>OX596250.1:9242627-9842627 GCA_951394255.1 Polyploca ridens
TATTGGCGATATTATAAAGTTCGATTAGGATAGTGATAGCTAGTTTGATTAAAAATCACTTTGATATATAACTGGGCTTTAAAATATGTGGCAGTGGGATTTATTTTATTATAAGGCTGTGTATAAAATTCACATGTGAGTAAGTTAAGTGGGCGAAGGAGACGAAGTTTGTAAAAACTATTTGATATATCGCACTTGAGGTCGGATGTGCTACTCCTACAAAATGTTTTAGTGTAGGAATGTATGATATTTTACGAATGTTGTTTTGAACTCTCGAGAGTAATTTGTTATGTTCGATTATTATGTACACTGGTAGGAGTAGTGACGAACGTCTCTGAACTCAATTCAATTATGCAAAGTTTTTTTTTTCAATGTTATAATTAAACAGAATATACGCATAAATATTAATATATTTTTTATTTTTACCTCTACTCATAAAGATTTCTCTGCGCTATTTAGTTGCCCATTTAGGGAACAAAGGCTAGCTTTTCGAGCAAGAGAGGTGAAATTGTTAATTGTTCAACAAGAGAGCAAAGTTCGTTTATGTTGCAAGTGCTGAATTTGACTCCTGAGCGTAGCGAGGGATTCAAATGCACACGAAACAAAATCACTTTGTTCTCGTGTGGTACAAACCTATAGACCGAAATCTCAAACGCACAGTAGTAACGAGACGTATTTTGGTTCCAACGTGTGAGGATGGACTCCCCTCGATGGCAATGTCTATGGGGTAGGCTTAGGGCATCGGAACCGGTTTTTCCCGGTTCCAAAAGAACCGGGAATTCCCGGTTCTGAGGGTTGCAATAAGAACCGGTTCTAAAATATAAAGAACCGGTTCTTTCAGTTTTTTCGGTTCTTTCGATTAATTTCAAAAAGTCGTTTAGGTTGGATCAGTAAATTTCGTAGAATGATCAAAACACACTATAGGTGGTTAGTGTCGCAGCATGAAGCTACTTGTGGCGATTAAATAATATTAATAAAGCAAAACGGCAGCTTGTGACGCGCATGTTGGTGTGTAGCGACACTAAACTCCAGCCGTTTAACTATTTTTAATTGATTGTGTATATAATTATTAACTCTTCCCATATTATACATCCACTTCCATATTCATAACTCTTTTACTCACGTGGCTTTCATTCATTCTCATAACATGTCCATACCGCTACTTTCAAGCTTCCTATTATTTACTCATTATTTATCATATCCATTCTTGTCAATCCATACATTCCTCTCAACATTATCATCTCAGCTGCATGTCTTTCATCCATCTTCTTTACCTAATGCCCAACATTCTGAACCATATATTAAGACAGGTCTTATCACGGACTATATATTTTCCCCTTTAGCTTCAGGGGTATCCGTGGATCACGTGTTTATCTTGAGACCTGTCGCCATTTCATCCAACCTGAGATGATACTCTGCTTTATATCACGGTTATTATTACCATCGTTCTGCATTTGTGAAAGCGTATCAGAAAGCGTAGAAGACTGGTACTGAAACTCCATCAAGTGAAATAAGCGCGAAAGTAGAGAGACCGTCAAAATCGCAGAACATGTGTTCAGTTTTAGATCAGCTAATTTTCAAGCTCTCTCCAGCTCTTGTTGCCATTTCACCATCCTGCTCTGGACATCAAATCCATTTTCACGGACGAGAACAATGTTATCGGCAAAAAGCATGCACCATGGTGTCTCCTTCAGTATTTTCGAAGTCAAAGCATCCATTACCAGCAGGAAGAGATAAGGGGTCATAACAGATCTTAGTTCAAACCAACACCTAAATGGAACGTATGGCTACTATGAGTAATTTGTTGTTACATATTTTTTATTTAAAAACTTGGATTGTTAAAATAATAATATAATAATAATTACTTTATTAATTTTCTCATTTACACATTAATGGTATAGAGTCATAGTAATTGCAGATAATATAGAGACTGGTGTCTTATTTAGGTGAAACCTGTATTATAGATCAACAGGCATTCCCTCCGTAAGACCAACTAAAAGTCTTGATTACTTACATTTATGTTAATTTATTCAAAAGCTGTGATTCCGAAGACACTGTTTGATTGTCATTCTACTTTATATTCGATCATAGAAAACAGTTTTATTGATAGTATTATACTACCTTTAATCTTTTTGATGATAAATTTATAAAAAGAACAAAAGTTTATATTAAATTATTAATGCAACTGAAAGAATCGGGTACCTGGTTCTGGGTTAGAATCGGAACCAAAAAAACCGGTTCTCAAAATATGGCTGGTTCTCGATGCCCTAGGTAGAGTTAATGATATTTATGCGCAGAGTGCCCAAATGATTGTAATGGCTACGTAACTTCCCAGGGCGACGCGAGAGATTTATGTAGTCCTGAGTGAAGCGAGGGATTCAAGAAACCCAAGACGAAGACATGCTTTATCCTCGAAGTGAATACTTCTCATACCATCTCCATCCTAACTCCGTCTTATAATATGATTTAAGTAAACAAATATAACAACTTAATAACGAACGTTTTTTATCTTTAAAATCGCTCGCTACTCTCATGAATTATGTATAGGTTGACTTCCATATTCAAATCACATTATGCACCGGCGGGTCATACTGAAAATCACCGAAATTGAAAATGAATTGAGTGTGATGGCCGCACACTTGCTCGCTAGGGCACCCCCTGGAGGTGGAGTCTAGGTGAAAACGTGCAATAGTAATGTCGCGTGCCACACTAGCGATTTGCCATGATACCAGAGTACAACGTCATCCCGTCAGCTCACCATCGTCACGCGCTTTTCCGTTCGGCTCTTAGATGGCCGGCACGTGAACCAGTGGCGAAAGCCCGACCGATGACTTCAGTGATTGCCGCATGTCGTGACAATCGACCGGCACTGCGGCGATATGACAGACCATGACGACCTAGCCTATCGAAGGCGGATGTTAGGTTTGATATCAAATATGGCAATTTTTCGGGCTTTAGCTGTACCTACGTTTCTTGAACGAGAAAATTGTAGATAGGCAGTCGTTCACTCATCAGTAGTGGGACACATCCTTACTCTCGTTAGAATCGAAATAAACGGTGCAATAAGAGTCACTTTATGATAAGTGTTGAGAAAGTATTACTTATAAAATAAATATTAAAGTAAGTAACATCCCACCAAAAACATTTTTATGTCAATTTTGCCAAGACATAGGACGAGTCCGCCACCCTTGGGCCCATGTTGGGGGGAAGGTTGCTTAAAAAGCCGCCCTCCGACGCCCGGATCTCCTGCGGCGGATATCCAGGGTGGTAGTGTCCTCCCTGTCACGTTCCGCCGCCTCCTTTGCGAGCATAACTCGCTCTTAAAAGGAGTGGAGTGCGTCCCACGATCTCTCGCTGTCAACCACAGCGCGAACCACACTCGGCAGCAAGAGATCTGTACCCTACCCTACCCTACCCTACATCGACTGCAGCGTCATCTGCCGGGCTGATTTGTGAATCTAAACCATCCAGGGCGCCACCCAAACGCATACAAAAAAAACATTCAAAGCGGTCCAGCCGTTTAGGAGGAGTTCAGTGATATACACACGTGCAGAAGAATTTTATATATAAAGATGGTGCGTCCACACTACGCGAACCGAGCACGAGCCGAGCACACGTGGAGCACGGATTCGCGTCGCGAGGACGGACTTTACGAGCCTCGAATGAGCGTTCGGCTCGCGCTCGACTGCGCTCCGCCGATTCTCAGTTTTTTGACGAACACGGGGATTCGAATCGCGCTCGTGTGGAAGGCGTTGTACGGCCACACAAGACTTGACATCGTGAGCAACGAACGACGCGTGGACGCACCATAATAAATCACTACATAGTATAAATTGAAGTCGCTTTCCGCGTCGGTCTGTCTGTTCCATCCGCTAACTCCTAAACCTCGCATCGGATTTTGATGTGGTTTTCACGATCAGATAGATAATTTTTCAAGGAAGGTATACATGCATGATATACAAATACAGGGTTACAGGGAAAGTAGTACTGAATATTAAAAGACGTTATTATTCAGGTCATTGCTGATGAATTTAATTCTATAATATTGTATCCGAAACTTAACCGTTATGGAGATATTGAATTTTAAAGTTCGAAGTTCCGTTATTTTGTACTGGTAGTACCTTGGCCTATTCAAATAAAATTATTTTAAGATTTTATATTATTAGAGAGTTAGAGTTTAGCGTTTATTCGCTCAAAGAGCAGCTCGACTGGGGAAGTACCTACCTCCGCCTTACAGAATACCGCAGCCAAATAATTTTATGTTGTGTAAAGTTGTGTTCCTGCGCGTGAGTAAGGTCGCCAGAGCTCATTGGGGAACGGGAAAGGTTGGTAACGCGTAAGATGCTTTGTGTGTTGCAAGCGTCCATATGCCTACGGCAACCGCTTAACATCAGGCGGGCCGCATGATTGTTTACCGACTTAGTCGTATAAAAAAAAAACACTAGGTACGGGATTAGAATTCAGCACTCGCAAAAAAACGAATTTTATTGCATAAATGGGTACTTACCCTAAGAATTTCATTGTAACTGAATAACTATTTATCTAGTGGATTAAATTTTGTAGGTACCTTAATTTATCGTACTGGTAAAAGTAGAAAATAACACCTTGAAGTAATTTAAGCATTATTTTTAGCGTCAGGTTGTCAGAGAAACCGCAGTTGATCAGGTAACAAATATCTAAGTAGGTATATAGTCGGCATTGCGTTTGTCGATGAGTGCTGTCGCCATTCGGCATGTTCAATGGCTAGAGAAATAATCGCATTTTACACACGCATCGTAAACCTAAGCAAACCTCGGTAGGATAAGGCGTATTTCTATTTGCCTTGGACACTGCTAGGGTTACAGGTAAAGTAATTTGCATAATACCTCCCATGGTGTATTTGTTAGGTTCATTAAAATATTTTTACTTTCGGCAAACGATTCGGGCCACTGGAACCGACCGGTGTTTTAGTAATTGTTTGTGAATAAGTTATTAACCTGTTGAGTCGCGAATTTGAAATTTGACAGATTAAACACTAACCCCCTTATTCATAAAGCGCTATTTAACTAATATACTGTTAAATATGGTCACGTAAATAATGTCACATTATTTGACAATGACAATTGAGTGACTTTATTTACGTGACCCTTTAAACAATATATTAGTTTATGAGTAAGGGGGTTATTAGTAAACTAGATAGTTTTGCCCCGCGGTTTCACCCGCGTTCCCGAGGGATATATTGTTTTCCTGAGATTAAATTTATCCGATGTCTTAAACATTCTATCTGTATGCCAAGTTTCATCCAAATCCGTTCAGATGTTTTTTTTACTGTGTATAGGGCTGTATTTTGACCTCAATCTCATCATGATATGATAAGTGATTATGTGGCCGATAGTGGTAAGCACACAAAGCCTAGAAGAAACTGACTATCAAGTGCAGCTGGCGGAACACACCGATTTTTTACTGTGCTTGGCGATAGATTTTCAACTTAAGGGTGGCCAGATGTAGTACCTACAAAATACCCTACCACCGTGCTATGGTTTCCTCACGATGTTTTTCTTCACCGAAAGCTCAAGCTCATTGTATGATTTGACCCGGGTCATACAGCTTGAGCCTCGACGAAGACCTTCGTCTCGGTATCCGACGTCACTACCATTGAGCTAAGAAGCGTTGTTGAAGCGTGATTGAGGGACAAACATCCAAACTTTCGCATTTATATTATTAGTGAGATTAATAAATAAGAGAATATCTCCCGAAACACTCAAAAAATCCAAATCTATTTAGGTAATTGTAGTTACCTACATACATTATGTCCTTATATATTTTTAGAACCACGTTACATATCAAAGTAATATACGCAATAGACGTCTGTGTAACTATCTAACTACCTAAGCTATATTATGTTATATGAAGTCTCAGTGACTTAGATATTATTCTAAGTAGGTATATATAACTTTGCAGCAGCCATCTTATCTAATCTTTACCCTAAGATCGTAAGTTTCCTGAAAGAAATCGCTTCAGCGACAAGCCACTAAAATTGTATGCGCAATTTGTTCTTTGTTCAGAGATATTTATTTCAGCTAATATTTCTTTCATTATTAGTAGGTACGTCCATACGTACCTACTAATAATGAAAGTATCCATATACAGGTGGATTATTTCCAGGTGTCATATTTTAGGTTTCGAGTTGTGTCCTCTGGTAAAATTGTCTTTAGGTACATATAGTGTTCGATAAAATTAAAAACCTATATAGATTAGGTACGTATCAACGTGTGATAATTTCTAAAATATTTAAACTACTTGGTCAAGGCTTTAAAATGTATTATTTGAAATTAACATTCAAATAGAAACGTAGAGCGCAGCCCGACACGCGGACGGGCGACACTCATAAAACATGTTTACAGAGAGACAAATAGCTGGCGTAGAGTTATTGATCCTTCCAATAATTATCGAACACGTTTCATGTCACCATGTTTAAGCACATGTTTAAACACAAAAGTGGACGAGTTGGCGGATACACGGCTCGTCTCTTGTTTGTAAGTTTACGTACGGAATCGTAAAGTGGAGGCAGGCAGTAGGTAGAGCTAACAGAAAACCAGAGACAGCGAGATCAACGTTCGTTTAGTTCAGTTTGCTTGAGCGAACTGTAGAACGCCTACAGGGTTCTGTAAGATCATTTTACTGGATTATGGTATTAATTATTCGCTGGTTTGCGAGAATATCGACGTAATTCAAAATTCTGTCAAATTGAATTCTGTATGTCAAACAATCATACATTTTTGATATTTTATCGATACGATATTATTATTACGATAAATTTTCCTTTAATCAGTAAAGTCCCTCAATAAATCATTTACATTCTGCGGTATGCACTAAAATATTTACGAAGAAATAAAAAAATGCTATTCTCTAAAATCAATCATTTTTAGTTCCGTCGCTATTTTCGCAAACCAGCGAATTATTATATCTCGTAGATTCATGGTATCTTATTGCAAATAACTTTAATTAATTAAGTACCTCCTAGGTACCTAATACATTTCACTTTGTATTTTGATGAATTTCTTAAATATTTATTCCTGCTTTCAGGGTTGGTCCAATAATACCTATAATTTGTACATAATGATAAGTTTTTATCAATAAAGACCTATCCTATATACACTATTAAACGAGATAAATTATGTAGAGAAAAGCAATACTATTTCCTAAAATAAAAGATCATCCAAATGATAAGTTAAAATTAAAATAAATTATTAAAGCTTGAAAATTTACCAGTAAGAATACATTATCTATTATGTTGTAATTTGTATTCGTATATCTTGTCTTTATATTAGTACATTTGTGATACATGTGTGCAAAGTTGTCATTACAGACCAGGCGGTCGAGCCGTAGGCGAACGCGATATGGCAGCCGAGAGTGTAATGATCAATGCACACGCGTATCATACGTACGACGTTTTTCAACACACTTGAGAGGAAAAAAACAGTCATTTTTTGACAGCGATGCGATTTTTGTCCGGAAACTGTTTTTGTCGGGTTAAATCTTACTCTTCTCACTTACAGTGAGATACAAACTTAACATAATCGGGATTATATCATAAAACCCTTGTGCGGTAATGTAAAGTAAAAAGCACCATTTCTTTCATTCATTCAAACTGTCTTATGATACTAAAATCAGTGCAATAAGAGCCATTTTACGAGCAAGTGTGTTGAAAAAGATTATACATATGTAATTTCTGCTTTCTATCCTCTATCTCAAGAAGTTAGTAATGTAGGTACCTAAGTTTATTTTCATTATGCAGATATGAACGGCAGAAATTACAACAACTTGAATTGATTAGGTAAAATTCAAATGATATTCTTACTGAACCCTAATTTAGGTGTACATACACATCTGGGAAGTAAGAATTCAAAATGGAGGTATGTAAATGTTGATTTTCTATCAAGTCAATTCGAAACTGCTATGTTTAGCGTTTTGTTAACGCTTTAAATATCATTAAAATATTTGGTGCAACAAGTTTTTAAAAGTGCAAACATAATAGTTATAGGTAGGTACGTGTAGAAACACATAATACTGCTTAGCTTAGTTTTGATTTTGTCTAAAATGATTGTAGGTAGGTCCGCGAATGGGGGAGCCCCCTTATTTTATCTAAAATATGTAAATATTTTTCCCTATCTATACAGGTGTTGTTTTTGTCGGCGACAAGCGACCCAGGAGCGGTAGTACAAAATATATATTCCCCAAAAATAGACTTAATTCCATTAAATACTGTAAATATGTTGAGAAATACCTTATTCAATTTGAAATAAAATTGCCGCAAAGTATGGTTACGCGACACGTGCACAGGCTAGAGCTAGGCGCAAACTGCCATCGCCCCACCCCTTTACTCCCTCGTACTCCCGTTGAGTATTATGTCTACACTTTAGCTTATTACATGATTTTCAGTTTTTTTTTTTTTTTTTATTATTATTAAAAAAAATAAAGTATTTTTTAGCACCAGTATCATTTGAATTATCGACCCTGAGTTGCTCGTCGCTGACCAAAACAACGACCTGTATATAAAAAAAATCCTCAAGTCTGCCGCTGCTTCCGTTTAACGGCAAGGTTCCCAGAAGGCTGGCAGCGTTTCCTCTTTGGATAGCCAAGTTGATGCGTTGGCGGAAAAAGCTCCCGCCCGCTGGGCTCCGGAGGTCTCAATCAATTTTGTAAATATTTATTGTATTTATTTCGTTATATATTGATGTATAACTATAATTTCGCAATTAGCGCGCATTTGAGAATAAAATCGTAAATGTCTTTCTAATTATCAAATACCTAAGTCAATTTGCAATAATCTGTAAAAATTAGAAGGCAACAACAACATGAACTTGTTGACAATCACAAAGTCGTGAAATAAATAGAGCTATGTTTTCCTTTATTTCGACGGGTGCATGGGTGTCTAATGCTCCCAACGCGTTGGCAGCCAATTAAGAACCATCGTCAAGTCAACATAATCTCGTGAACCATAAATGACACGGTCATTCAACAATCCACAGAAGGCAGATATAGCACGAGATGACGAGACTAAATAGTATTTACGCCGAGGTGTTAATTTCAGGAGGTTAGAGTAGCGTGAATTTTATTTATATGAAAAGTTAATTCATGCCCTCCTAGCACGTAGTGTTTAAACGGCGGAGTTAGCACGGGGATCCGAACAAATAGCGCTGCGCCGGAGTTTACGTGCAAGCTTGGGCAAGGTAGTGTACCTTCGCGACACGCGTGCTTAGGTACACTGATATCAACAACCAGCCCGTCACCACAGATAACTATGTCACATTTAAACACATACAGAGATTTAGATACATTGTTTGATGTCTAATAGTCTTTCAGTTTCAGCCCCGCTAATTTCTAGACACTCCGGGACTCTTTAATTTACTCGGATGGAATATTCCCTCCACCTGTGCAACGCACGTCGCTAACGAGAAGACGTACTTTTAAAATCACTGCTCTCTCTTTTATACTCATTTATCAGGATATGTACCAAGGATATGAGCATAGGGGTGTCTTTTATGATAGCTTGATAAGGCTTAGAAATTAAATTAGTAGCAAGAATTTACCCAAGAGGAACTGGAGGGTTTAATTACATATTTAAATAATAATTTCGGTGGAGAAAAATCCCTTGAGTAAAATGTATGTTTTATTGACTTATTTTAATTCGGAATATTTATTTTAATACTTACTCCGAATATATTTTTTTACTCTGTTTGAACACAATCTCACCATGGTAAGTGATGTGGCCGAAGGTGGTAAGCAAATATGATATATTATATAAAACTTAACTTTTTGTTTAACTCTAATTAACAGCAAATATGTAGAAAATAAAATCTATATTATTATAGAAAATTTCCTCGACTCTGCCGCTGCTACCAATTAACGGCAGGGTTCCCTCCCAATAGGCTGGCAGCGTTTCCTCGTAGGTACAGTGAGTAACTTCGATTGACTTCTGTCTAATATTTCAAATAAAAGCTAAAAGATAGGTGGTCAAATGTGTTTATTAGTTTGTCCTCTCTCTTGGCAACGACGATCGATGTGATTTTTGCATAGAGATAGTTTATAGGCTAATTACTCTCTATTGCTAACGGGAACACAGTTTAAAGTTTATTATCTATATTTGTACATACATTATATTATTGTGTTATTTCGACCACAGGTATTTTCTATGCAAACAACGGATGGACAAATTTCGGTCAGTAGTTTCTGGGAAAGGACAAACTCCATTTAACAAACCGAGACGATCTCGATTTGTATTTTAAGTTATACTAACTTTTACAGATGCCCTCAAAGATATCTAATGATAGATAATATCTACACCTTTCTCTCTTTCAAAAGCTATTCAATGAACAAAGATGGAGATAGTATTTATTTATTAATGAAGATATATCCTGGAACGTTCTTTACACACGGTTATCTGGCCCCAAACTAAGCAGAGCTTGTACTATGGAAACCAGATAACTGGAATACCACTACTACTTTTTGTAATTATTATTTACATATTCATAATTACACCTAGACTCAGGACATGCCGACATGTTCATGCATACAAGTGCATGTCTTGTGGGACTCAAACCCACGACTTGCGGCGTGATAGGTGGAATCGTCAAATACAATATGACTATTGAAACATTATTTTAGTACTCTACATAGAACACAGGAATTCACTCAGGGTTTTATACAACTATTTGTTATTTTGTATGTCAATTGTTTCATTCACAAAAAAAACACTCGTAACTATGTTTCTGTTTCGTAGATCCCACAATGGAAGTAAGGCTAGCTATAACCTAGATTCAGAATATGTGGACTTTGGTCGATGAATTAAGTATAAGTAGCGAAGAACTGCAAAGTGTGAGTGTATCTGTTATAACGGTCACGGAGATGTTTAAAAATGAAACATTTCTGTGGAGAGCATTGAGCTCGGTCGTTGTTTGAGGTTTCCTTTTCCAATTAGCACTTGGTCGGCCGGCAGACCGTAACTGGGTGAGGCGAGCTCGATGCATTGGAATGCTGACTAGGTGTCTACAGCAGCTCTTCGCTTCACGGGAGGTATGTTCAACATACGAACCGTATGAAAGTCCGATGATTCTACGTAAAAGCTACCTGCCATTGCATCTGTTCCGTCATTTTTTTAGGTGTATTTGATGATGATTTATAATTCTATCATATCTGTATGAAGAAACAGTAATGGTACTTCCATTACTGTTTCTTCATTATTCATACTATCAATACTAAGCCCGCAGACGACTTTTAACTTCCATGATCAATCTGAAAATGAAAATTGTGCAAATTATGACTTTCCTAAAGTAATTTGATTATAGACTACAACGGAACGGGTTATGCTTTCTAGTAGGTACCAATTATATCATGCGGCTCTCTCTGTAACAAGGGGACTTTATGTTTTTGGGTATTTTTTATAACTTTCACTATTTATGAGGTATGATGATACAAACTGTAAGCTCTTCTTGAATGGTAATCATATTATATTAAAATCAGATTTAACAAAAAATACAGAGTAAGCTATGAAGGTTGGTGATCTATTCTTCCCCAATACTCCTACCTCAATTGAAGGCTTTTCGAAAACCACAACATATGTATATCTTATAGTTCACAATAGTAATTTTCAACTGAATAATTGGGTGGATATGGGATATTTCGATGATATGAGTATGAGTTACACAAATATTTGCGGCGCACGACGATAGAAAGGTAACGATGGTATCAATGCTGTTTCGGCTGAAATAAAGATCATATAAATCTTCTGAGTACCTACTCTCATTTGCCTAAGTACAATCAGGTGCTTTCTCTGTTTATGAATAGCGAGAATTTGACCTATAGTTTCATAGATGCAAATTCAATTGCTTTAGTTGAATAATACCTACCTAATATAATATTGTTGTTATGTTTTCATTGCTGTTAGACAATATCGCTATGTGGAACCTGTCAATAAACTATGTGATTACTGTTTTGTAAACGCTTTTTAAATCATGTATAAAGATATTACATAATTTTTCCACTAATTTCAGTAATTGCGAATAGTGCGGTCACTATTAGTAATTCAAAGGTACTTTTCATGATAAATAAACGATCTTATTTACCTTAAAGATTGAACATATCTAAGCAATTAGTATCAACATAAAGTTTTATTAAAATAAACGGTTACTGCATGTGTGAGATTCCTCTTCCTTATTATGTACCTAATAGTACACTGTTATTCTACCAAAAATAAATTTTAATGTTACAAACTTATATTACATAATTTAAGATAAAATTTATGGAAAACCGAGTAACCGCCTCAATGTTGCGCAGGATTGTCTCATCTGTAGCTCGGGCCTGCCACCAATCGGTTTGTTTGTCAATACACTAGAGGCGGAGCTTCACTCAGTTTGCTTACTGGCAAGAGTTGGGCGCGATTCACAGCAACATTTTACTCTCTTGTACAGAAAATAAGAAACATTATTGCATGTGCGTATCCCAGTAAGGCTTTTAACTTTTTACAGAATAGTAAGTTCTATAACAATGTTATATGAATGATAATAGAATGTTCTTGCTCAAAGGTAGTGGGTATGATATTTTGTATACATGCTAATGAAGTGTAGTGCGGTCGAGTTTGCGGTAGTTGCTCATGCAGTTGGCACGCCAGCACTGATTTGTGATATGTGACAAATAGAGGAATTAATTTCCGTCATTAATTTGCCAATAACATTTTTTAATTTATTGTTTTTATTATATTTTTTTATTTATGGTGTTTTCCACAAGTCTTCCCATAAACTTGAATGTGTAAGAAAATATTGTGTTGTGGACTGGACGTGTTGTAAAAAAATCTTTTTTTTAAATGTGTTCATTTTATCGGCGAAATTGAGGATACAGTGACCAGTAAAGAAAGGTAAATTATATTATAATTACAGCTTTCTACCCCGTGGATTCCGCGATCCGCTATTTTACCTCTTCAGGAATTGAATTTTAAAAATCCCTTTCTACGTAACAATATATTCCTAATGCAAATATACCTATATGCATTATTATAATGCTATAGGCATATTGCCTACGTTATATTAGTAGGATTCAGTGTGCAATATTTCATGTCTCTATATCGTGCGTTATTATGTTAGTCAGTCAGTTTTTCAATTTATTTATAAAGATTAAGTTCATATATCTTTGGTAAAGATTCCAGTATATTCATTGGTTACATCGATATGATCTTGATGAGTTTGAATTTAAAATATAAGTATAAAAGTGTGTAATAGAATCCTTATTGTTCAAGTTATTGATTAAAACTTTTCTAATTACGTAGGTACAGGAGGAGTAATTATTATGTATTTCTTTACCCGAAGCTCTACTTCCGTAGAGTTTAAAATCCGTCCGAGAGCGTGTTGGTTGGGCCACGCGCAGTGTAGGGTGCCGTAAACTTTTGTAGTTGTCCGTCACAATATGTGGAATTGTGGACTAAGAATAGAAGGAGGCTATTTACATACACATATTGCAAGTTTTACAAAACTAACACCTTCATAGGTAATTTTCAATGGAATTTGTACGAAATTTTCTTTTTTATGTTATAATAGTTTTCCTTTTAACTACTAATGCCGTGTGCGTAGTGAAAATAAAAGTTAGAAAGTATATAGATAAAGCGTTTTGTATTTACCAGGAGCGTCAACTTCGTGGGTGCTCGGGGGCTCTAGTACCAGCACTCATGAAAGCCAAACAGTGGGTGCGGAGTACCCATGACCACAGACATTAAAATTGATCAGTAATCGTTTTTGAGCAATATCTCTTATAACCTCACCCGCTCGTGGAGCCAGACGTCTACTACCTGGGGCTTCTGTGCTACGCGAACCGAGCACGAGCCGAGCCACGAACGAGCAGGATTCGTTCGTTGTTTGCAAGTTGTTTGCGAGGACGGACTTGCGAGCCTCGAACGAGCGTTCGGCTCGTGCTCGACTGCGTTCCGCTCATTTGATAGTTTTTTCACGAACATAGGTATTCACATCGCGCTCGTTGTAGGCTCGTTGTAACGTCCATATACTAGACATCGCGAGCAACGAACGAATTCTGTTCGTTTAGTGGTTCGGCTCGTGCTCGGTTCGCGTAGCATGGACGCCCCACTGATTATTTTATTGTATAGCCCCCTTATTCATAATCGCTTTTTAACTAAATCAGTGTAATAGTGTGCCCCGTCTCACTCTTTCGATCACCAAATGTCACCTGTCAGATAAAGACTTCGGAATTTTAGCTAATCAACGTTTGATAACTTTATTATGAATAAGGAAGTAAGTCTATTACTTACGTTACTTACGTATGATGCAAAACTGAATGCCCAAACGCGGCCTAATAATTAATTAAATTAAATGTTCAATCAAAATATTACACGAGCGTTTGAGGTGTGTACTTTTGGATTTTCTATAAATATATATTAGGAAATACTTTTTTAAACTATCTTTCCTTTATTTTATAAAATGCATCACCTTTTTATCCTACTGCCTACTGCCTCCTTTAAACGAGTCATCAAATGGACATGAACACATTGAACACCCACGGGGCTGTCTCAAAGCCGGCGCCCCAGCTATTCCAATATAATGATTTGTTTTAGATAACCATGGGACTGGTGCAACTGATGCGCATCTGAAATATTAGCCGAGTTAAACATTGTCCACTCCGTAAAAAAATATTTTAGGTACTCTAGTAACATAAGAGCAATGAAGAGCTGATGAACAAAGGCGGTCTTGTACAGGAAAGGTAAAAAACTAAATGAAGCAGATAAGCTAGCGAGAGCTCTTATTTTTAATACATTTATTAGAGCTCTTAAAACATGCGATCGTCTTTTGTTCATTAAAATATTGGCTGGTAATATTTTTTATGGATAAGTCTGAATTTATAGGAAATATGTGGCTTCTCTGGCTTTGATTGAAAAGCTGTTGAAAGATCCGGTTATGATTCACAGTAGGATCAGATTCCAATTTTGTCTAGGCTGCGTTTGAAAATTCATCATGCAAAAAAAAATTCTTATTAGTTTTGATTGCATATGCAATGCAATTAAACTTTGTTCCGCTATTAAATAGATCAAGCTTATAACTCTACAAGCCCTAACTTCACAAATTCTACACACCGTAGTAGTCAAAATATATGGCTTGGCCGTTTCGCTACTACTATTTTTCACCATACGCCCATGTGACGGTAGCGAAACGACCAAGCCATATATTTTGACTACGGTGTGTATAGTTTGTGAAGTTAGGGCGTGTAGAGTAAGTGCATGTAGAGTTATAAGCTAGAGCCAAACATGAGATCTAATAACTTTTTGAAAGTGCGAGCCATATGTCTTGGCGGCAACATTTTACATAAAAATGTTTTTGGTGGGATTTCACTTCTTTTTGTAAGTTACTTATGTTCTTTTATGTTTGAAATTTCCAAGTTTTATAATTTTTTTGTTGTTTGTTAATACAGGCTTACATACCAAATTTCAGCTTTCTAGGACTTCAGGAAGTACCCTATGAGTTTTGATGATCAACAGTGAGTCAGTGACGAAATCGGGGTTTTTTAGATATCAATAAAATCTAAAGTATAAGAGCTATATTATTGAAACTAAATATGTTTAATAAGTTTACTATTGATATCATGTCCTGAGAATTTTGTTTATCTGGTATAATCCAAACCCAAGTTATGAGGGTTCAAAAAAACGACGAAGCGCTTCGAGAAAAGGTAGGTAGTGCCCTTTCGCTTCGCTTGGCTGTCTTGGCGGGGGGCACTTCCGTGCCCCCAGATATTTTTTCTATTTTACGAATACAAATTCTTATCTTTGACCTTCCATAAATATGGTAAAGTCTTATAACCCTCTATAAAACTCGCAAAATCGCGAAACCGCGCAATTGAGGTGAAATAATAATAAATAAATAATAATTCCCATTGGAGTACAGCATGGGGTTCTTCAAAAAGGGTCTGAAGAGATTTCTTCAGGGTCGGCAACGCGCGAGTGATGCCCCTGGTGTTGCAAGCGTCCATAGGCTACGGTAACTGCTTACCATCAGGCGGGCCGTATGCTTGTTTGCCACCTTATTGGTATAAAAAAAAAAAAAAAAAATATCCTGGGACATTTTTCACATACGGCTATCCGATCCCAAACTAAGCAGAGCATCATATTCCTGCTATAGTAACAAACTCATTCAAAATTATTGAATTTGTATTGCGGAAAATACTCTTATATCAGAAGTTTGCAAAGCAAAAAACCTGAACTAATTACTGTTGATAAATATTGATGTTAATATCACAGGCAAATAAAACGAAGTTTCTGACTACAATAGCGCAGTTTTTTAGAAATCATCAAAGATCATTTACATACAAACTTTGTTATGCGGTCCGGCTTTTTACATTACTTTGTGTCAAACCAAGAAAAATTAAAAAAGAACAAAAAATATTTAGGATATATGTCCAAGGACGGTCGGGACCCTCGATGAGTGAGTCAGACTCAGACTCGAACTTGGCTGGTTTTAGTTTTTAAGGCGTACCTATTCAACTATGATCCACTGGGTTTTCTGCGGCATTAGCTAGTAGGTACTTATTGTTTGTTGCTATTACATTACAATTGTCTACGTAGGTAGTTGGGCATCAAAAACTCCATAAAAATTACTATGATAGACGTATAAAGGAACGATACCTACAAATAGACGAGACGCGTGGACAAAAATACTTTTTATTAGCAATAAAGTTAACTTACAAATAAAAAGTTATTGTAACTTTGTGAAGTCTTCATAAAAAATAGCTTCTAAAATGAATGAATTATTGTATTTTATTATTATGTTTTGTGCACTATGCGATTGTTGAGATGGTTAATTGAAGGCGCGCGCTCAGCCTTGTATTGTTTGTGTGTGACATGGGCGCTAGGAGCGCGGCATAAAGGCAGCGGACGGCGCAGCGGCGGCGGGCGGCGAGGCGCGGGCGCAGGTTCCGTCATCGGCCGCGAAGGCCTATCGGCGCGTCCGGCTCGCCACAAAGCCCTACAATAAACTTTTACAGCTCACATAAAACCCTGACTTTTTAACCCGAGTTATTTGAATTAATATCAATTCGGAGTTCCTCAATGGGCTTTACTCGTCAAACTTTAAAGTTTTATGACAACCACAGAATTGAGGAATAAAATTTAATTGAAATGTAGACCCAAAAAAGTTTGATTGCGGTTATCAGCTTCCGAATTTGAATATTTACTGATATTAAAGAAAAGAAAACAATATAACTGTAGGCGTCGAGTAGTCTAATGACTTCATTGAACGATGTTTCTTCATCGTGGTTCTTCATATTGTGGACCTGAAAATGTTTATGCACAAGTCTGTACAAAAATACCATTTCGATGTATTAACTTGTTTAAAACATAAGCAAGATCCTCACACAGTTGCTAAAAAACCTCAGCTACTTAAAAACGGATCGCAAAATGTTGTTAGGCACATGACTTAGGACTTTTCGCTACGCTAAAGATCTTTGGGACTTTGGCTTAGGTATTATTGTAGCGTATTAGAAGATTAACACATGGAGACAAATAAAGGATTGGATATAATTATTAAACTGTAGATAGTATCTGCTGGCCATTCCACACAATAGTACATTATGATACATGTGTGCAATATTGGTTATTATGGGCGGTATTAAGCGATAAGGAAGCCGACAGTGCAATGATCAACGATTTTTTGATAATCATCAACCACACAATGAGAACGTTAACAAATATGGCGCGCAGGTTTTTTTTATACAGCGATGCGCTGTCAAAATAATTTATCTGTTTAAATTAAGAATGCTTCGTCTACCTACACACATATCACTTTCAGTGAGATACAAACTTAACATAATCGGCATAATATCATAAAACACTAGTGCGATAATGTAAAGTAAAAAGCACTAGTTCGTAATAAGCTGTTTTATGATACTAAAATCGGTGCAATAAGAGCCACTTTACAAGCGAGTGTGTTGAAAACATGCAAGCGTGCGCACTGCGCGTATGAATCGCGACGCAAAGCAAGGATCTGCGTGTATTGTATATTCCAGTCAATTGTGGTTGTAGAACTTCGCCTAAGGTTTTCTACAGATGTCTCAAATAAAGAGAGAAAACGTTTTAAATAACACGGATATAATCCTCACCAAACGTTAGGTATTATCAATCGGACCTAAGTCTAGTTACTCTACGCCTGGATTTACGCCGGCTTGACTTAATGGATAAACCAATAATAAAACATCTATACACTACACCTATGTTGAAATTATCTACTGAAATATTTAGGTACCTATATATACAAGGTTATATTAAATTGGGAAATCCAAGTACTTAAGTAGGTATGTATGTATGTAAATATATTTGGAGACTAAAGTAGGTAGGTAGTTACCTATTGTCTTCTATTAGAAACAGTCGAATATTGTGCCATCCATTTCAAAATATATTTTATTTTTTACCTAAGGTCGAATCTTATTGATCATGTCTTGTGGTTATTTGATTTTAGTCTATTGTTTGATTAACATATCAAGGCTGATGGTTGTATACATGCCAAGTGATAATGAAAATTCAAGTTTGAAACAACGATGACGCAAGACCATTAAAATACTTACTTGAGTTTTCGGCATCATTCCATTTGCATAGCCATCTCGGCCTTCATTACGCAGCCATTCCGCAAACTTTGGAATTGGAAAAGACAACACGGTCTGTATTGTTTCAATGGTTTCAATATCGGTTTGGCCGCTCTTGCGTTTGATAATTAGCACCTCTCGCCTGGCATCGGGCGATGCCGGGGAGAGGCGACGAGGACGCAGCCGCAGCGGTACAATTGCCGCAAGATACCACCGCGCACACCTCGCTTACACTTATCGAAGCGAACGCCATAAACTTCCAATCACTGTACCCGGTCTCCTTTTGAAACAGCCTACAGAGCCACTCGTTGTTATCTTTGATATTTTATAGGGATCAGTAAAACGCCGGCACTGCAAAGCGACATTCCACATGTCTAGTGATCGCGGTGATACGTTCGTGTAGGTTAGGAGTAAGTATCTCGAGCTGATAGATAAATAACTTTATTACATTTAATTAAGAGGTGATACTATCGGGCACGCTTTAAATTTCGTAGCGAGCTGCTCTGATATCCGAGTAAAATCCAAAACCAGGGCCAATATTCGCATCGCACATCATATTTAACCTTGCCATTAAAAAGAAAATGTTCGCAATTCATCTATACGACTTAAGTTTAATATTTATACCTCATGGAGTCGTAAAACGATGAATAATGACGCTGCAGACGAGTGGGCTAGCGCTGTAATTACTTCGCCTTTATACATACATGTTGCTTTCTTGTTATTTAAACTTAAATGTTGTACGAGTACGATAGGAACCTTCATAGTAATACTTTGAGGTGGACGTAAAACCAAATTACGAGTACTGCACCATAGTAAGATCTCCGCAAATAAATAACAGTATTCAATAAAGTGTCGGCGTTCAGTCTGACTATATACGTTGAGACCATGAACACGTCATTCCAAACAACAAAATAGTCCCATACGATACGATACGAACTTGGAACCTTCTGCTAATCTATTCATACCTAGATACGTTCGCTAAAAATATTAAACTTGTGTCTATACGTACATTGAAATTGTTTGCCGACAGAATGAATCGATACCTACTACTAACTAGAAAGTAAAAAAATTAATATATATACTGTTAGAGAGAGACTTCCAAGTTTTGTCTTAATTGAAAAGATTTTATTTCTTTCTTTAAAAATAAAAATACTAACAGGCTCGTAGGCAGTGCATCTGAAGACGGCATGCATACCTAGGAACTAGTGAAGTTCCTCTTTCTGGAGCCATGGGCGTCGGTAACTGAAGCCGGTGAGGAACTGTATTTTATAACTTGAAATGTATTTTTTTAATAATCAAATTTCGAACTGTAAAAAATTAGAGAAGTTCGTTATTGAAAAAATAATAAAAGTAAATATCATTATCACAAAGTCTTATAACATTTTTGCTGTCGTAACAAAACCATACAAAATTATTAAAATACTTTATCTCAGAAGTTCGCTAAGCAAAAAATCTAAAATAATTACAGTTGATAAACATTGATGTCAATATTATAAAAAACAATAACTAAATAGCACATTTTTTCTGAAATCATCAAAATTCCTTCAATAACAAACCGTATTTATGCAGTACGGTTTTTAGTTCATTTAACAGTTATGGCCCAAACCAGAAATAAACTGACGACGAGAGATATTGACGAGATTTTGTAAAAGATGAGTCGATAAATGTTTGGCATTTGTCAAGAGGGGTCGCTATACAGTAAAACTCGCTGTTATAAAGTTAAACACCTGGCATACCGTCAATAAACAGTCGATTCTTGAAATATCAACGAGTTTTTGGTCTCTAGATTTGGCGACAAGACATAGCTTCCAAAAGATCAAGTGATTTTCATTTTGTGGGTTTATGTCAAATTATTGAATATTTAATATACAAGCCACAAACATTCGAAACGCTAAATATTAACATTATATTATGAGTCATCAAAGAGGTGCGATTATGTCAAAAAGTGATGGAAAAATGGACCTCTCGTATTTAAGCTACCATACGAAGCCAAGGTGGTCATTTGAATGTTCTTATATATGTACCCCTTTTTTATCATTGGGTATACCATACAAAATGCCATATAGCAAGTACAGTACAGTAATAAGTCTACAGTTTATAATAGCTCCATTGAGGAAAAATCGCTCAAGTAATACCGGCACTAATTTCCGCAACTAATAAGTGCTTTTGCACTGATTAATAACAAACAGTACGGAATAATCACTGCATCGTAATGTTTAGTGTGTCATTGAGTTAGCCAATCAGAGTGCATTGTTGGTTGGCGGGGAATTGGCGGAAAAGATTTCGAACGAAATGAACGTCATTGGGTTTATTTGGGTTAACACAAAGTTATAAAAATTGAGTTATACATCGAACAATTAATTGTTCGATAAAAATTGAGTTATACATCGAACAATTAATTGTGCGATGTATAACTCAATTTTTATAACTGTGCACTTGCTGCTGTCAAAGTCGTAAGGTTAGCAAAATTGAATTCACTCACCCGCTTCTCTTCTTACCTCTCCTCTGACACTTGTCAGTACGGTCAGCACTGTCTCGTCTGCATTATTATTTTACTAAATCGTTTCGATATTTTCTTAAACATTTTAGTTGTTTTTTTGTCAAATTTGTTTGTTGTACATTTGTTATTGTTTGTTATAATTGTGTTCTTTGTATCTCAATGGAAAAATAAATTGCTTATTTAAATTAATAAATTGAGCTTCATTCAAATTACTGTACCTACAATATTACTTGAAAAAACTACGAAACATAATAAAATAATTGTTAAATAATTTAAATGATACAATAGCATAACTCTTTCTTTCTTTTTTTTTTTCTCGTAACTCGCGCAGTCGGGTAAGAATACTATTGCTGACGTTACCAGTTATTAAATACTTACTTAACTTACGCTTACATAGTTATAAAAATTGGGTTATACAGGTCGTTGTTTTGGTCAGCGACAAGCGACTCAGGGTCGATAATACAAATGATACTGGTGCTAAAAAAAATATAAATAAAAAACTTTATTCTTTTTAATAATAAAAATAAAAAATTTTTTTTTTTGAAAATCATGTAATAAGCTAAAGTGTAGACATAATACTCAACGGGAGTACGAGGGAGTAAAGGGGTGGGGCGATGGCGGCTTGCGCCTAGCTCTAGTCTGTGCACGTGCCTAGTAACCATACTTTGCGGTAATTTTATTTGAAATTGAATAAGGTATTTCTCAACATATTTACAGTATTTAATGGAATTAAGTCCATTTTTGGGGAATATATATTTTGTACTACCGCTCCTGGGTCGCTTGTCGCCGACCAAAACAACACCCTGTATAGCCCCCTAATTGATGAAAATTTTTTTTGAATGTATAGGTTTTATTATAAAGTAAATAATTAACTTGTAGGTATACACGGACAAGATATAATTTAAATACAATTGATTGAGAACGGTAAATAAAATGTATGTAAGTTAAAAGCTATAAGTACTAAGGTTCCTATTATAAGTACTCAAGTTCATCAATCTATAATTATATATACTGTAAATAAAACATAAAAATGTTGGACAAGTTGAGAAAGAAATTAACATGGCAATTTGCTTCCTGAATTTTAAGATTTTAATAAATGTCTTTATACAAAATTGGTTTTATAACTTTTAGATAACTTTTTTAAGATTATTATCTTACTATACAAGCTATATATTAAAAATTTATACTAGCTTTTATCTTGCGGTGCCCATCCAAAGATCAAAGGGGAAGGAAGTATTTTTGTATTTTTTTGAGATAGATAATTTTGTTTTGCTGTAAAGATTAAATATTAATATTGTGTTATTTGGATAAGATTATGCTGAACACAACATTTATTTTGGAAACGGAATACTACAAAGATAAATTTATAAATATCAACTGGTGATATAATTAAGAAATTGTGACGCGTTGAAGTCTTTTATATTGCTAGTTGGGTAAAGAAATGTTTTAAATAATGGACCTCGTACGTGGCATGCACACAAGGCAACTAGAGCTCTAGGAAAACTCAGAAAGATATAAGTAGTTTTGTTGATTGAAAAACACAGTGTGTTCGTAGCTTTTGGTAGCAAACGAGATTTGGAAAGTCACGCGTTGATGTCTTTTGAATAGAATTGCAAATACTTTTTATTTTATCCATTAAAAAAGTATAGTTTCTTATTATATTCTTTCCGCAATAAAAAACATTATTGAAGCCCGAATAATGCTCATATTTTTAGGGTTCAAAAGGAAAAAACGGAACCCTTATAGGATCACTTTGTTGCCCATCTGTCTGTCTGTCAAGACCCTTTTCTCAAGAACGCGTGAAGGTATCAAGTTGAAATTTATATCAAATACTCAAGTTCAACTATCCCTTGAAGCTGTGAAAAAATCAAACTTCTTAGCCAACGCATTCAAAAGATACAGCCGTTTATGCTGCAAATTTACGACACTCGCAAGGGAATCAAAACCTACAGGGTACTTCCCGTGAACTCTCCCGTGAAAAATACTTTCGACATCGATGTCGAATAGACATTTGGCGAAAAACATGGTGGTCTTCTGTCAAAACGTATAGAATTTTTAAGATATCCGCCATGTTTTTTTGGTAAAAGTCTATGCGACATTAATGTCGAAAATGCGAGAATCGGGGTCCTGGTGTCTGTTATTAGTATGCGTAGTTAGTAGAGGACGTACAGTAGTACCCAATTAATATGGCTTACCGATGTACCTGCGCAGAAGATACATTTTCAAAGCGCGGGAAACGCTATTGGTCGGCAGCTGCCGCCATGTTAGCGCGCGCCGCGTGACTTGCGAGTGAGACGGAACTAACAGCTGCAGTGTATTATAAACCTTATAGTAGTGATCTAAGGTTGATTGTAAGTTTCAAGCATTCTTTCGTTAATCTTCGGGGCCATACTTTCTTTTCTGTGCGAACGAAGATTCACGACGCGCCGTATCAGTTGGGTAATACTGTACCAGGATTTGATTGGGTGAAGATATATAATGTGCGTTATAGTTTTATATGTATATACATATTTGAACGCGCTTATCTCAGGGAATAACAGCCAAAGATTGTTTTTTTAGATACCCCGTTTATTGAGATTGATTATAATTTATACATTACGCTTTGCGGACGATTATTTCTTCACTATACTCTATTTCACATAGGATGAGTCGTCAAGGTCAAGGGTATTTTACCAATATCTAGTGAAATTCCATTTGATTACTCTGAAATAGTACTCAAAATATTTCATGAAACCTTGCTCTATCATAGTATACCTTTATTATATCGAAACCATTGAGAAATCCAATCAAATACCATGTGTCACCGAACTCATGCTATTTGAAATATACTATACCACAACATTGCCGCAACAGTGATATATTAATATGGGACCCTGGGTCTTTATTCACACGGCTAACTGATCCCAAACTAAGCAGAGCGAGTACTATAGAGATAACTGATACTGCATAAATGCACCCCCCCACTGCCGAACAAAAGCAAAAAATATGTGTTCAATATTTTTTTATAATTTAACTGACGGAATAACGGACGGACGGTTTTTTTTTACCTAGGAATCATCCCTATTGAAATCTTCCCTTGTTTAAGCGATTTATCCTGTTAAAACTGACTTCTACAATACATAAACTCAATATAGCGAATTTGGTAGTAAACGTGGGTCAAGCCGTCGATTACTTATGCTACTTTTATATAATTTATCAATAAGCCATGTCATTCATTTTATACCTACACCTAAGTTTAGGTTGGTGAGATTTATATGAATAGAGTAGCTTTAGTTCCAGTAAAGTCCACATAATTCCCGGCTTTAGTACCTTAAACTCTGGAGTCCATGCTTGATGATGATTACTTATCTATTAGATAATGTTTGTTACTATATACTCTATTATTATTTACTCTATGATATTACTTATTGGCCCTGATTCTGTTGTTTACAACTAAACTAATTTTAATCTCACTATGTCTTTTTCTAACAAAGAACATATGAAAAGGATGCAAGAAATTTAGCCCTGTCAAATTAGTCCAATGCTTGTTTACAATATAAATTTAGCCGCCATCTATCGCGGTTACGTCTAAATACCCGCAAATTAAGACGGTATATAAAGACTAATTTGACAGCTTTAAATATGTTCTATCATTTTTCTTTATGTTTGTAAGAAAGAGATGTGATGTGACTAAAATTAGTTTAGTGCGATTTACAACAGAATCGGTACCATTATATTTCAATACTAAATGGTCTAAAAATTAAGTCTAAAAATGTATGATGATCATTAAAAAATATCTACCTAGTCCAGAATGTAGCGCGGTCTTAACATCTTAGACTACTTTCTAATTTGCACAATTCTGTTTTCATAAATAAAGTAGGCTAATGAACTGTAAATTGTAAGTACCTACATAATGTTTCGAAAAGTGTACATACATAATTATAATAACGTAAGTAAATATAAGTTAGTATATACAGGTTGTTGTTTTGGTCAGCGACGAGCGACTCAGGGTCCATAATACAACTGATACTGGTGCTAAAAAAATATAAAAAAAATACTTTATTTTTTTATAATAATAAAAATAATATTATTTTGAAAAGCATGTAATAAGCTAAAATATAGACGTAATACTCAACGGGAGTGCGAGGGAGTAAAGGGGTGGGGCAATGGCGGCTTGCGCCTAGCTCTAGTCAGTGCACGTGGTTAGTAACAATACTTTGCGGTAATTTTATTTCAAATTGAATAAGGTATTTCTCAACGCATTTACAGTATTTAAT
Organism: Polyploca ridens; assembly: GCA_951394255.1. Taxonomy (NCBI): domain Eukaryota; kingdom Metazoa; phylum Arthropoda; class Insecta; order Lepidoptera; family Drepanidae; genus Polyploca; species Polyploca ridens. The sequence continues at coordinate 9,267,987 of OX596250.1, forward strand.
GAAACTAAGTCCATTTTTGGAAAATGTATTTTTTGTACTACCGCTCCTGGGTCGCTTGTCGCTGACCAAAAAAACACCCGCAATTGAGTAGGTACATTTAATTGCAATGGTAACTTATATTCGTGTAGAAAGAGCAGTTGAGACAGGTAGAGCATAGCGTTTATTCACTCAAAGAGCAGCTCGACTGGGGAAGTACCTCCACCTTACAGAATACCACAGCCAAATAACTTTATGTTGTGTAAAGTTGTGTTCCTGCGTGTTACTGAGATCGCCATAGGGGTGGGGGAAAGGTCGGTAACGCGTGAGCGATGCTTCAAGTGTTGCAAGCGTCTATATAGCTACGGTAACCGCTTACCATCAGGCGGGCCGTATGCTTGTTTACCAATTAGTCGTATAAAAAAAAAGAATCCTTACTATCCTTACTATAATAATATTATAAACGCGAAAGTTTGTATGTATGAATGTTTGTTACTCTTTCACGCAAAAACTACTGAATGGATTTTAATGAAATTTGGCACGCTGATAGAATGTTCTGGATTAATACATAGGGTACTTTTTATTCCGGGAAAGCAATATCTCGCTCAGGTACGCGGTTGAAACCGCGGGGCGCAACTAGTAATAACTAAAACTGTCAAAAATACCAAGTCGGGGAGGAGTGGCGGGACGTTGAACCGACGTAGTCAGTGATAATAGGTACAATAAACATTGGATGTGAAGATCGTGCTCGAGCCAAACTTACAATAAAATATCCGGCTTATTTGCCATTGCCATTGGATTTCGTGATGTTCCACGTTTGTACAACGATGTGTATTTCGTAATGCATTCATGTTGTAAACGTATATGAGAAACTAGTGTTGCTGTAACTTTCTAGATAAAATTCTTTATCTGTATATCATCGTGACAAACGATACAATATCTATTTTCTATACCTATCTACAATGTACTGTCCTGAATGCCTGACTATCTATTTTCTACAATGCTCGCTACAATGTATTGTTCTGAATGACTGACTGATCTATCAACGCACAGCTAAATCGCTGGAGTTAGACTTGAAATGTTGCATACAGTTTCCTTATATAAGGTAGCTAGGCTAGGTGCCTTGCTACCTTAATTACCTAAGGTAAGGATCAAAATTCAACCCAGCAAGACACATTAGAAACACAACATAAGTCTCGAAAATATGCCATCTCGAAATCTCCATCCAGTAGAGGTCACGTTCTAATTTCTTTCGAAAGCCTAGCCATTTTTATAGGGGTAAGAAATAGATTTGATTCATATGTTTTTATTCTACTGTAAAATAGTCTGTTTTCATTTACATTTTATAGCAGCTTATGTGTTTCAGTAAATTCAAAGCTCGACATTGGTTAATGAAGCAGAAAATTGCTGGCTATTGTACTTTTCTGAAGAAATAAATATATTTAGATACACGAGTGTTGTTATCCACGCCTCAATTTTATTTGATTATTGATTGTGAATTACGGAGAGCGTATAAAATGATAAGTTAATTGTTGATTGTTTCAGCAGGATGGCCGCGTCGCACATCCTGAGCGCGGTAGAGCCGACGGTGGGCGGCGGCGGCGGAACCCGAGGTGGCCGTGAAAGGGAAGTCAACGTAGCGCTCGATGATAGGGAACTGTGGGTGCGGTTCCAGACCCTCACTAATGAAATGATTGTTACCAAAAACGGACGGTGAGTACATTAATAATAATATTAATATCCTGGGACATTCTTCGCATTGTACCCGAAAAACTTCCATAACTTTGTAAGTTAAAAGAAACCCAAAATTTGCAGTGACTCCCTTGATTGCAAATTTTGGGCTTTGGGTTAATAAGTTGTTAAAAAAATGGTAAATTATAAAGAAAATAAGAAAAAAAAATCGTCCCGACAACAAACCTAAAATCCCGACAAATTGAAATTTTGTCCAGATATTTTGGTTTTTTAATCTGGCAACCCTTGCTACTTGCGATCGTGAGTCGAGCTACTGGCTACAGGTAACACCTTCGATCAATGTAGATACTGAGACTTTTTGGCGGGAACTTGCAGAGTGACGTTGCGTTCTCATTTTTATTTTCATAAATTCGTGTATTTTGAGTTTGAGTTTTATTGCATATTATCGGTAGTATTATATCCAATAAAGATCAATCCATGTGCACCAGTGAATTGAAATGAAATGAATTATGTGTATCGTGACTTTACAAGTTGTCTCAAAAAGTCAGTGAAAAGTTTTCGTTGACCAATTTACTAAAACATGACTGGAGACGGTGACTGATCATGCGGACTATGTGAATGTTAATGTGCGGACTATATGAAAGTGATATTATAAATAAAATGTAAGCGACTGAAGGACTTTGTGTCCATGTTCATGAACAAATTAACAAAAAAAAATGTAGATACTTGATGAAGTTTTTCTATCGTAGTTGCATTGCGTCTGAGCTTCTTTAGAACGGAACTATTGTCACTGCGGATGGCGAGGTAGATCGTTTGGGTCACCACGGTCTATCCTGTCGCTGTACTGCAGGAAGGCTATTACACCACTCCGAGTGTTCCGGGTGCTCCGGGCGTTCCGAGTGCTCCGGGCGTTCCGAGTGCTCCGGGCGCTCCGTGTGCTCTGAGTGCTCTGGACGCTCCGAGTGCTCCGGGTGCTCCGAGTGCTCCGGGCGCTCCGGGTGCTCCGGGCGTTCCGAGTGCTCCGGGCGTTCCGAGTGCTCCGGGCGCTCCGTGTGCTTCGAGTGCTCTGGACGCTCCGAGTGCTCCGGGCGCTCCGAGTGCTCCGAGTGTTCCGGGTGCTCCGGGTGCTCCGGGCGCTCCGAGTGCTCCGGGCGCTCCGGGTGCTCCAAGCACTGAACCACATGTCAGTGTCAATATTTCTGTGGGGAGCTCTGAGGCATCAATCATGAAAACTGTTGTGTTTTCTGACCACATTGGGGTCAATTTTGGACCAATTTTAAATAATCGTGTGGATCAGCCAGTTATTAATTATTGTATGCCGGGAGCTTCCTATACTGATATAATGAATAAAATTGTAAGTACTAAGTTTGACAAACAAACCACTGTTGTGATACTTATAGGAAATGGTTTGAACGTGAAATTCAAAGAATTAATTAATAGTTTTGAAACATTCCTCAAACTAAAGGTGATGAATGTTTTTCTATGTGCTTTGCCATACTCCGTCAACTATACGGATAAACAAAATAGGTATATATTGTTTTTGAACAATTTTATATATAGTTTGACATGTCGTCATAGTGACGTTTTTTCTTACTTCGACACTAATAAATTTGTTAGTGGACTAAAATTTACTGGGGACTCATTGTTTATGCCCAAAAAATGTAAAAACTTGATTGCTACACTGATAGCTTACAATATTAACACGGTTATAGCTAATATAACTAAATGTAGCCTTAGTGACAAAACGGTATTGTCTAGTAGTACTAATAATACTGTGATTAGTTGTTTAAACTTGTAACTCCGACAACAGAGAAGCATACTCATGGCATTACTTTACTACATCAGAATATTAATCGCTTCTCTGGCAAAATACTTGACGTTGAATTATTATGTGATGAAATCAGAATCGATATATTATGTTTTACAGAAACGTGGCTAAAACCAGACAGAATGCTTTTTAATGTAAATAACTTCACTGTTGCCAGTGCGTACAACAGAGTGACTGCTCAGGGTGGCGGCACCCTCATTTTGCTAAATAGTAATATTAAATATAAGAATCGTACTGATATTACTTGTCATTCTGTGGAACGCGTATGCGAGGTGGCATGTGCAGAGATTGAAAGCTCCATTATTTTATGTGTGTATAGACCTCCTGCGTCAAATTTTACTTTGTTTTGTTCCATAATGGAACAAATACTTAGTAAATTATCAAAGTGTAATAAGTCAGTAATTATTTGTGGTGATTTTAATATTGACATCCTAATACCCTCATTAGATAGAAATAACTTTATTACGTTATTTAAATCATTTAATATGTCTCATCTATTTAATGAGCCCACGAGAGTGACGGCTACTACTTCCTCTTGTATTGATAACATAATAACCAACAGTAACGTTTTAGAGAAGTCAATAATAAGTGGCGTCCGTTCGGATCATTTGGCCCAATTAGTAAAGTTTCCGTATAAAAAACTTAGTTCATCCGTAACGAAAACATTTAGGTCAGTTAATAAAACGAGATTAAATAATTTCAGCGTCAATATAGATTATAAAATTAGTAACACTACATATAATTCTGATGATCCAAATGTAAACTATGGAAAAATATTTAAAGATATTTGCAACGAATTTAATGTATCTTGTCCAATCAAAACTAAGAAGGTAAATAATAATAAACTTCAATTCTGTAACTGGGCAACTAAAGGAATCAGGAAGAGTAGGGATAACATGTATGATCTTTACCATCAGAGATCTTACAATAGTAATGAAAACTTTCATATATATGTTAGAAACTACTCCAAGATATTTAAACAGGTTTGTATTCGAGCAAAGGCCATCTACATAGGCAATAGGGTAAATAGTTCTAATAATAAAATTAAAACAGTGTGGCAGATTATTAATACAGAGACTGGTAAAAATAAAATCAAAGATAATACTTTTTCTCTTAAAATTAATGATAAATTAATCTCAGGTAAATTAGAAGTAGCATCTGCTTTTGAAACTTTTTTCTCAAATATACCTATGGAGGCTACTAAAAATCTTGCTTCGTCTTCCACGTTAGCAGAATCGATTTTACAGAATAATTTTCAACAAAACATTCCAGACTTCGCATTCACCCAGGTTAATGACTATGACATTATCACGGCTTTTAAGTCACTAAATATGAAAAATACAGAAGACTTATGGGGTTTGTCAGTTAAGGTTATACAGTCAATTATTTTCAATATTGCCCCTATTTTAGCCCTCATTTTTAACCAATGTCTCGAACAGGGCAACTTTCCTGACTTAATGAAATACAGCAAAATTGTTCCAATCTTTAAATCGGGATGTAAAAACAATCCCTCAGATTACAGACCTGTTTCAGTACTTCCTGCATTAAGTAAGATTTTTGAAAAGATTGTGCTAAACCAAATGTTAAGGCATTTTAATAACCACAAGATACTCCATGATGATCAGTTCGGTTTTACAAGAGGTAAGTCCACTACGGATGCGGGAGCTAAACTTATTAAGCATATTTTTCAGGCCTGGGAATGCTCACACGATGCTATTGGTATCTTTTGTGATCTCTCCAAGGCATTTGATTGCGTAGATCACCAAACGCTAGCTCTTAAACTTAAGTTATATGGAATTCGTGGAGTGGCCCTCGATCTTGTGGTTTCCTATCTTTCAGGGCGCCAACAAAAAGTAGGAATCAATGGTAGTGTGTCATCGGGCTCCTTAGTCAAATTAGGCGTACCTCAAGGCTCGATTTTAGGCCCATTTCTGTTTCTAGTTTATATAAATGACCTACCTTACATGGTGAAAGAACTATCAGATGTCGTTTTGTTTGCAGATGATACGTCTCTGATATTTAAAGTAGATAGAAAAGACAAAGACCTTTTAAAAGTTAACCACGCTCTGGAAACTGTGTCTCAATGGTTTGCTACCAACAATCTAATGCTAAATTCTAAAAAAACTAAATGTATAAGATTTTCATTACCAAATGTACCAAAAGTTGATACCAATGTTATTGTGGACGGTACTAAACTTAATGTAGTAGATAAGACTGTTTTTCTTGGTCTGACCATAGACTGTAGATTGCAGTGGGGTGCTCACCTGGAAGCCTTAGGTGGTAAACTGAGCTCCGCTGCTTTTGCAGTCAGCAAAATAAGGCAACTGACGGACATTAATACAGCCAGATTAATTTATTTTGCATATTTTCATAGCCTTATGTCTTACGGTATTTTGCTGTGGGGCTCTGCCGCAGACTTGGAATCAATTTTTGTATTGCAAAAAAGAGCAATTCGCGCCATCTACTGTTTGGGTTCTCGCGAATCTCTGCGAAAGGTATTTCCGGAAATTAATATATTAACTTTGCCCTCTCAGTACATTTTTGAAAATATTATGTATGTTCGTAAAAACATTAATTTGTTTCCAGTCAATAGTGATTATCACGATAGAAACACTAGAAACAAAGACAAAATAACTGTGCCTAGATTTAGATTAGCTAAAGTAAATAAGTCCTTTCTTGGGAATTGTATCCAATTTTACAATAAAATTCCTCATAGCGTGACCAGTATGTCCTTTTTTAAATTTAAGGAACATATCAAAAAGCGGTTATTGAGTAGGGCGTATTATAAAGTGTCTCATTATATTGACGACAAGGATGTATGGAAGTAGCTTCTCTCTGCACTTGCTTCACTTAGCAGCTAGTTCAAGGTCCATTTTAATTCAGAGTATGCTATTATTATTATATGTTATCTTTTTTTTTTGTTTAATTTACAGATTATTACTTATAGTAATTAATTCAATTTAATGTTTTTCATTTATTTCTAAATTCATCGATATATTATGTCTGTCTAATAAATTGTTATATTTTCTATATACCTAAATGATATTTAGTATAAACTTGTCAATAGTCATAGTGATAACAAATTGCGTGTTCAGTAGTTTCCTTTTAGTTTTTTTTTTTTTATTTCTAAGGCAGACTTAAATAAGTCATGCTCACTTTAAGGCCTTTGCTTGCGGCGGCGTCGTGTGACGGGTCGCTCACTTCCCTCCAATATGGCGAGGAGGGCGATGGCTGCCACACGCGTCATACTTGTGAACAGGTGCTGCTTGTGGGGGTTGGTCTGCTTAAGTTTGCCATTTATTTATTTACTTATTAAATATAGATTCAGTCTACTTTGTAGTTTTGCCGCCGCGCCGGGGCACGCAATTGTTGTCAGTGCGATTAGAATGTAAATATTATGTAATGAATCTAAGCTTGTTTTGAAAAGAGTAATTGCTGAGTTTATTGCCGGCTCTTCTCAGCAAATGCAACCTTCCGAACCGGTATTAGAGTATTAGAGTCAGACTTTTCATAAGTGCCTGCGAAGGTCTATTTGAATAAATGATTTTGAATTTTGAATTTTGAATTTCACTCTAAACGATGTGATCCGTCGGGCCCTTGCCACCGTCAATGTGCCGGCTATCCTAGAGCGTGACGATGGTAAGATGCCCGATGGTATGATTTTAATTCCTTAGCGTCGTGAGAGGCCGCTGGTTTGGGACGCTAGCACCCTCTCACCTCCATAATACATATCGGGTGGTGGGCGTGGCAGCCTCTAACGAAGGAAATATGTAACTCTTGGGGATGGTTACATATTTCTTCCTTTTGGAATCGAAACAATGGGTTCCTGGGGTTCAGAGGGGCGCAATTTTGTTAGGGAGCTGTCCAGATGCCTAATTGATACTACATGAGTACAAAGAGCTGGCGGTTACCATGGGAAACGCATTAGCCTCGAAATTCAATGATGTAACGTCGCAAGCTTTTTGGGAAACAACCCTGCCTCCTGGAGGCGATTTAAATGCAGTTTTTATTTATAATTAGGTACTTCTATGTAGGTATATGTTGTTTTTATAATTTTAATGTAGTTTTAGTGAGTCTTCATAGTTATTATAATAAATGCAATAATAATAATAATTTGCCTAATTTATGTAGGTAAAGTAAACAGTAATATTTACTATTTTACATTTACTTGTGTTGTTGTAAGTTCAGTATAGCAATAAAATTAAACGAGGCAATTTGTAAAGTAAGTACTTACCTAGCTCAAGATGATCGTTAATGAGGCCTTTGTTGTCCCAAGCTAAAAAATAATTATCTATGAATATGCAGTCAACATTGAAGTAAATGAGAGGAATAAAATGGAACAATGCACCTTACAATATTGTAAGCTATAGGTTGGGTGCACAGATTACTTATTTGTGTGGTCGCATCACAACCTCTTATGAGTAGTCGTAAATATATTGCTAATATACATATACCTCATGAACTCGCTTTGTAACAAGTAAACCTTCATTTATTTCAAAATTTAAAAGAGTAAGTTTCTTTGAATTGTGTAAACAAGGTGCTTGGTTTGCAGGCTTTTGTGTTATAGATATTTATGAATTGTGCATGCGATGCTGTTTTGTCGTATTATAGACAATTTTGAAGAATGAAGAGTTGGCCATTCCCCATAATCATATCTTATTAGCCTGTTCTAGACACACCAACAGTTTACATATTTACACATTCATTAACACAATAATACACAATTTAAATCCTGATATATAAACCTATGATAGGCATGTACAACATTCACAAAAAGACAATAACAAAGATTAAATAAAAAAATAATAATATACGGTACAATTAAATATAAAATAAACAAAATTACAAAATCAGAGAATAACAAAAGAAATAATAATTACAGTTAACAATATTGGAACTGGTATAATTAAGTGAATGGCTAAATGAATGATTTCAGCACCTTACATTTAAACACTGCCAAGGAATCATTGAACACGTCGATATCATGCATTTTCTTGTGAACGTTGTTAAATTCGTTACACATTCTTATTGCAGGTGAATTAAGGTCGAGATTAGTTTAAACAGGCGGACTATAAGCCATACATTCGATATATAGCCAAGCATTCGAGCGGACTTCTTTACGACACAATCAATGTGTGCTGTGAAACGGAGCTCTCTATCCATAACTACACCAAGATCTCTCATATTATCCACTTTCTGAATTATCGTGCCATCGATATGATATTGGAAATCAATTGGTTTATTTTTCCTGGTGAATCTCATATGGAAGCATTTGCTGATATTTAGTTCCATACCATTGTTATTGCACCATAGACTGACCCTAGACAAATCATCTTGAACTTTAGAGATATCGTTCGAAGATTTTATGCTTCTTCTTACGATTTTCTTACCTAAACCAGTACTTTCCAAATATGTCATGAATAGCTGGAGATTTATGAGAAACCATTAAATTAAAATTAATTATATTTATGTAGTTTATGATAGAGGGTTCGGTAGTACAATTAGCCAAAATTAAAGCTCTTCATTGTTTAGTCACAGTACCATTTGTTCAATAAATAAAAATATGACATAACATAAAAAATAGTAAAACCACCGAACCGAACCGTACGCAAATCTTCAGATATATTTGGAATATTTTTTTTTCAATGAAAAGCTTAATCTCTCAAATGACCTACTTTATAAAATGTTGAGCACTTAATTGCAGCGCAGACGACAGACTATCCGTGCCACACTTTTAAGATGAAAGGATGGCTGCAAGAAATTTGAAAGATAGGTATTTAACAAATCTATTGCTGTCGCGCTGTGGCCCGGATATCAATGTGTGAGTGAACAGACTGTGCATGGTGCAAGTGTGCGTGCCGTAGCTCGCACCGCTCCCACCGACCGCCCGCCCCTCGATTTTACTTTACTTGTAATATTATATTTCTGTGATTCGGCCGGCGACTGGCAAGTTGATATACCTTTCAGCGCTTGCAGTTCTGTTGTTCCAAGTGACATTAGGGATTTTGAAATTAGAACAAATACCTAACCATACGTTATTTTATTTGTATTTTGAGTCGATATAAAAAAATAGATTATATATTCGACATTTATGTATGTAATATTATTGAAACTGCATTATATTCACATAATGATAATCTATTAGGGCTTCCAAACAAATACCTATACAACATTTTATAGATTTATATTTGTCCACAGTCCACGCATTTCTTCGAAACTATTTATCGAATTGTGAACATTATTTTTTTAATGCCTTATATATTTACGTCAACTTAGGGAACAGTGCGAAAGTAAAAAATAACTCTAATCTGACACTGTCTTGATGTCAGCTATAATATTTTTAATTGAATATATACGACGTGCTCTTCCGTGACTTTAAGATATTTTCAGTTTACAGTTATTTCATCGTTTTTTGTGTATTATGAAGTAGTTTTTTTTACTAGTGAAAGAGCTTATTTATACGTATAAAACAAGCCCTTGAAATAATATTATAGAATCATAATAAAACGTAGCTCGTATCAAGCCAGGCCTTCACGCGTATTACTCCATATCTTGAAAAAAACTGAACCGATTTTGATGAAACTTCTTCACATATTAAAAATAACTCTAATCTGACACTGTCTTAAAGTCAGCGAAATATTTTTACTGGAATACGTCGTGCTCTTTCGCTGACTTCAAATCAGCGTTAGATTAGAGTTATTTCATTCTTTTTAGTGTATTTGGAAGTCGATAAAAAAAAAAACTTTTTTTTTGTGTGTATTTTGAAGTCGATTTAGTTTTTTAAATTACTTTTTTATTTCAATTACCAACTTTTTTATTTCGTATTATTTAGAATTTGACCAAGCTCAAGCCAAGCCGCCGCACGTATTACTTATTCCATATCTTGAAAACAACTGAACCGATTTTAATAAAACTCTCACTGAGTTGAAGTAAATGTAAACCAATAAAAAAAATGTCACAATCCAATTAATAGTTTCAGAGAAATGCGTGGACAAACATACACCTATGAAATTTTGTATATCAGTTTGGAAGCCTGAAATTTTGTGAGGAAGTTTCATCAAAATCAGTTCAATAGTTTTTAAGATATGGAATAATAAGTGTGTCGGGCTGGCTTATTGATACGAGCTATGGGCGTTGGTTGTGTCAAAGGGAAAATATCTGAAAACTTTGGTCATATCCTCGTAAATGTAAGAAAAAAAAATTACAAGTCGATTTTAAATAAATATACCAGCCAAGTGAGAGTCAGACTCACACACAGAGGGATCCGTACAATATTAAATAACTTATCGTAGCTATGACAAAAAAAAGAAGTTTCTTGTATGAGTGGCCCCTTTAATTTTTCTTTTTCGTTTTTATTATTTTTTGTTATAGCGGTCATAGAAATACATATTCTCTGAAAATTTCAGCTGTCTACCTATTACCGTTCATGAGATACAGCCCACCGACAGACGCACGGACGGCCAGCGGTGTCTTGTTTGGCACCCTTCGGGTACGAAACTAAAAAGTATAGTCACAATCCGATTAATCGTTTCCGAGAAATGCGTGGATAAATATACATACTTACAACCATACATACACCTATAAAATGTTGTATATTTGTTTGGAAGTCCTAATAGATTATCATTTGAATATATAATATTGTTTGGCAGTCCAATAATACATACATACGTGTCGAATTGATAATCTCCTTTTTTTAAGTCAATTAAAAATATATATTTTGTCCTGTTATTTTGAAAAAGGTTACTAAATATTAGATATTATGATAACCTTTGAACGATCACATTTCTTGTTCTTTAATCCTTCATCACTCAAAAGTATAAAAAAGAACAATCTTGGTTAGGGCACACTATACCTTACATGTAGGTTACCAAAGACGTAATACTATATCGATATCGATGAACAACACTAGAGCAGGTATCGATAATATATTATCGACTACTACGCGACACTTCTTTCACTGTATATGTATTTGTCCAAGCCTCTCCTCCCTCAACCCTGCCCGAATACAGGCGATAGAGACAAATGCAGCTTGGATCGATTATACCTATTTAAAATTGACGAAATCGCTATTTCGTAATCCCGAGTTTCCTCCTCCAATACTGAATCGATTTTAATTATTTTTCAAGAATAGTAATAAGAAGGGCTTTGGCTATGTCGGTCGGTTTTCCTTTTATTATTTATATTCGTCATATTTGTTTTCTGGACGTCTGATAAGGGCAGTTAAAAATGATGAGTTTTTGTGATTTTAGAAGATTTTTAGTTTTTATAATAATTAATTTATGGAGAAAAACGAAACCGAGGGACATACAGTGGCACCTACAGATTGCATGGTAAAATAATCATTGCTCTAGTGTCATTATCCAGAGAGGAAACTGAGGATTACGTTTGTATGGAAAAAACACCACCAGTGTTTCCTCTTAAGTCTGTGAAAATAGAACCTATAGGTACAATTCTAAGCAGTAACGCACACAAAGTCGTCTTTATTTTTTAATTTCGAGTGTAAGGCAAAACAAATGCTTAACGGTTTTGAGGATGTGATCAGTGAGTGAGTACAACGTATATATATACTTGTTGGACACATTCGCTAGTGCTAACCGCTCGCTGACCGGCGGCTAGTTTTCAACTATTAACACGGTAGGCCTTACTAATTAACGCAGGGTGGCTAAATGATCCGCCCGATGTTCGATGAGCCATGACGGAGCCCCTACCCTTGAGCAGCAGTGAAGTGACGCGATGACGTCGCGCGTCGTTGTAAATATGTCATTGTGTTACTTTGTTTCTTATTTGTAATTGACGTCTTCGTTTACGATTCCACAAAGATTTATTGTAATTGGTTACAATGATGGTTAACTACGATACTATACTTAGCAAGACAAAAAAATCAATCTCTTTCTTTAATGGAGCTGTAGTCAGCATCTTAAGGCTACGGCAACCGCTTATCATCAGGTGCATGGGCCGTATGCTTATTTGCCGCCTTAGTTGTATAAAATGGAAGAAGAAGAAGGTATTATTTATTCATGTTATGTTCAAGAATATGTTTTTGTTTTTTTATTAGTTGATATACATGTATATCATATATCTAATCTGTAATCTACCTATCTAGTGGGTCATTATTTTTTCTATTTTTTTTCCTTTATGTAGATAGGTTATGTTACATCAAGTAGGTTTATAAATAACATAATATTTGGGTATCATCAGCACCACTACCGACAATTATCTAATACAAAAAACTACATTCAAATTAAGAAAAAACATCACTCCTTTCAATGATGTGCGATAGTTTATGGAGCTCTAAGAATGTAGGCTATGAATTTGTGTGATGTGTAAAGAGCTTATGTCAAATATCATTACGAACCGTCTCGCACGGAGGTTTGACGATTTTCAGCCTCCCGAACAAGCCGGTTTCCATAAAGGCTTTAGCACCATACACCACATACATACTCTCCGCCAGATTATACAGAAGACTGAGGAGTATAATCGGCCATTATGCCTGGCGTATGTGGGCTTTGAGAAAGCCTTTGATTCAGTCGAGACATCGGCGGTGTTACAAAGTCTACAACGATGCCAAATCGACTATCGCTATATCGAAGTGTTGAAGTGCTTGTACAGCAAAGCCACCATGTCAATTCGGGTCCAGGACGAGAGTACGAGATCGATCCAGTTGCAGAAGGGTGTAAGACAGGGTGGCGTAATATCCCCGAAACTCTTCACCACTGCAATAGAGGATGTATTCAAGCTCTTGGACTGGAAGGGATATGGCATCAAAATCAATGGCGAACACATCACTCACCCTCGATTTGCGGACGATATAGTCATAATGGCGGAATCGCTGGAAGCTTTGAACATCATGGTCAATGACCTAACAGAGTTTTTCATCAGGTAGGCCTCAAAATGAATATGGACAAGACAAAAATTATGTCTAATGTTCATATTCCGCCAATGCCGGTGATTGTTGGGAGCACTGCTCTCAACAATCACCGGCATTGTACCGGCTTGTAGACGAGTATGTTTACCTAGGACAAATTGTCCAATTAGGTAGGTCCAACTTCGACAAAGAGGTCAATCGAAGAATCCAACTCGGCTGGGCAGCGTTCGGGAAGCTACGGCATATCTTTACGTCCAAAATACCTCTGAGTCTGAAGACAAAGGTCTTCAACCAGTGCGTGTTACCAGTGATGACATACGGGACAGAGACGCGGTCTTTCACTGCTGGCCGCATAAATAAGGTCAGAGTCACTCAGCGAGCTATGAAACGAGCTATGCTCGGAATATATCTCTACGTGACAGGGTCCGAAATGAGGACATTCGTAGAAGAACGAAAACGATGGACATAGCTCGTAGAGTTAGTAGGCTGAAGTGGCAATGGGCAGGCCACCTCGTTCGGAGAGCCAATAACCGATGGGGAAGAAAGGTTCTGGATGCAGGCGGCACAGAGCCGTTTGAAGTGAAAATCAATGAGGGAGGCCTATGTTCAGTAGTGGACATCCATGGGCTGATATAATGATGATGATGATGATATCAAAAATATGGTTCCTAAGTAACTAAGGTAGGAAGAAAAAAACAAAAGTAAAAACTGATCTTATTTGGGTAATTGCTTTGCTTTGCAGTATATAATTGGCTGCTTCAACTTGATTATGATGCGACTGAATCAGTTCTTAAACTCCTTCAATGAGGCACTTCCCTGAAATCTTTGTATTATAAGGCTGGCTAAAACTCATAACCTGTTGCTAGACTACACACTACTTATACTCACCTGATTGCGCATCTCCGTGGCTAAAAAGTCCGGGGCTCTCGATCCCAAGGCATTTATTCTCGTGACCGTAGGGCTATCAGACACTTTCACACACAAACACTACAATTACGCAAACTACACTCACACTCTCACACATACACCAAAATTACACTCTCACACCTCTCACTCAGCCGATTGTGCATCTCCGTGGCTTAAAAGAGTCCCGAAGCTCTCAATCCCAAGGCATCTGTTATCTTATCCGTAGGGCAATCAGTCACACAAACACACACCCCCACACACACACACACACACACAAACACACACACACACACACACACACACAAACACACACACACACACACACACACACCCACACACAAACTTCTCACATAACCATTATTTTTTTTTTTTTTTACGTAGGTTTTAATTTTAAATATTATATCTTTCTCTATCATGTTTACATATATTTCTGCATGTATCAGTTCTGCTTAGCTTAAAATAGTCCGTGGTGGAAGAGGCTGGTTATCCTTAACATAGGCTCCGGCTTAGCTTGGATACCAGTTTCTCCTACAAACTTTAAAATGTCATGTTTATTGTATAAATTGTTATTCTAGTTTGTAAGGAGAAAGAAAATAAATTCATTATTATTATTATTATTATCATTATTAAACATTATAAAAGCTATGAAAAAATATTCCGTCCTTAATAAATCTATTCAGCAAACGTTGCTATAGGTATAGCAACTTCAACTAATTACTACATAGGCTACGGTAACCGCTTACCATCAGGCGGACCGTATGCTTGTTTACCACCTTAGTGGTATAAAAAAAAACTATGAAAGCTTATGACCAAAATATCAATTTCTTCTGCAATCAAGCTTCTGCAGTGCGAAGAGAAAACATTGCTGAAAATACATTTTTAACATTTTGACTTTTTCCGTGAATATAGGATTAGTTAAAATACATTTGCATGAGATAGCCCAAAACAATCTAGGTCTGTTCTTCAGATATGAAGTTTCTAAAAACTCACTTAAGGGCCTTAAGTGAGTTGTTTTCCACACTTGCGGTAACGAATTTCGAAAATTGCCCTAGGACGAGTGAGAGTTTACTTGGAGCTTCTAGCTTTTGTTGTAGCATAGATAAAAGTAGTTCCTTCAGTAAAGCTCCTGAGAATATTATTTTATTTTTTTATTTTATTTTTATTAAAAAAACAAACGGCTATTTTTATACAATCCAAACTTAAAAAAATTGGTAACACAGTTGCCAAAACAGTTTCTACTGCATTAACCACTAACTAATAATTAACTGTATTAACCAACCTTCACTGCAATTTTTGTGTTTTTAGCCACAGAGTAAAGAATTAAATCTCTTTTTCGTGTTTTAACCGACTTCAAAAAAAAGGAGGAGGTTCTCAATTCGAATGTATTTTTTTTTTTTTTTTTTTATGTTTGTTACCTCATAACTCCGTCATTTATTAACCGATTTGGAAAATTCTTTTTTTATTTGAAAGGGTGCGCTTCCCGTTTGGTCCCATTGTCATCAGATCGGGATTTGATTACTTCTTAGTGTACTTTGAAGTCGGTTTAAGGTTTTTGTAAAACAGTCCAATTATAGCATTAGAACTTACAAAGTACCTAATGGAGGTTTTTCGGGTACAATCCAAGGTTTAAATAATTAGTCCCAGTAAAAAAATACTTACAACCATGTTTAATATTTGTTTTATAATCCTAGGTACATAATTAAGTTTCAGACTATCCACTTTAGCGCGACATATAATTTCGAAAAATCCCTTCCTACATGGCGTAGTCTATACACATAATAAAGCTTTTGGTACATTCATATAAGTCCGTCGCGTCGTTGGGGCAGTGCGATGATTACCCAAATCCCGGCTTCCATTTTATCTTTATATATACTATTCTACTGTATGTGTGTATGTCACTGAACTCCTTCTAAACGGCTGGACCGATTTGAATGTTTTTTTTTATGCGTTTGGGTGGCGCCCTGGATGGTTTAGATTCACAGAATATATATCTAGTGCTAATATAGTTTGTATTATCTTTTGTTTTAGACGAATGTTTCCTGTAGTAAAAGTAACAGCTAGTGGATTAGATCCGACGGCGATGTACACTGTCCTTCTCGAATTTGTACAAGTAGATTCGCATCGCTGGAAATATGTCAACGGTGAATGGGTATGTATAATTAAAATATTGTAGCTGTTATAAATTGCATAAATAATAAGTAGTATAAATATGCCTTGTTTTATTGAAAGGTACCTGGAGGGAAGGCAGAAGTTCCACCATCGAATGCAATCTACATTCATCCAGAAAGTCCGAATTTCGGCGCGCACTGGATGAAAGAACCGATATCTTTTGCTAAAGTGAAACTCACAAACAAAACTAATGGAAATGGCCAAGTAAGATATTTTTTTATTAGTTTCTTGGTACTAAGGTACTAAGGGTCGGCAACGCGCGAGTGATACCCCTGGTGTTGCAAAGCTTCCATAGGCTACGGTAACTGCTTACCATCAGGCGGGCCGTATGCTTGTTTGCCAACTTAGTGGTATAAAAAGAAATACTTATTTTTTAGTTGGTGCATACATTAAACGTGCAAATTATTTAAAGATGCATTATCTGTATACATTTTGGTGTATAGCACACCTTGTTGAAGTAATGGAACCGAAAACTAATGAAAACGACTCTATCATAATAATGAATCTCGTTAAACGGACAACAAATACATTTACATGGATACACGTACATACATACATTTATAATGAACGAACTTTAGATTCCGGAGAGAGCATAGGTAGGCATAATTAGTTCATCGAATTTTGAGAGAAGTAACAGAATGCTTTCAATGGTAAGGTGTTATAGTGCTACAGTTTCTATGCTACCGCTACTTCATGGAAGCCAGTTCTCACGCTTAAATGTGGTGCGAATGAATATGAAAGCAAACATCTGATACATCCAGATCCATATGTTGACGTCTCGGTGTGAAATCTGTAGCTTACCAACTGTTTAGCGGGTGCCCGTACGCACTATCATTTGTAATAATTACTGTCTCTGCGCTATGTTTACATTACACATAATATTTTATAAGTTAGATGCCCCCTGGTCAGTGCAAATATCAATGTGTTTTGTTAATTGTATTGATTAACATTTTATAATAGTTAGCACTTTTGGAGTCATCAAACATTTTGATCAATTTTATTTGGGTGCTACTGAGAATTGATATAATAATCTATTTATGTATATATTGTTATTTATATAAATGGATTTGTTAATTGTAGATAATGCTGAACTCCTTGCACAAGTACGAGCCCCGAGTGCACCTCGTTAAAGTGGGCACGGATCTACGTCGCATCATGACGTACCCGTTTCCAGAGACACAGTTCATAGCCGTCACAGCGTACCAAAATGAAGAAGTGACGTCACTTAAGATTAAATATAATCCATTTGCGAAAGCCTTCCTAGATGCAAAAGAACGACCCGAGGGATACTATCAGAGAGATTTTGTGGGGACGCACTACCCACAACAAAGTTCTTCGCCTCACCAATATCCGCAATGTGAGTAGACATATTGTATTTTATTATGATCATCAAGCTGTATATCTACCAAAATGTCACGGATTGGATCTCCTACATAATTTAAACTAATACCTCAGAGTATATAAATACTACGTACAACTAATACGTTTGTTTCGCAGTCGGTGGGTGGTTTGTAGCATCTCAATCACTGTATGGAAGCAGCAACGCAGCTTCTCGGAGGCCCGCGCCCTATCCGCCTAGGCCACCTTCGCGACCGCGCACCTTGTCACCTCCATGTAAGTAACATACCTACTAGTGTTGTTAAGAGCCATTCCAGTTACTTTGTGAGCAGGAGAAGGTCGGTAGCATATTGACACTCCCTTTCACTTGGCAGCCATCTGATATAAATTTACTTCCCATCCGATGCCTAGTCATCCATTCTGGTCCAAATCCTAAGAAAATATCGGATCGGAAACTATAAATATGTACTATTCGTATATAGCACTAACTTATTATATTTTTTCCACAGCATCCTATAACAATTCGGAACGAACAACAATGGCGCCAAACGGCAGTGGTAGCTACACGTGGGCAAGCAGCAGTGGATATTGGAGTTCAACTCAAGGCAGTAGTTCCCCGCAACCGAACACCTCGCCTGCTCCGTACCGTACGCCACCACACGCGTATCCCGCACCTCTGGAATATGCCCCGCCACCGCCGACGAGCACCACCGCGCCGTCCTCCGCGCCGGCGCCGCTCTACCCGCTACAATACGAAACACCTGCGCAACATCACTCACCCTACTATCAACATGCGTACGCGCCATACGCTCATCATGCGATAGAAGATATTTCCTATTGGCCTAATAGGTAAGAAATCAATAGTTCTATAGTGACAAAGTCAGAAGCACTTTTCTGTTTAGGCTATAGGCAATTATGTAGGTAAAAGCTAGTGAAAGTACGATAAAATTATCACCATATTGGGTAGGTTAGCTGTCTACATGTCCTCAGGCCCAATTGGGTACTTTCCTGGGTAAAAATATATAAATCTATTTAGTCCGTCAGTTAGATTATCAAAAAATATAGGACTCGTATTTTTTTTCTCGTCAATCAATCAAATATGATGAAGATCCGCGTGACGTCACAGTTCAATAATTTTTTTAGCGAAATGTGATGCCACGCAGTTTTTTGATAATCTAACTGACGGACTAAATATCATTTTTTTGGAAAGTAGCCAATTGCGTCAACCTGGGTTATCTTAATAAACTCAGAGTTAGTTGCCCAGATTAACTATGTAACTCTAGAGTTATCTATATTATAACACAGGTTGTCACAATTATACTTTGTATAAAAATTACCTGTGTTACTTTTTGAAATACTAAGTTTTTAACGGAAAAGTACATATTTGTCACACACGATATGACTGACTTTTTACAGCTTTTTGTCGTGATATTTTTTTTAATATTAGGCCTATACCTAAATATTATTTTCTTTACTCTATTTCAACTTCTGCTTTCATTGTTTTAGTTTGAACAGCTACGGTTATCAGCCATCAGAGTATGTTGGTACGGGGGAAGTGGCGTATGGACCGGAAGGTTTATCCTTTGGACCTAGTGGACCTGCTTTAGAAGCGGCCTCAGCCAGTGGCGAGGACAGAGCCACACCGTCGGCCGAACACCCTCCACAAGATAGAGAATATAAATTCAGTGCGGAAGAAGACCGCCATTCACCGTGTGAAGAACCCGCCCTACCACCGCGCTCGCCGGCTCACTGACGATCTAGTTCACCATGTAGTATTTTTGATTGTTGTGACATATTCAAATTCAAATATTTATTTAGGAACAGTAGGTATTATGTATTCGTTATATCAATTGTACATTGATATAACGATGGTATCTACAAAAGTATAAAAACTACGTCGTAGACACCAACGAACGTAGACTCGAATATAAGCTGGCACGTTCAACACATTTACACGTTGCGCTAGTGTAGAATCTGTGAATAAGCGCACGGTGTGACGTCGCACTGCATCCGCATCATGAAAAGGCTGTCCGTCTCTCTCGCGCGCGGTCAAACTTATGAGTATGAAGGAGACAGTTGTTGTTTTGCTTTTGCTACTGCTCATAAATATAAAGTGGTATTTTTTGCATTCATCCATTAGAATTGACTGATGTATTAGAAGCAATAATGTAATAAAACATACATAATAGGGAAATTGCATATGTGTACTGTGAACGTACCAGCTTTCATTAACCAGCCTTGTATATGCTTGTTAAAAATAATGTCCTATTAAAAGTTGCAGTGAGGCCACTTTTGATCAAACCAATCAGAAACATTTTAGGGAGCTACTTACGTCTATCCTGCTAAGATGAACGGAGAAAGTTCACACAAGTAGTCTTTCATAATTTAGTTGAATTATCGAGATAATATAATATACCTTTATTGATAAGTTATAGATTGATAAATTGAGATGCTAGTAATACTTTATGAAAATTAATGTGAAATACAAATAATCAACATAAGCACATACATTACTAATAAGATAAATTATAATTATATCGTAGGCAGATAGGTACTTATTAGCAGCTTACTTCGGTATTTTTGATCATGCTAAGTACACAATTGATGACCAATACACATTTTGTTATACCTACTGCAAATCTATGTTTTCCACATGTTTTCATACTCTATGCTGCGGATGAAGCTATGGTTTAAACCAATTTTTAAACCACTTTATTCTTTTTACGCAATGTGATTTACAGACACGGAGTACCAAATCGTCGGTGAGACTGCAATACCGCGTAGCTTTTCCTATGATGCCTTACTTGGAATGAAATAACAGTGAAAATAGGTCTTAAGGAAAAAGCTAAGTAGTTACTTACGCGTTAAGCGTCACCGACGAATATACTCAGTGATGCGAAATAAATAAAATTAATATCATAGGGACGTATCAAGTGTTTAGTATCATCCTATGCATCATAACCCAGTATCGCAAGTGGTATTTTCCTATGTAAATGTACATACCTAAATATAAGATACTTAGTTACTGTATGAGAATATAAGTAAATATTTCCTATTGCCTACTTTTAGGCTTTGACAATAAAATCATGTTTCTGTTACCTACTATTAGTCTTATTTGCTATCCTTAGGTACTCAGTAGGTATCTTGGGAAAAAATGGGATTTATGTGCCCTATGAGGCTATGATGTCTATATTTCGATTGATGTATGTATATGCTTGGAGTGCTCAACATAGCGAGGCAGTACTTCACATCGGGGCAAAGGCAAGTCGCAAGTATGGCCTTATATGACGTAGGTAGGTACTACTGTCATCTATGGGCGGGGGCACCTGGATACCAGTACCTCTATCATGAGTTTTCTACACTCACGTTATCTACACACGCTAGCGACTACGGTGAATATTTTGTATAACGAGCACTGCCTCTAGTGGATACTTTTGGAAGCATTTCATACAAAATGTTTCACCATAGTCGCTAGCGACTGTAGATTACGTTAGTGTAGAAAACTCATGGTAGAGGTACAGCTTGATCCTTTAGACTCGGTTCAACAACGTGCCATCAGTACATCAAACAACAAACTCATGGTAGAGGCACTGTACCCCTACCATGAGTTTTCTACACTAACGTAATCT
This sequence comes from Polyploca ridens, assembly GCA_951394255.1. Classification (NCBI taxonomy): domain Eukaryota; kingdom Metazoa; phylum Arthropoda; class Insecta; order Lepidoptera; family Drepanidae; genus Polyploca; species Polyploca ridens. Next base: position 9,289,390 of record OX596250.1, read on the forward strand.
ACACTCGCTAGCGACTACGGTGAATATTTGGGTATGACGAGCACCGCCTCTAGTGGATACTTTTGGAAGCATTTCATACAAAATGTCTCACCGTAGTCGCTAGCGACTGTAGATTACGTTAGTGTAGAAAACTCATGGTAGAGGTACAGAATTGTCAACAATTCCAAGCTCACAAGCGGCTTAGAGCACCTCAGTCCTAGGAGAGACTTTGCCTCCTTATGTGTGTTCTGCCGCTTGTTCAACGGACAGAGTTCTGTAGAATTGTTTAAGCTGAGGCCCACGGCTACCTTCAACCATCGCAACTCTCGCCATCGACGGGGAGTCCATCCTCAAACATCGAATGAAACCAGAATTGGCTCAAATGAGCTTCCTTCCGCGGACGCTCAGACTGTGAAATGAGCTCCCCGCCGCCGTGGTTTTCCCAATTACTTACAGCATGGGGTTCTTGAAGTTTCTGCAGTGCAGGGTCGGCAACGCGCGCGTGATACTCCTGGTGTTGCAAGCGTCCATAGGCATAAATATATCTTAATTAATACATGGTTTGGGGATACGAGTTTTTATAATATGACACTTGTACATATTACTTTATAATTTGTGAAAATGACTAGCTTTTTGCCCGCGGCTTCGCTCGCGTACTCTTTTTTTTATAATTTGTTCATGACCATGGATACAAAGTCCTTCAGTCGCATACATTTTTTATTTATAATATCACCACAGACATATAATATTCTGTGAATATCACTTTCATATACTTAGTCCGCACCACAGAGATCGAGTCCGCACATTAACTTTCACATAGTCCGCATTATCAGTCGCGGTCCAGTCATGTTTTAGTAAAATGGTGGTCATTGTACTAAAGCTTTTCACGGACTTTTTGAGACAACTTGTAAAGTCACGATAATCATAATTCATTTCATTTCACTTCACTGGTGCACATGGATTGATCTTTATTGGATAAAATACCACCGATAATATGCAATAAAACTCAAAAAACACGAATTTATCAAAATAAATATGCAAACGCAACGTCACTCTGCAAGTTCCCGCCAAAAAGCCTCGCGTAGACTCTATACAGGGGTGGCCAACTTGATTAGATCCAAGATCTACTGATTTGTTTACTGACGAAACTCTGTGCTATCTATCTATTAATTACATACCTACTTCTTAAATGAAACAGCATAGTTCAGTACACAATTATGTAGTATTTTGCGCAGTTTGTTCTACATATTTATCTTTTTTGCCTTGCCACGATCGACTGGACTAATAGTCGCGACCGATGAAGTAGCCTTAAAGGTGACCAATCGCCACGTTTAGATTTATTTGTCGCCAATTTTTGTCCTGAGTTGCCTAAATGGCGATAAATCACCTACGCTGGCAACACTTGAGAAGATGTTGCTTATGGGGGACTTTTTGGCGGGAACTTGCAGAGCTACGTAGCATTTTCATTTTTATTTTCATAAATTCGTGTATTTTGAGTTTTATTGCATATTATCGGTGGTATTTTATTCAATAAAGATCAATATATGTGCACCAGTGAAGTGAAATGAAATGAATATGTGTATCGTGACTTTACAAGTTGTCTCAAAAAGTCCGTGATAAGTTTTAGTACAATGACCACTATTTTACTAAAACATGACTGGACGGTGACTGAACATGCAGACTATGTGAAAGTGAATGTGCGGACTATATTATAGTGATATTATAAATAAAATGTATGCGACTGAAGGACTTAGTATCCATGGTCAAGATAAATTTACAAAAAAAAAAAAAAAAAATGTTGCTTTTGTTCATTATCATCCATAAAAGGATAGGCAAAGGTTATTTTTCAACCATACAGCCATTTCATACGTGTAATTTTATATATCATTTTCATTTTAGTACAATGGTGGTCATTGTACTAAAACTTTACACGGACTTTTTGAGACAACTTGTAAAGTCACGATACACATAATTCATTTCATTTCACTTCACTGGTGCACATGGATTGATCTTTATTGTATAAAATGCCACCGATAATATGCAATAAAACTCAAAATACACGAATTTATGAAAATAAAAATGAAAACGCAATGTCACTCTGCAAGTTCCCGCCAAAAAGTCACACTTGAGAAGAGTTGGTTGACATTGCGTAGTTGACATGACAGCCAGGATTGCCATATATGCATGCATTAGTACGCATAGCGTAATTTTTAGTAATCTAGCTCTAGCGTACTTGCGTACTCTTTAAAACAGCTTAGCGAGAAAGTATAGAAAATAATGGAGGCGCCACTGTCGTCTGTTATTTTGTTCTGTTTTGATACTAATTTCCTACAAAATAAACACATACATATTTCTAAATCTTAACTGTTATCCTATTCTACTAATATATAACAATTCAACTATTGTTTGGTATGTCCTTTTTACGTCATCACACAACTTATGTAATATAATGCTGGCTCTTCTCAGCATGAGCAACCTTTGGAACGGTGTATTAGAGTCTAACTATTCATACGTGCTTTTGATACCCTATTTTAATGAATATATATTTCTATTCATATATTACTGAAGTACCACTGAACTAATACAGCTGAAAGGACATCATTCAATTTGGGCCATTTCCGAAAGAGCCGGCAAGAATTTTGCTAGATATTATTAGATCTGGTAATTTTTAACAGTTATTGTTATGACACGAAAGTTGTAGGGTCATTTTGAGACTTGTTAAAGAGATTCGAAAAAATCGTTATATCCATACATTTGGATAGTTTGGAAAGTGGTAGTAAGAGACAAAATATTTTTATTTTATTTTATATTTATTGAGAAACAAACAGCTGCAATAATTTGTTTAACTCATAAACCAATTAAGTTTCTACATACTAAGTACAACATATTATATCCATTTTTTAATTAAAAATATACAATCTGTGTTAGTTTTATAAAGCCCAAAGAAAGTCAACTGTTACAACTTATATTAAACTTAAATAAAACTAAACTTTATGTAGATACATAAAATGCATATAATTTTTGTTGAATTGATAATGCAATGCATTGAAGGAAATTGTGGTAAAAATAATATCAACAATTCACATTCATAAAAAATCAAATACCTGCATACAAAACAAGCGTAGACCGACAATTATTTCTTATTAATAAAAATAAGTGTTTAATTTATTATTCCATCTAATAATTTTTCATTAATATAATAGTATTTAAAAAGAAATTAAATACCTTCAATTTATCGCCGCTTTTAGCAATTTACGCTTGAGTTTTTTTTTGTACTACTTAGGTAGCAAACAAGCATACCCGCCTGATGGTAAGCGGCTACCGCAGCCTATGGACGCTTGCAACACCAGGGGTGTTACTCACGCGTTGCCGACCCTGCAGAAATCTCTTCGCACCCTTTTTGAAGAACCCCATGCTGTACTCCATTGGGAAAACCACGGCAGGAAGCTTGATGGCGAATATTGGCCAAACAATATATTATTTTTTTACCATTTAATACTATTTTAGGTACTCAAAACAGAAATTGACTTTTACTTACCGAAAGAAAGATTCTCCTTCCGAAGCCTTGCTGTTGCAGTGGTTATTTTTACAGATTTCAAACGCACACTGCGGCATTTTGACGCACCTAAATAGCGACACTGTTGTCTTATTTCTTCGGCCGTTTTTAAAGCTGTCACCTTTATTCTAGGGCAATCAGTGCTGCAAACTCTCCTTCTTTTCCAGGAGATTCCATGATTTTGGGACATTTCTCCTTATCTCCTTATTTATTTTTCACTTCAAACAAAATCTCCTGGATTATCACGATGTGGGGCAAGTGTACGACATTTTATATTTTTTTAAGAATAACACCTGTTATTGACATAAATTAAATTAATCAATGCTCTCAAAACATAATAAATCAATGCAAAGTGGTTCAGATCCCGAATTAAACTGTGAAACTTGCAAAGTGACGTTTCGTTTTCGTTTATTTTTGATAAATTCAAGTATTTTGAGTTTTATTGCATATTTATCGGTGGTGTTTTATCCAATAAAGATCAATTCATGTGAAGTTGAATTGAAATGATATGAATAAGGATTATCGTTACTTTTCATGATGTCTCAAAAACCCCGTGATTTTTTAATACAATGACCATAATTTTACTAAAACACGTATTTTATATACACTGACAGTTACTGATAGAATGGACAGTGTGAAAGTGATTTATTGTGACAAGGATATAAAATATAACTCGAGCCTTGCAAAAAAAGTCCTAGTAAAAAGCATTTGTAGGCCAAACTTAAAACTAAGAATATTGGAAAGGAATATAAAAAAATCCTGCTATTCCAATGAAAGCAAAAAGTGTATTTTATTAATTTCTCCTTCTTTTTTTCTCTGTCTCCTGGATTTTTGGCATAAATATACTACTTTTTTGCAAGTTGGGGTTTGCAGCACTGAGGGCAATACTATTTCGATGTAAGAGTGAGACTGTATTACATGAAATCCTTTTTTTATATTAGAATTTAGTGCTGGGTACGTAAGCCAATTTGCTTGCGTACTATTTTAACTTTTTTATTTTCATCTGGCAAGTGGAAACACTGATGACAGCTTGACAGCGACTTTTTGGCGGGAACTTGCAGAGTGACATTGCGTTTTCATTTTAATTTTCATAAATTCGTGTATTTTGAGTTTTATTGCATATTATCGGTGGTATTTTATCCAATAAAGATCAATCCATGTGCACCAGTGAAGTGAAATGAAATGAATTATGTGTATCGTGACTTTACAAGTTGTCTCAAAAAGTCCGTGTAAAGTTTTAGTACAATGACCACCATTGTACTAAAATGAAAATGATATTATATAAAATTACACGTATGAAATGGCTGTATGGTTGAAAAATCACCCTTGCCTATCCTTTTATGGATGAATAAACTACTACTACTCTACTACTACTCTAATGACAGCACCGGCTCGCCGCCCGCGCACGTTTTCCATTGAGATATATACAGTTTTCAGACTTTTCAGCTGGCTGGAAGTTGACATTTTGTGTGTTTGTTTTGTTACTTTTGGTTGTTATTTTTAAGGGATTTTAATCAGTTTTCTTTTGGATTTTAATGTTAAAATTTTACATTCATCACTTGCATAATTTATTTATACAACAAATAGCAACTGTTTTAATTTTTGATCATTAGTACTGTCCGATGGATTCTACTATATCGGTTTCTAAGGTTTGTGATGTATTTCCGTTTGCCTTTATTTTAATGCTTTTCTCTTTTAACAAGTCCATAGCCTCATTAAAAATGTAACGTCTGATCAGATGAAAATGAGTTAATTTTAAATGCTTGACCATACCGATTTTTATAGATGATTGGGTAGCTTGGACCCTGAAATAGACGAAAGATATACCTTGGCTCGCCTTTAAAATATAACAATGACATAACAATATAACAACAACTCGCGAGAACCTACGGGACAACTTTATGCAACTATGTTTTTTCAAACAAAAAGTAGTTTGTTGTATATCAGCCACCTAGTTTCCATAGCACAAGCTCTGCTTAGTTTGGGATAGCTGTGTGTGAAGAATGTCCCAGGATATTATTTTTACAAGCTTTTATTTAACTTGCATTGTATGCCAGAGCTCATAGGGGAGGGGGGAAAGGTCAGTAACGCGTGAGCGATGCTTCGTGTGTTGCAAGCGTCCATATGGCTACGGTAACTGCTTACCATCAGGCGGGCCGTATGCTTGTTTACCGACTTAGTGGTATAAAAAAAAAAAAAAAATGTATGTATGTTTATTCAGGTGGAATCTTGAAATTCGAAGATCACCCACTTCCAGTGGTCGGATTGACTTGTATACATTAGTAATATTAAATGACAATGCAAATACAATCAACAAAAACTACAGTCACCAAAAAAGCTTGTATTAAAAATGAAATTATTAACAAATACTTATTATTATAACTTTGAATCTAGGAGAGCTGGTGACACCGTGGGGGACAGCTAGTAAATTTTAACCATTGTCTATAAAAACCTCTTTATCATCAGATTTGGTAAGTATGAGATTAACGGTTCATGGTACTCCTCAGCTCAAGTGATATCATTTTACATGTTTTAACTTATTGTAATAAATAAAACATAAACTATGTTGTCCAATACATTAAAAATATTTTTGGTTCAGTTTAACAAGCTTAACTCCTTGGCTCCCGTATATGGAACACTTTTCCTATAATTATACATGATAAAAATAGAATTCCAGGAACTGAGAGTCAACTGATGGGATTTTAAAATGTCATCCAAATCCAATATTAATCTAATGTTTATCAGGCCCTCTAGACAAGATGGTTGTTAACAATCATCATTATTAGTAAACAATCAACCTTTGTATGGGATTGACATTTCAAATCGAAATATCATGTGATTTTTAACAATTTCTTAAGTCAATCTCATACAAAGGTTGATTGTTTACTAATGTTATTGATTGTCGATAACCATCTTATCATAAAAAAGATCATAGAGGTACAGATTCTGTATGGTAAGATTCATCCAAATCTATCCTACACAAACTTTTACATTACTGAATGATTTTAGTTAGTACCTTACTAATAATAATATAATCAGTAGGAAGTTAGGTAGGATTATTAAAGAGCATATAATAGAAGGAGAAGGGCGTTATGAATTTTCCAAAAATAATTTTGTATGGTCTCCTTACAGGGTGTTTTCTTGTTCCCAAATGGTTACAAGAAAACAAAGAATTTGAAGAAGAAAACCAGGCCCACACTGTTTAAAAAAATGATTTTAGAAGAACTCTGGTATACAACATTCAAAAGAAATTGGGATAATATAGAAAATGAATTGAAGGTGAATGAATATTAATTTGCATTTGAATCATGGGTCTAAAGGGGGAAGATTACTGAGCTTCACTGTCATGAGGTGTTGCACTCAAATAGTCTTACAGTATTACTTCTGCATCTTTCGGTGAAAATCTTTTTTCACCAAAGGGATTTTCTTCATTCCTGTGGGTAGAACTAGAAATAGCACCATTGCTAGTTGCCTTATTAATAATTAATTTAAAATCCATAATGTGATTATGTTATTTTTAGGAACTACATCACAGGTCGTACAGTTTGTTGCTGCATGATGTTGTAAATTATATCAAAATGTTTTATGGTAATAATGAGCTGGTGACACTTGAGGGAGTTATACCAAGTGCAACACTTCTCACAGGAATCAGTCAGCCGGATCACATCTCTCAGTTTATGGCACTTATTGATTTAATCAGGTAAATAACATGTTAACATGCCTTAAGTTTTTGACCACAATTTCACCAGTATCTCTATAAAAAAAGCCATAGTAAGATAAAGTACTAAGAAAAGAATAAACCACCACCACTCTCAAGTGTAGGTATTTGACAACCAATTTTTTACTTGATGTAACCACCTCATGGTTTCCTCACATCATGTCTTAAATTAAAATGTTGACAAATCCTCATAGTTTAAATAGCCTGCCTAACCATGCTACAGTGACTAGCTACTTAGTCTTTAATTTAAGTGGTTATAATATAGCTCTGCATTTCTGGGTAGAGTTTGTTTGATTGATCACAAGTGTGACTGAGGCTCTAATTAAATTTGACATAGCTATATAATATCCTAAATCTGTAGGTTAAATATTTTCTTATGAAAACATGACATTAAATTCTACTATAATTATATATTTAATTAAAGATTATATTAAAGATGTTCATCTGCTATGAGTATAGACTTAGAATATTAAAGCGTTACCTTGAGGCAAGAGCAGTTTCCATATAGATGCATTCACAGATAGTTCACTATTTGATTTACAGTCAGACAAAATGTTGATATGGAATGGATTCTTTGTAATTTTACAGTCTCTATTAAAATTCTAACTCGATGGCTATGGATAATCATAATACTAAAAGACTAGAAACTAACATAACAATGATTTTATCTTATTTCAGAGAAGAAGTAACGCCTCATGTCGCAATTGTCAACTCACAGGATGCTCCCACTGTTAAACATTTGGTTGAGAATGCGGTTTGGCAACTAATCTATGGTTGTGAAGCATTAGTTAGTATTTATGATTGTATGTATGTTCATAGTAGGTATATATAGATAGGTGCTATCACCTATTTCCAGCAGTATATGAAACTTTACGGCATTTATTTCCATTCACTTAGCAAGGAGAGCTATGCCACCTCAGCAAATGCAACCTTCCGAACCGGTATTAGAGTATTAGAGTCAGACTTTTCATAAGTGCCTGTGAAGGGTTATTTGAGTAAGATTTTGAATTTTGCCTATTTGAAGCATACTGCCCTGACTAGTCACAATAACAACACTAAGTTATGTGCCTTTGTAAAAATAATTTTCTTATAATCTTATTTGCAGGAGTCATTTCATGATGAAGATATGGAGGACGTAATCACACAGTCTCAAAAAAAATTAAAAAAGAATCAATGTACAATGAAATCCCTTAAAAAATGGCATCACACTAAGTACCTAAAAGCCTCACCAAAGAAGAGAAGCCAAGTTAATGCAGCTAAATCACTAGTTATAATAATACCTGATTTTGAAAGCTTTAACTGCAATGTGTTGCAGGATTTTGTAATGATAATAAGGTACAACTAATTGATTTTCCACTAATATTATATTACATGGCTTGTGTGGTGTCACTATGTCTGATGTTGATATTATGGCTAGAATATAGATATGAATCTAAATAGATGACGCAAGTGTATGTACTTCGCGTGTCAATAGAGAGGGCATACTCTTCTTTTGACGCTCAGATTACAGAACAAATGGCAGATCGAGCGCTCGGAACACGGGAGTGAGGTCAAAAAGCAAATATAAATTGAAAATCAAATACCTGGTATTCGCTTTTGAATTTGTATTTGCTTTGTTTAAACAAAGTTCATTAAAAAGAAAGTGATTTTCGTCAAATAAAGTTTGTTAAACAAAGCAGATAGGTACAAATACAAAATCAAAAAGGTATGTGTTTTTCTATTTGTATTTGCTTTTTTGTCCATCTGCCTTGTTTTGCAGTCTTTTTTTTTAAAATATCCTGGGACATTCCTCACACACGGTCATCTGATCCCAAACTAAGCAGAGCTTGTACTATGGAAACCAGATAACTGATATAATACATATATTACTTTTTGTTTGTAAATACATACTTAATATACATAATTACACCCAGACTCAGGACATACAGACATGTTCATGCATACAAATGCATGTCCTGTGTGGGAATCGAACCCACGACCTGCGGCGCGTAAGGTGGATCTTACCCAACTGCGCCAACTGGCTCGTCGAGTCTGTGTTTTGACGCTGTTTCGCGAGGACGGGGATCTTGCATAAGGCTGCATGTCCACCAGATATGTATAGCAAGGGATGTTTTTTTATTAAGCTGACAGGATCGCTTCATTTTCACTTCATTTTCACATAGCTTTAATGCCAGCCTAACTAAACGCGCTTGTGACATCATGGTAGGTGGAAAAAAGTGGCACGCTTGGTGTGCATACGGATGGAGGGACTTGCGTTATCTATTTAGATTTATGTTTGTGGCCTAGAAGGACAGGGGCCTTTAAAAACAATTTAATTGTTGCTTTACTTACTTTGGGACGCGTATGTTCAGTAGTGGACTTTGTTAGGCTGATGATGGTAAATTATTTGCTTTATATTTACTACTAGCTGTCCCCGCGGTTTCACCAGAGTTCCCGGTTAAAAAATTACCTATAACACTCGGGGATAATGACGCTTCCTATTAGTGAAAGATTTTTTTTAATTCCAGAGATTAGTGCGTTTAAACAAACATTTTTTTTTTATTATATTAGTATAGATAGATGGATGGATGTTTGACCGCAATCTTACCATAAAAACTGTTTATGTGGTGATGAATGATGTTTCTAACTACCACAGTTTTTTGAAATCATCGAAATTCCTTCACAAGCAAATTTAGTTATGTGGTCCGGTTTTTCCTGATCATAATTATTAATTTTATTTTCAGTTCCTATGTATCATCGTTGCCAATAGTGTTAGTATTTGGAGTAGCTACATCAGTATCAGCATTACATAAATCATTCCCATACCATGTCTCGTCAAAATTGCTGATTAAAGTGTTTCATTCACACTCGTCTCCTGTGTATATGAACCAAGTAAGTTAAAGGCTCAAATTGGGCTTTGCGCCAGCATCGCTTGAATTAAAGAATATTTATTTATTTTATTTATTTATAGTGTATGTAAATGTGTTGAACGAGTCATCTTTAGTTAACTGAAGTGTAGGAGTATTTGTAAGAGACCCAAACTTTCTCTAACCCTGTGATGGCAAAGAATTAGTTCCATCACTTATATATCCAAAGCGCTATCTTCGGAGCTTGAAATCATATGTACATCTACTTTTCTAGAATTTTCTTTATTTTATAATTTCAGGTACTGGAAGATATATTCCTAACACATACAAGTCCATTTCACTTATCAGGGAAAGCATTTGAATTATTAACTGACGTGTTTCTTTTCTACGACTTCTCTGTTACGGGACTAGTTCAAAGCATAAAGGTAAATCAAAATTTATAAAAATAGCAATCCCATCGTCACTGGTGTAATGATTTTGCTAAAACGTTACTGATAGGCGCTTACATATCTCGTGGTCTTGAACATTTATTATTGTATTTCCAGTACTGCATGATGGATCATTATTATGGAGACAATACAAAGGCCCTGTGTTGTGATCGAGAGATGACTAATGAAGTCATTATGAGCTTAAGTGTAGAAGATCTTGAAAATATAAGGAGATTAATGTCATTCAGACCATTCATAGAATCACAGGATTGTAAAACTAAAATAAGCCTCTTTGAGGATGATAATTTCTTTAGAAATGCTTTATACAAAGAGATGATGAAGTTACATGATTATTTGTACACATTTTACTTGTGTGTAAGATTATTGTCGACGCTTTTGAAAGATATGCCTAAAAATATACTGGGGAAGACGGTAATTTGTTACTTTACTACATCAGTTTATATTATTATGAGTAATAATTTTAGATGAAAATGTGTACCTGTTTTCAGGTGCGTGAAATTTATACGAAATGCGCTGCAGAATGTATAACTTCTACACCAGCTTTCAAGGAATGTATGCAGCTATTGAATTTTCAATCTCAAGTAAAATTAATCGAAAGTATGAAAAGTGCATTGAAGATAATTAACTCGTATTTAAAAATTGTGTCGCCAGTGAAACCACTGCGTTCCACTCCGACCAAAAGCAACACTAACAATGTTTTTCTAAATAATGATCTTGGTGAAAATTTTGTGAGAACAGTCAGAGTTCATTTACTTACGTTTTTAAGGCAAATTGAAAACGCAAAAACTGATTCATGTTTTACGATAAACCCACCGGAAGGCGAAATTGACGCAGAAAACGTTCCTGAAAGCAGATATATGTTAAAAGAGGTTTGGTTTATTATTGATACGATTTTTTTATTTCAGATTGCTTTTACTATAAAATAAAACAAAGAGTGTTCGGGCCAGTTGGCGTGGTTGGTAAGACCCCTATCTATCACTCTGCAGGTCGTGGGTTCGATTCCTACCCAGGACATACATTTGTGTGCATGAACATGTCTGGAAGTGCTGTGTATATCAGTTATTTAGTCTAGTACAAATCTCTGCTGAGTTTAGGATCTGATAGCCGAGTATGAAAAATGTTTCAAGGTATAATTATATAGAACGCATACGATACCGAAGGGATTGTGTACCGCCAAACACTATTTAGTAATCTGTGGCCAAACTCTTATAGGTTCCAATTCAATCAGATTTTTAATCAATACAAAATATAAACATATATGTAACATGATTACCAATTTCAATTGCAAGTATTGTTTCAGAAACTCCTGAAAGCAACGAGAGTAGATAAGATCCAATCGGAATTTGAGATGATACGTTCAAGATTCGTGAATTACTTAGAAGAAATGTTCACTAAAGGCTTGCAACCCCCCTACACTCAAACCTTTCATGAAATATTATTCTTCAGTGAAGTGCTAAATGTGAAAAAGCAGATAATTGGATCACCGCGGGGAGCACTTCATATGGCCCTCAGTAATCCTGTCCATTATTTGCAGGTTGGTTTCTGTTGTTTTTCTGATATTCTAAATTTAACCATTGAATACTATTTAATACTTAACTTATTAGCAGCTATTATTAATAGTAAATTATGATACATGTGTGCAAAGTTGGTAATTACAGTCGAGGCGATATTAACGACGTTTTTCAACACACTTGTGAGGAAAAAAATAGATTTGTACTTTTTTAAGTAGATTTTTGATAGTAGTCAATGAGAACGTTAACAAATATAGCGAGCAAGTTTTTTTTTGACAGCGATTCGATGTCAAACTGTTTTACCAGTTTAAATTAAGAATGCTTTATCTACGCACATATCAATTGGATTGAGGTACAAACTTAACATAATCGGGATTATACCTATCATAAAACTGTGCCGTAATGTAAAGTAAAAAGCACTTGTGCGTAATAAGCTGCATTAAGATACTAAAAACGGTGCAATAAATGTCATTTTACGAGCAAGTGTGTTGAAAAATAAATTATTCAAATAGATTTTAACTAAAATAACTTGTATTTAGAAATAAGTATAAAATAAAAAGTATCAGACTGTATTCTTGGAAATAATACTAACGATTTTTAAATGTCAAAGAACACTTAAGAACGTGGCTGAGCTGAAAAATACTAATTATGTTACTATAGTGCTCACATCAAAACCAGTTCAATAAAAATGTCGATGTGCGCGCCGCTTGAAGCTCATTTATTTCGAACATAAAAAAAATACTTATTATTGGTGTCTAGTAAAGTCGTATTTTTTGTTTTTGGTATCTATTTTGTTTTTGCTTACGACTATCAGTTTTCTAGTTAGTCCATTGAAAAGTTACATTTGGGGTTGCATTTTTCAAAGGACGCAATTTTATTATTTAGTTTAGTTTTCCCGGGATAAAAAGTAGTTTTTTTTTTTTTTTTTTTACTGTTTATAGGCCTGCGTTTGACCGCAATCTCACCATGGTAAGTGATGATGCGCCGAAGGTGGTAAGCACACAAAGCCTAGAAGGAACTAGCTCTCAAGTGCAGCTATCGGAACACACCGAAAGGTGCTTGGCGACAGATTTTCAACTTGAGGGTGGTAGCCAGCCAGGCGGGTACTACAAAGTACCCTACCACCGTGCTATGGTTTCCTCACGATGTTTTCCGTCACCGAAAGCTCAAGCTCATTGTAGGATTCGAACCCGGGACCTTCGTCTCGGTATCCACCGTCACTACCACTGAGCTATCATCGCCTTAAACTCTATTATTATTATTATTAGTATTCTCTCTCCTTACCATTATGCTATCTACGTCCCAAGTTTACAGCAATCGCTTCAAAGGGTTAGATAGGTTAGGAAAGGTAACAGACAGGCGGATCGACTGAGTAACTTTTGCATATATAATAATAGTACCTATGGATTATATTCTATGATCTTCGAATAACATGGTTCAGTATTGTATGCAGTCGTCTTTTAGTTCAGTTTGTTCTTTATAATAGAAGCGTTTTACCTGAAAATAAAACGCATATTAAATACTTACCTTATTTGAAACTTTATATTTGAGATAGGCCCCTCCTTGTTTTCTGCTTTATCGTACCTTCTTTGTCTACCTTATATCGCCATCTCGCTCGCACATCCGCGCGATCTCGTCATTGTGTCGAAAATACCAGGCAGAGTTAAAAACTAAAGTTTCAAATAAGGTAAGTATTTAATATGCGTTTTATTTTCAGGTAAAACGCTTCTATTAAACACTTGACCGTTATTTGAAACTTTATATTTGAGACGTGTTTGTTATCGCCTGGTAGAAGTGGATGCCAATGTGACTTTATGCTTAGTTCAGTAATAGTGGTAAAAGCATAAACTGATTTGTGATATACCTGTGACCTACGTATTTTCCCAGTTTGGGATATAAGAGTACTGTATTTAAGTATACTTCTGAATGAGTCTGTTTGACCATATCGCGAGACAGAATATATCAACAAATATAAAGATGTGCGAGGTATTACCGTAATTTGATTTATAAAGTACAAACCAAAATATATAATTGACTAGAAGCAATTTCTGAAGTTCTTATCAAATAATTTATTAACATAGATATACATTTTTATTAATAAGTTTCATAAACATGTCAATGATCTTGAATTAATCATGCGAGGATATTGTTATCCTGCTATTAGTGGCTTTTTATCAGCTATAGAACTATCTGAAAGTATTGCATAATTGCATACCTATCTCCAATAGGCACGTGACCAGATTTCGAATCAGATCGGATAAGACCAATTTTGAGCTGCTGGGCTGGCTTTTTAGCTGAGCGTATGTTGCCCGGGAATGCATTATGCCCGCTCCAGCGATGATTTATTTCATCTTGCAGTACCTACTGTTCCAGATGCAGATTTGGCTTGTCATCTCAATCGAATAATAAGTTGATTACATTTCGGTGTTTTACGTCTGTTGTGTAAAGTACGAGACATTACACATAATGTAACAGATGGCTATATGGTTGCTATAGTTTGTGTGCCGACATTGTTATTCACCACCCTACCTCCACAACGTAAATCATAGGTACCTAATATATTATATCAAAACGTTAATTCTTGTGTATACTTACATTTTATTTTACTCATGTTGTATTTTATTATAATAACCAGCGACGTTATCACTCAAATATTTACCCGATTTATAAGTCCTAGCGTTCAGTCAAGGGAAAACATAATTATAACTTTTACATGTTGCAATTTAAATTTGGAAAAGAGAGGTCAACAGTGTATTTGATCTGTATAGTTATGCACAATTCGTAGACTATAATTTTGTTTCCAAAAAATTACACGAATCCATCGTAAGCTATAAAATATATCTCAAAATATGTCCAACGAGCACTAACTACTTGTATATTATAATATATCCCATAGTCGGACAAATGGATTAAGTTTGAGCATTTTATTTCAAGCAAGCTATGGTTAGAAGCGGGTTGTGCTACAAAGACGACATGGTTACAACAAAAGAGTATGTGGACCAATCTTTGGAAGTAGAAAAGCTGCCAAAGATTGACTTGAGGTCTGCCCCTCCAAAATCCACTCTTTTTCCATCGAGAAATTACTAGCAAGTTTATGCCTCAAGCCGATCTTGCTGAGGTAGCAGTTTGGAGAAGGTAAAAATGGTTATGCTAGGTGCTTGGGCCTTCGTGAATTATGTATTGATGGTCGGTTTGGTCGAAACACTCAAAATTTGCAACTACGTATATGGGAATTCCATAAGCAAATAAATCTACTACAAGTATTAATTATAAATATTATTCTGTGTAGGCGTATCCGCTACGTAAGTGCTACTAATAAATGAAACAAACGATACATTCATATGATAACGATACGATTCATTAGATGATTTGGTCACCCTCGTTCCGAATCGACATCTCATTTGGGTCCTGTAGTGCTTTCAATTTCTTTGTGATTGCAATGCAACTCTTGTTCCAGGATATACCACTTTTAAAAACTAGTCCGTTTAATTGGCATGATTTGATTACATATTTCACTAGAAAATAAGAACGCATTTGCAGGTGAACCAACGACCAGTATGCTGAATCACGATAGTGCAGACGCGTTTGGGTTATGTATGACATAGCTTGGTAAGTTTAAACCGATTAGGCTCCAAGATGATTGTTAAGGAAAATAATTATTATTTCCGTATAATAAAACACACGTTACTTGGGGCATTGGTATTAGCTTGTCGAGGTTATTTGCTAATAGAGATAAGTAGCCTCTGTATAATTTTATTCATTCTCGTTTTAGAATGAAACATGACAAAATTTTAGACAGGAGAAAGTCGTTCAAATAACCGATAATACATATTTATTAATCCCCTATATGTTTGTTACCCAATTGTCTAATTAAGCAAAGTTTCGGCTGAGACCGAAAGTAAGGTAAGGTAGGCAAGTATATGTATAATATGTAGCCGTTACTGGTCGATCGACATCTATGTGCGGTGCGTCGCACACATTCGCTAGTGAAAATATGCCTGTTTCTACCTTACACAACCAGGGTTGAAATAAATCGGAGACACGGTAAAAAATATTTGTCCGTGATCACAAGTTTTGTCCGTGGTCAGTGAGACCCGCCACTTTTTTGGATCAGCAAACCTTTTTAATGGTGTGCCCGACTCGGTATCTAATAATATACTCTTAGTACTGAACCGATTGACTTGACTTTACCAACGGCAGCTTTTGGTAAAACTATATGCAACAACCGTGTATTAGTGTAGTATGAGTCAGTTGTCAATCGGAGATTAGTAGATGTTACCACTATTGGTGGATTTTAAATTATTGCCCCGCTTTGATAATGTCAGTATCAAGTCTTCAGAGTACCTCACAAGGGCTAGAATGCTAAGAACCCCGCGAGGATTGAATATGTTAAGGAAAGTGCGTAGAAGCACCAATATCCTAGTGAGGTACTTAAAAATAAATACACATCACAGCCATACCACGATACCCGTTATCACAATTCCAACGTTGTGATTTATTACGGTCAGCACATGATGTATTAAATTATTTTTGTTCAACTGTATCTGAACTAAACTGGAACCAACCTAGGAAAAACCTAGGATAAAAATGATATAGTACACACAAAAATATCTTTAAAAAGTGGGTAGACTAAAGTATTTAAGAATTAGTTTGTTCAAAGCTTTGAACATAAAATTTCAACAATAATTTGAATTATCGAACGGTAAAACCGTTAAAATTATAAATTATTAAAATAAGAAGGTATATAAATACAAATATCTTACATGTGTGCCTAGGCTACGCTAGCGCTAGGCTTAACCGTGCGCTGCAGAAAACAAGACGCCAATGACGAGATCGCGCGGCTCATGCCCGCCGCTCTGCCTGGCGTGGATGGTATGGGGATGTGCGAGCGAGATGGCGATATAAGGTAGACAAAGAAGGTACGATAAAGCAGAAAACAAGGAGGGGCCTATCTCAAATATAAAGTTTCAAATAACAGTCAAGTGTTTAATATTCTAATTACTTTCTCTCTGTGTGGCATTTTTTTTTACTATTTATAGGCCCGTGTTTGACCGCAATCTCACCATGGTAAGTGATGATGTGGCCGAATGTGGTAAGCACACAAAGTGCAGCTGTCGGAACACACCGATAGGTGCTTGGCGACAGATTTGCAACATGAGTGTGGTAGCCAGCCAGATGGGTACTACAAAGTGCTCTACCACCGTGCTATGGTTTCCTCACGATGTTTTCCTTCACCGAAAGCTCAAGCTCATTGTAACCGGAACCTTCGTCTCGGTATCCGACGTCACTACCACTGAGCTATCATCGCCCCAAAAATGGCCCTGTGTTAACATATTATATAGGTTCCATTTATCCTCGGGCATGGATGGCCAAATCCCAGTAGCTATAAGCAAATAGGGAAGAATGCTCAAAGGAGTCTCAAGACATTTTCGCAGGTCGGTAACACATAAAGCAGAGGCGGACCGTATGCTTGTTTACTAACTTATGTGTAAAACCAAGGTGGGGAGCTCATTCCACATCAGCGATAGAAAGCTCCTTTGCAACCATACACTGCGAGACCACTTTAGATTCCATGTGTGAGGATGGACTCCCCGTCGATAGCGAGAGGTGCGACCATGGAAGGTAGCCGGCTAACAATTCAAACAATTCCACACAACACTGTCCATTGTAAAAGCAGTAGAACACACATAAGGAGGCAAAGTTTCCTCAGATTAAGTGGTTTATATAGTTAATTTCTTAATCTAGGTATATTGATGATGTATTTCAGTGTTCATGCTGCGTTTTGCCGACAACAGAGAGTATGGTGGAGTCCCTCCCCGACGTTTGCCTCGGGTACAAACTGCACCGCGAGTGCGGCAAGCACATCAACCTGTACGACTGGCTGCAGGCGTTCGCCGCTGTACTACGCCCAGATCAAGACGACGAGCAGCGACATCACGATACTAAAATACAGTAATAACATTTGTTTTATCTTCTCTCGCTTTCACCCACGATATTATACAGGGTGTATTTCGCATGGTAACGCAAACTTCGCGAAAAGGCTACACCTAATGCCACTAATCAAATTGTGAAAGGCATTCACCTCGCTAATGATCGGTTATAGAAATTGTCATTTTCGAGCGCGCAATGTATCGTGAACACCGCGATTTAAACGCGCGATAACGTTGTGCCTACGTAGTATGTCGCTGACTGCAGGCGAATATCGCCATAAGACACCGTTTCTAGTTTTATTTACATTGCTACTTTTAGTGAAACTAATGAATTAATAACTTATTTATTTTAAATCTCTTTGGGTTAGGTAAGAATAACGATTATGAACAGTCTAAAGTAAAAAAAAACACATTTTTTTTTTTAAATTTGGGAAAAACCGACGAAAAATTCCAACATGGGGGGGTCCAGAATCATGTCCTGGACCCATGGTATCCGTTTGTGCGGCGATGTCCCTTACACCCTGTATACTAGCAGACCCCCGCGGTTTCACCCGCGAACGTTTTGATTTTTTTTACGCGGAACACTAATTATTTTTCAAAAATAAAAGTAGCTTAGTTACTCCTTATAACATTAACTATGTACCGGAACAGACAGACAAATATGTTTAAGGTGCGGACTACTACGATTTTGACAGCACTCGTTCTTCACTGGAATAAGGTTGAAAATGGTAAATCATAAATGTGTCGACTCTATGAAATGGACTGTTATTTACAGGGCTTCTTTAGATTATACAGAATATATACATTAAATTGGATAAGTGTCTGGTTAACATTCTTATATGATTCTGTATCTTATACAGGTCGTTGTTTTGGTCAGCGACGAGCGACTCAGGGTCGATAATACAAATGATACTTGTGCTAAAAAAAATATTTAAAATTTATTATAAATTTATTTTAAATAATAAAAATAAAAAAATTAAAATTTTGAAAATCATTTATTAAGCTAAAGTGTAGACATTATACTCAACGGGAGTACGAGGGAGTAAAGGGGTGGGGCCATGGCGGCTTGCGCCTAGCTCTAGACCGTGCAAGTGCCTAGTAACCATACTTTGCGGTAATTTTATTTCAAATTGAATAAGGTATTTCTCAACATATTTACAGTATTTCATGGCATAAAGTCCGTTTTTGGGGAATATATATTTTGTACTACCGCTCCTGGGTCGCTTGTCGCCGACCAAAACAACACCCTGTATATTCTTAAAAATAATATTGTTGTCATCGCTGAAAATACGGAGAATTTATAGACGCGAAAGATTTATTTTAGACGTAACTTACGAATTTTTTATTGGGAATATCAAAGCAATTTTTAATATTTTTCTTAAAACCCTCTTCTGTCCACAGTTTTTTTGTGTTAGGTATTTTCATTGCGTTACGTCATACTCGACTCTCAAAGAAACCCATTTTTGTGCATATGAGCTTAGACCGCCCCTTAAAAACTCAATCCGATTTTATTAAAAAAAGTTGAACTCACATAAAAGCTTGGTGCAATGCGTAGAGATATAGAGAATTGTAGGTAGATAGGCTGTCAGCATATAACGAAGATAGCGATAGTTCGACATAATTACATATACTGGGTGTTGTTTTGGTCGGCGACAAGCGACCCAGGAGCGGTAGTACAAAATATATATTCCCCAAAAATGGACTTAATTCCATTAAATACTGTAAATATTTTGAGAAATACCTTATTCAATTTGAAATAAAATTACTGCAAAGTATGGTTACTAGGCACGTGCACAGACTAGAGCTAGGCGCAAGCCGCCATCGCCCCATCCCTTTACTCCCTCGTACTCCCGTTGAGTATTATGTCTACACTTTAGCTTATTACATGATTTTCAAAATTTTAATTTTTTTATTTTTATTATTAAAAAAAAATAAAGTATTTTTTTTATATTTTTTTTAGCACCAGTATCATTTGTATTATCGACCCTGAGTCGCTCGTCGCTGACCAAAACAACGACCTGTATATTTGGATTTTTATCGTATTTAGAAGAAATTATAAAACTTGCATGATATTGCCAGAAAATACACTTGAGTATAGTAATCTTTTGATTTACTTACTGTATCAGTTACAAAAAACGACTGACCGATGAAAGCAATGATATTATAAGATGAAAGGTTATGTTTGGTTCATTTCGTTCACTACGGCTTTTACAGCCAATTACACAACAATTCACTATCATTACACACCAAGCAATATCTTTGAGAATATATACAAAGCAGCGTTGCCAGTTTTTTTTTCGGTCTAAGTATTTTATAATTGCTTGAGTAAAAAAAATAAGCTGGATTCTATCGCCGAAAGTGGGAGATACTAAAAAAATCCCGGTCACTTGGCGAGTCGGACTCACGCACCGCGAGTTCCGTAGAAAGTTTTAGGCACCTATATTAATAGTTCAATAATCACGGGAATCGATTCTCGGAGATTTTCCCCTTATTTTCGATTATGTTGTAATTTAATGGCAATTTTTTTCTTCTTTTTGCGACGTAACTGCAAAACGCTTTTCGGATTTCTTCCTTTACTTGTGCTACATGGAATTGCTTCTTGCCAAATTGTATGATTCTAGGTCAACGGGAAGTACCCTATAGTCAAATATGCGGCATATACGGCCGTATCTTTTGAATGCGTTGACTTAGAAGTTTGTTTTTTGTATTTGTATATCACAGTGACATTTGGCGCCCATTGGCGCGGGACTGTGGTGTTTAAGACGCGTCACGAGAAAGCTGGTGCCATTTTTGTGCAGTGGTGTCTTTATAATTTTCCACTTCTACGTCCAACGATGATTTCACCGTCGAGTAATCCTCGAAAAGCGGGTCTGAACCTGTCACGCGCGGGATATTAAATTTTGGGCTAAACACAGTTTCACTGCTCTCATCAATAAATATCATATATACCTACACAAACTTTTTTGACCTCAACGACACTGAGGTCAAACAATAAAAACCTATACGCGAGATAGGGACAAAAATACGCTTAGTCCTGCTCACACATATACGTTTTGACATATACGAATCTTGACTGTCTACCTGTAATTCTCCGTCTACGGTGCAATGCAATACAAATTTTAAAATTGGAATATCAAATATAAAAGAATATTTAAATCAAAGGACTAAGGAGTATTGATTTCAACTTCGATGCAAATCACCCCTAAAATAAATTTCTATCCCTTTTTAAACACGTTAGGCGATGAGTTTCAATAAAATAAGAAACACGTCTTCCATCAATTCTGTTAAAGAATGTTTATGCAAAATTTGAAGTAGATCGGACCAAGGAATCACGTTGTCCCATACAAACTTTGCCCCCGTTTTTCACCCCCTTAGGGGTAGAATTTCGGAAAATCCCTTCTTATCGGATGCCTACGTCATACAAAGAACACACCCTCAAAGTTTCAGGTCTCTACGATCAGCGGTTTAGGCTGTGCGTTGATTGTCAGTCAGTCATTCAGGACAAAGCATTATATATGTATAGATTAGGCTATAAGTATCTGCTGACTTCGTAGTTTCAGAAACAAAAGTAATCTTTGAATTCGAATAAAAAGAACCTGTATGTATACAACTAGATCTATCTATTTCTATAAATGTGGCGTTAGGCTCATTAGTTGACGCCTCAAAAACCAAGCTTCAAATATGTATAATCAATAGTAATAAAATAATTTGACTGGTAGATTGAGCCTATGCTGCCACGCAGGCTACGCAGGACATGGCAGATCCTTTAGAGCAGTGATTCCTAAAGTCGTCCAGGTGTACCCCAGGGGCCACGGGAGACTCAACGGGGGCCTACGTTAGATAGATCTAATCTTCAAATGTTTTGAAGAGTTTTAGGAATATAGTAGAAATGTAGCAGCAAGGGGTCCACTGAAACCAGAATTTTGAAAGTGGTCTATGAGAAAAAAGTTTGGGAAGCTCTGCTTTAGAGAATGAACCGGTATAATAATATCCCACCAAAAACATAAATGTGAAAATGGGAGCCAAGTTCAATATTAACCCGTTGGTTCTCGCGAGAGACGCGCGTACTATTATAACAATTGATGTCATTGTTATATTTTTAACCGCGAGCCAAGCGATTAAGATAAGGTGTAGTTGGCGACTTCACCGACTAAAGACTTGAGATCTGAATGGGTGCCAAGTTCTGTAGACAATCCTGAAATTGATTTTTAAGAACGTAGCGCTCGCTCTCGCAGGAAACATCTGATGTAATAAATTTAAGTTTGTTTTTGAAAAGAGTAATTGCTGAGTTTATTACCGGCTCTTCTCAGCAAAATCAACCTTCCGAACCTTGCATTAGTGCATTAGAGTATTAGAGTTTGACTATTCATAAGTGCCTGTGAAGGCCTGTTTGAATGAATAAATTATGTCTTTTCATTTCATTTCGTATAACATTCTTAAGTAAATTTAAAACACTATTTCTTGTTTTGTTTTCTGCTACAACAATGTTTGCTATTTAAAAATATGCCTTTTTAAATTTGAATAGTCAAACTATTTCATTAACATTTGACTTTATATTGTATTAATTATAATATAATTATACACCTAATAAGGACTATAGACCTCAGTATCTGGTATAAATGTCAACTTGTCAGGTCCACCCGTTCCTGAGAAAATCGGTGGTGACACACGGACAGACAGACGGACAAGAGAGTGATCTTATAAGGGTTACTTTTTACCTTTTGAGGTACGGAACCCTAAAAACTAAGAAAAGTTATCATGTCAGTGGCTTGCAAACGACAGGCCGGGTTTTTCGGTTGGTACTGAAATATGGTAAGGCAATCTAATCTAATTACCGAGCAATTAATTAATTAAAAAATATTGGCGTAGTTGTTCAGATAAGTGTTGCATGCCTTTGAATGTTACTTGACTGGCGTGCAAGTTTCCTTGAGATGTACCTTAAGAGTTGTCGAAATCTAAGAGGCCCGTTTTGACAAGTTTCCTAGAGATTTACCTTCAGAGTTGTCGAAATCTAAGAGGCTCATTTTGACAAGAGGATATCTCTTCTTGTTGCACTATGTTTGTCTCTTTTTGACACATTGATGTATATGCGCTGTCAAAACGGGCCTATTAGATTTCGCCGACTTTATTGTTACTTCATCTTCTTCATCATCATCTTCTTCATCGTTGCCTGTAGGCTTGCCAAAAAAAGTAATTTTTGGTATTTTTTAGATCCACATTGAGTCTTTGCTTCTAAGAAAAAGGTTTTTTCTCTTACACAATTTTATACATCGAATTAGTTCTTTAGGTAGGTACCTAGTTCTACTTCAGTATGTTTTTCTCTATTTTTCAGGGTGCGATTCACACGTGCCGTCGCTGAACTCCAGTTACTTGGATTCATTAAATCATCTAAGAGGAAGACTGATCATGTAATGCGTTTAACATGGTAATTTTATTCAATGTTTAAGTCTAATTTATGATCCTTTCCTTAATTTATAACATTTTTATATAAAGAAAATGTATGTTAATTCGATGTTTTATTCATAAGCACTCTTATTAATTTGTTGCCGGTTTTGTGTGTGGTGGAAATTCGACTTTTTTATAAGTTTGAATAAATTCTCTTCACGTATTTATACAGGATGTTTTTTTGGTCGGCGACGAGCGACCCAGGAGCGGTTGTATAAAACATACATTTTCCAAAAATGGACTTCATCATCATCATCATCAGCCTATAATGTCCCACTGCTGAGCACTGGCCTCCTTTCACAAATGAAGGTGAAAGGGAATGGGCAATACTCCACCACGCGTGCCCACTGCGGATCGGTGGAGGTAGGCTAGTGGTCAACCTACTGTTGGAATTTTTCAAGCCGCCTAGGAGGCATCCAACTAGCTTAACGACTATCACAATTAAGTGATAACCGGGACCATCGGCTTTACGTGCCTTCCGAAGCACGGAAACGCTCGATTTGAAATACCACTAGGCGGTCACCCATCCAGGTACCGACCACGACAGGCGTAGCTTAACTTTGCCGATCGATTAAGAACGGCTAATCATGCTACACCACGAGCGCTTCATGGACATGGAAATGGACTTATTTCCATTAAATACTGTATTTTGCGTTGAGAACTTGAGAAATACCTAATAAAATTTGAAACAAAATTACCGCAACTTATGGTCACTAGGTACGTGCACAGACTAGAGCTAGGCGCAAGCCGCCATCGCCCCACCCCTTTACTCCCTTGCACTCTCGTTGTATTACGTTTATACTTTAGTTTATTTCATGATTTTCCAATTAATATTTTTATTGTTATAAAAAAATAAAGTATTTTTTTTATATTTTTTTAGCACCAGTATCATTTGTATTATAAGACCCTGAGTCGCTCGTCGCTGACCAAAACAACGACCTGTATAATAAACAAACTATGACATTATAATTATGTTTGACATTGTTCTCAGTTTGAAATGTGTGTGTGTGTGTATGGTAGTGTGTGTAATGATTTTTAATGATTAAAATGTATTTCTAATGCACTATTATATTAAAATATTAGCTTTCTGCACTTCTGCTCTAAAAAGCTATAAAAGCTATAAACTTTATGCCAAATCTAGTCCCCCCGCGCAATAGTCTAAAAAAGGGATCCAAAGATTTCCTTCACGTATTAATGTACTACCCATGCGCGATAACTTGAGACCTGCGTTCGCCGTTCACCCGCCCGCTCCCCTGTACTTCCCCGATGGCGCCAGTTTTGTACTAAAACGCGACTGTGAAGTCACCGCGCTTATGTCTCAAGCTATCGCACACGAGTAGTAGATAATGATTGAATTATATAAATTCCATATTTGAAATTCAAGAGTCAAGGTCGCTTGTATAATATTGCGAAAGACAAACTGCCTCTTTCCGAGAAGTAAATAATCGAAAATGCTACGCGACGGGGTGCTAACTGAACATCCTTGGGGTCAGTTCACACCGAGACGCAATGCGACGGGCACTTTTTAAGAAAGCGATACTATACCTGGGGTTTAATATTATATAATTTAACTAACCCTCACGGTTTTAACCGCGGTCCCGGAATAAAAAGTAGCCTATATCTTCCTCCATACCATAGACTATCTGCGTGCCAAATTTCATCGTGGTCGGTTGAGTAGTTAACGCGTGAAAGGATAAAAAGCTTGTATATAACTCAAGGTTGTTACTCCTTCACGTCCGAGCACAGAATGAATTTGCAAGCTCGGCTCACTATTGCTTTTATACGCATGGAATCTACCCTCAACGATCAACACTTTTATTTTGAATAAAATGAACGACTTCCGGTTGATTTCAAATCATAGAGTGAGCTATCAATTAAAATACTGAATTGTTTGTAAAAATTAAATAATGATTATAAAATATGAAAAGGTAAATAAATATTGTCTGAAATAATTCAAGAAATCACAATCATTTGAACAATAAAATTATAATAAACATATTGTTTCCTATTTGAATTTTTTTGAATAGCATTAAATAAGTCATTTTTAAATATTACTTATACCGAAACGTTGAACGGAATTGTTTGGCTAGCAAGCTGTCCCCCGCGGTTTCCCCCGCATTCCCGGATTAGCTTATGTCACCTATGTTCATCTCTTATGTCACCGCGGTACCTTGGTTGAAGGTTGTGGTTCTAGTTACATTCTGCGAAGTACTTTCTCTCTGATACCTACTTTTCATGATATGTTCTTAGAGGTTTACGGTCAGCGTGATATCCTCGGTATGACCTGATCAACCAAAATTAATTTCGGCAGTGCTATTGAGTCAAAAGGAACTGCTGCTAGAAAAATGAAATCCTTTTTAGGGTTAAGTTATGGGACTTCACGCCGGAGCAGTTTCTGCAACTACAAAGTCCGATTGTGGATGGACTACTATGAAAAGATTTCTTCAGGGTCAGCAACGCGCGAGTGATACCCTGTTGCAAGCGTCCATAGTAAGGCATGTAATATCGGAAGTGTTTTCAATTCCGATATTGATTTCCGATATTGGATCTCAATATCGGAATTCCGATATTAATATCGGAATTAGAAATTTTTGTTATAAATTGCACATATTTCTTATAAATAGCACATATTCCTTATAAACTGCACATAATTATCTATCTATACTAATATTATAAAGTGGAAGAGTTTTTTTGTTTGGTTAAACTGGGTAATCTGTGGAACTGCCGGTAAAGGTCGTACCGTATTTTCGGAAATATCGAATTTTTTGAAAAATATTTTCGTCATAATGTGAACAAAACTATGTATGACAATCTTGGTCACAAGTTGAAGTTATCCAAATATTATTTTATATTTTCCTTCACTTTACACAGGATAAATCATAAATCCATGGTGTTTTATCCTACGTAAAGTTTGACGAGGTGAAGCAGATCTCGCAGGGACCTCACTATGTTTAGCCATAAAGATTAGCTCTTAGCATTCTTATAAACAATTAGAGGTCAATTTTTATAACTTCTAGCAACTTATTATAATTGTATTTTGTACAATTAATTATAATTGTATTGTATCGGCCAGTTGGCGCAGTTGGTTAAGGTTCACCTTACGCGCCGCAGGTCGTGGGTTCGATTCTCACACAGGACATGCATTTGTGTGCATGAACATGTCTGTATGTCCTGAGTCTGGGTGTAATTTATGTATATTAAGTATGTATTTACAAACAAAAAGTAGTATATGTATTATATCAGTTACTGGTTTCCATAGTAGGTACAAGCTCTGCTTAGTTTGGGATCAGATGACCGTGTGTGAGGAATGTCCCAGGATATTATTATTATTATTATTACATATTATCTATTGTGATAATGTTTGTTAAACCTCAATAAATAAAATAAATTAAAAAAGGTTGTCAAGTCATACATCATTTTATTCGTATTGTGAAGTAGAAGCAGAAAAAGAAAAATATATCTATGAATTCCTTTTTAATGGCATTTTTATTTTCTTCAAAATGCAACTTTTTTTTTTTTTTTTTTTTTTTTTTTTTTAATTAGATGGGCTTGCGTTTGGCCACTGACCCGCCCATAAGGGGCGATGACGAAGCCTAAGATGAAACACGCTTACCCAGAAGAAACCTATTCACTCTGGCCTTGAAAGTACCTAGATTGTAAGCGTCAGGGAACACAGACGCCGGAAGCAAGTTCCACTCCCTTGCTGTACGCATTAAAAATGAGGATGCAAAACGCTGTGTCCGTATATTCGGTATGTCAACAACGTACGGGTGAAAATTTTCCCGGCGTCTTGTGGTTCGGTGTAAAAATGGGGATGGTGGAATAAGGTTGAACAATTCCTGCGCACACTCTCCAAAATATATCCTGTAGAAAACCGATAAGCAAGCAACCTTTCTTCGATGGTCAAGGCTCGTGAGTTTCGCCTTAATTAAAGACTCATCTCCAATTAGTCTCCTGGCTCGGCGATCTATTGAGTCGAGGGCCTCAAGCTGGTACTTAGCTGATCCATCCCAAAGATGGCAGCAGTACTCCATGCACGACCGGACTTGTGCTTTATATAGTTGGAGCAACTGCCCAGGCGTGAAGTACCGCTTGACCTTAGAGAGGATACCCAGCTTTCTGGCAGCTGTTTCTGCCTTCGACTCAATAGAACAGCCAAAGTTTATTTTGGCTGTTAATGTTATGCCTAGGAGATCAAGGCGATCGCATATTGGCAAGGATATATTTTGGAAAGTAGGAGCCTGGTTGTAAGGACTCCGTTTGGCGGTGAAAAGACACGCCTGTGTCTTGGTGGCGTTAAATGTGACCAGATTGGCTTTGCCCCAATCAGAGACTGCCTGCAAGGTCACGTTCAAACGCTCTACCATGGCCTCCCGAAACAATTGGATCTCGTCACTAGTGGCTCGCGCGCTGGAAACGTATCTCTCTGCAACAGTGCTGTCGTCTGCGTACCCAAAGATACCGGGTTTTAGCAGATCGTTGATATGCAGCAGAAATAAGGTTGCAGAGAGAACTGATCCCTGAGGAACTCCGGCATTGATTGCCAAGAGGTCCGACGAGCACCCGTCTATGACCACTCGTATAGACCGTTCACTCAGGAAATCGGAAATCCAAGCGCACAGGCCATCAGGAATTCCATATGAAGGAAGCTTGCTTAGAAGGCTGGTGTGCCAGACCCTATCGAAAGCCTTAGATATATCGAGGGAAACGGCAATTGCTTCCCCGTGTCTCTCAATGGCTTCGCTCCAAAGATGTGTGGCATACACAAGAAGATCCCCAGTAGACCGTTTTTGGCGGAAACCGTACTGTCGGTCACTGAGGAGTTCGTTATCTTCAAGGTATGCCAGGAGCCTCCGATTCAATACACGCTCCATAGTCTTGCAGAGTATAGAGGTGATCGCAATCGGTCGATAGTTTGTAGGATCGGCACGGCTGCCCTTCTTAGGCACAGGTTGCACGTTAGCAAGCTTCCAGACTTTCGGAACATGACCCATTCGAAGTGAGAGGCGAAACAGGCGTGTCAAGACAGGAGACAATTCGGGCGCACAATTGCGCAGGACAATGACTGGAATGCCGTCGGGACCACTGGCTTTATTCACGTCTAGAGCGCGTAGTACCTTTACAACCTCCTTTTGCCGGATACGGATGTCCGGCATTTGGCAGTTGCAAGTGGGTAGTGGGGGTGGTGTTTGTAAGCCAGCGTCTAGACATGAATTCTCCGCAAATAGAGAGGCAAACAAATTGGCCTTCTCTACAGCAGTGTGAGCTAGTGATCCATCAGGCTTCAGCAAAGGCGGCAGCGACGGGCGGCAGAAATTGGTCTCGACCAATTTGGCAAGGGACCAGAAAGCTTTACTCCCAGAGGGGTAAGAAGATAGCTTTTTTCCGATCCGGCCAACATGGTCAAAACGCGCCTTCTTCTGTGCCTTTTTGCAGGACTTGGCAGCGATGTTAAAGGCTTTCTTCTTCAAGCCCACGTCAGGAGCTTTGCGAGTGCGAGAATCCGCCCAGATTCGGTAAGCTGACTGTTTTCGTGCCTCAGCAGAGGCACAATCAGCATTGTACCACTTGGGGGTTTCGATATTGAGTGATATGTCGGAGAATGGGATATAGTATTCCATTGCTCGACATATCACATCCGATATAGCACTCGCACAGCTGGACGGGTCATCGGAAGTAAAGCAAGTTCGCCGCCAAGGATAAGATGCAAGAAAAGAACGCATCTCATCCCAATCTGCTGACTTGTATCGCCAAACTCGCCTGGTGCCTTTAGGGCAAGGGTCAGGCGGAGAGTAGGACGACACAGCTTTCACCAGACAGTGGTCGGAGGTTCCCAATGGGGCATTCACCGAAACTGAGTACCTGTCAGGATCTGTTGTCAGCAGAAGGTCCAAGCAGTTGGCTGTGTGATCAGCAACATCCGGTACGCGCGTAGCTTCGCGAACGAGCTGGGAGAGATTTAGCGTAAGTGCTAGTTTCAACGCCTCTCTCCCAGCAAGGTCGGTCTCCCGGCATGGGTACAACCACTCACGATGGTGAGCGTTAAAGTCCCCCAGGAGGACCAGCTGCGCGGTCGGATATTTTCGCTGGATCACGTCCGCCGTTTCGCCGAGGTATTGAAAGAGCCCGATTGTCTCCTGGTCACCGCTGTGCGATCGGTAGACACAGGCATAGAGGATTTGCTCTATACCAGTGCCCACCAATATCCAAATGACAGAAAAACCTGGTTTTTCAAGGCCCCGGAGACGCCGACAGCAGATGTCATCGCGAGCATACACGCAGACCCCAGCGCGTGGTTTGAAATTGTGCTCCAGGGTATACCCTGGGTAATTTAGGTATGCCGCGTCTGAAGGACATCTGATTTGCGTCTCCGTGAGAAAGAGTAGGTTAGGCTTGTCCGTCTCAAGGTGGTGATGGACGGCGTCGAGATTGGAGTGCAGACCTCGAATATTTGAGAGGTGCACTTTAAGTGAGAGGACGTGCTTCCGCTGTTTAACGCTACTCTTTCTTTTACCTTTAGTCATTATGATGTGGAGTGAATAGGTGAGGGGAAGGCAGTTAAGCGAGGCATTGCAAAAGGATCCATGGGACAAACGTAGGAAAGATGCACTGATGGGAGGCTCGCCTGGAGACTGCGGGGACGCCCGAACCCCCCCAAGAGTGGCCATCGGGTCCTCTCATCCGGTCGCCAACCGGCACGATGGAGCACCTCGGGATTTTTCGCGAGTTGGCGGGGCAGCCTTTCATAGGTGGCTGGCCTACTACTTGGGCCCCCTACTAACTGCGGTCGGCCAGCGGAGAACCGTGCTTCGGATCCCGCTACCCTCCAAGACGAGACTACCCGTACACATTACCTACATCGTCGAGACCGGTTCACTAGAACAACGCAACTGCTTAGACCCAACCCCACAATTGGCTTCCCCGAACTACACACCGGAACACGGCAGCCGCTTGGCGGTGTGGCTTAGTTCGGAGGGTGGTGACAAGCCGCGGCCGAAGCCTACCACCAGGAGTTGTTGCTCGTTTAGCACCACCCAGGGATCACGTGTAGGGTCTCGAGGGTAAACCTACGGACGCGAGCAACTTCGATCCCCAACTCGGGATTCCTTTCAGTTTTTTCTCTAAGACCTGTAGTTCAAAAGTTGCCCTAACTGAAAAAAAGTATATAAGGTGTAACGGAAAGGGTATATACATCCGAAGGGGGTGAAGACTACATCAGGTACAGACTCTCTATAAAAATTTTCAGCTCAAAATACATAACTAAAAAATTCAAACCAAATTTTTTAATTCAAGTTTTTTGAATTAAAATCATAACCAACATGTCACCGGTCAATGAGGGTCATTGTCATTTTGCGTCCCTTACTAATATTAATATAAATTTTTATCTTCCGCGATCTGTGCACCTCGTACCAAAAAAGTGGATTACTGTAATGTATATACGGTTTCCGTTACACCCTGTATAATGAGGATCATTCACGTTTTTTGTTATATAAATACTGTGAAAAAGATATTTGAATCGGATCAAAATGGCGACACTACAGTGATTTTAGTGCAAGAATGTTAAAAACGCTCCCGAGTTAAGCCGTGGTAACGCTCCTGTTACCACGGCTTAACCACTAGACTGGTTTGATTGAAATTAGAGCCTATAATGTCCCACTGCTGAGCACAGGCCTCCTTTCACAATTTAGGGTGAAAGGGAATAGGCAGATACTCCATCACGCGTGCCCACTGCGGTTCGGTGGAGGTAGGCTAGTGGTCAACCTACTGTTGGAGTTTTCAAGCCGCCTAGTAGGCCTCCAACTAGCTTAACGACTATCACAATTAAGGCCGGCCGCATACTATAAGAAAATTTCTGTCAGAAAATTTCTGACGCCCGCCGGAAGGCACTTTCCTCATACATTTTGTTCTAGACCCCGCATACTATCCGAAAATTCTGACGTGTCTGACGTCCAAAAATGTATGAGCAAGCGGGCGTCCGAAAATTTCTGACAGAAAATTTCTTATAGTATGCGGCCGGTCTAAGTGATAACCGGGACCAACGGCTTTACGTGCCTTCCGAAGCACGAAAAATCTCGATTTAGAAATAGGTACCACTAGGCGGTCACCCATTCAGGTACCGACCACGACGGTGGTAGCTTAACTTTGTCATCGATTAAGAACGACTAATCATGCTACACTACGAGCGCTTCATCTTATATAGGTAGGTCTTAACCTTCCAGCGGTCGCGCGCGGTCTCTGAGACCGCAGCGAACTTATTTTTGTCATTTTACATAAACTATAAACAATAGGCGGTTACGCTTCCGTGATATCCTCGGGGGGGTGAGGTACTACCCCTCAGTAGCCCTATGATTCGTCGCAAGCTCATGTGCTTTTTTATTTGTGTTTGCGGTCTCAGATTCCGCGCGCGACCTGTTGTGTACTAGAAAATACCATGATATCTCAAGCAGATACCATGGATACTTATGATGAGTAGGTTATCGTAGTACTCCTAACTAGTGATGGCAATAACGGCTGTTTTTTAATAATGAATTATCCTGTTGTGGTATTGTACAATAACTGTTATTGTAACCTGTTGCGCGTTATTCTGTTATAGAGCTGTTTTGCCAATCTTTACATTATAGGGTGTAATGAAGTGTCACAAGCAAAGAGCCTAAATAAAACGCCCTAAAATGTACACTAACTGTAACTATTCACATATTTTCTTATTAACAGTTTATGTACACAAATTAGCCAATGTGAACTTTATTTCGTTACATGAAAGGTTATCTAGTAATTTACGAAAGAAAGGTGGGAGTATCACGTGATTACAAGTCGCGGGCGCGTAGCGCTATCTCACTCACACACTAACGGTGTGCCTATTGCCTGCCTACTCTAACAGCAACAACAGTTTATAACGACAACAGGATAACTGAGCGATCAATAATGAGTTGTTCATTGCGGTAGAATAATGCATTATAGTAACGGTTATTGTAATAACGACCATTACTACTCCTAACAGAGTAATTAGAAGTTTTTTTTATTATGTTTTCCTTTTTTATTTTATTAAAATTGATATAATAACAATATTTCTGTAGGGTTGGCAACGCGCGAGTGATACCCCTGGTGTTGCAAGCGTCCCTATGCTACGGTAACCGCTTACCATCAGACGGGCCGTATGCTTGTTTGTTGACTTAGTTGTATAAAAAAACAAAAACGTAGAATTATGTGAAGAAAACATGAGAAAACATTAAAAAAAAATGTGATTTTAGAGTTCTCATAACATAGCGCAGTTGATGATAATGATGATTGATCTCGAAGATAATTATAGTATGCCTATTAATGATTAAGACTCAGAACGAAAATTTCATTTTGTTTAGTTATTATGTTGATTTATAACGTTGTTTTGTGTCATATGCGTAAAATTTTGAGTTTTTATAGACCTTTCAACAATTAAGTACACACAGCGACATATCAACCTAGACTGATTGGACTTTGGACTAGTAGAAGTTGGACTGCGCGAATCGTGCGAGTGAATGCGATATGTTTTTGTTATTTCGACCCACTCACGCGCACGGAAGCGCCCGCGCCCCGCAGCCGCAATATATATCCATACCTACCTATACGTATTATGTATAGTAAATATTAAAAACAGGTTGTGCTCGTCGCGTAGTAATTTGTGTTTACAAGCTCACGAGTTACTTTTCAATTTGCGCTGCGCGATGCGCCCGTAAACCATCTATATACCTATATACTAATATAAATATAAAGCGGAAGAGTTTGTTGTTTGTTTAAACGCGATAATCTTTGGCTGGACCATTAGTCGGATTTGATTATTTTTTTATATAAGATAGCCAGATTTATGAAGAATAGTAAAAGCTACTCTTACCAATTTTATTTTTAAAAAAATGGCATCCTACGAAAACTCCAATAATCCAAGGTGTAAAAAAATACTTATAATATTCCTAATATCACATGCGCTGCGAAAACTATTGTTGATAGAACAAAATAGCTAGATAATTGTAGATCATCCAAATATCAACAGAAAAGTCCGCGGTGGCATATACCTATCTCCTATGGTTGACATACAGTAACCATTTTTATGTTTCATACATGAATTAAAAACACATTTAAAAGGATATGCGATTTTGACCAATAAGGTAATAATCCTTATCCAATTAAATATGTTCGTTACCTATACATTTAATGTAGACTAACTGTTCCCCGCGGTTTCACCCACGTTCCCGGGTTTGTTTAAAAGGGATAATCTCTAAAACTACCATTCGGATTCGAAAAATTCTTTCACCAATAGGAAGCAAATTTATCCCCGAGTATAGGTTTTGATACTGAAACAACTTCAAGTATAAATAAACAACCTCTTATTTGGGAAATAAATCTTTATTAGACACTAAAATCACAATTCTTTCCTTCTTTCTCGTCATTCTTTGCATGGATCATCAATGTGTCTCCGAAATTACTTGACAACAATCAAAATCAGTCTTAAAAATCTACAATGAATGAGTAATATAAAATAACTATCAAAATCTAAACAAAGCTACAAATTGACTTAAAAACCAATAACAGTTAAAAATCTGAATCAACAATGCAATAAGTAAGAGTTGAAATATGAGCATTTGAATCAACACCATAAATAATATGTTGTTCATATTCATCCATCTTAAAACATCGGTAAACCTTCTATCCCTAATTAACGATGGCATATAAAATTTTACCACAAACTACACACATAGTATAACACAAGCTAGGGTAGTTTTGTGTAAATAGTTAGATATTAAATAATATAGGTAATGTATTTATGACTTGAAAAAAGTATTAAATATCAAATAACTATCAAAATTATTTTTCTTCCATCTTTATCAGATTTAAAAGTCTTTTCGTCAACAAATATAATAATATTATTCTCCCAATCAAAATTGTAATACTGCAAATAAAAACTTATTCTATCTTGAGCATGTGCAGGAGAAAAAACTATTTTTTTGCCGGAATCCGTGTTTTCAAGCCTGCGACATTTAATCTGCGCCGGATTGTTTGGGTTGATGCCTGAAACAACAGTAAAAACATTATTTCCTTTAAAAACAAAGCTATTGGAATACTAACTTTAATAATAACTTTAATGATTTAATACTCTCACGTTAGGGATACCTTTATATATTATCTTTGACCTAGCTTTTCTGAAGACAACGATTCCTTATCTAGAATAGTAAATTATATGTATAGACAATTACCAGTATTAAAATGAACAAAAGCAACGTGTTAAAAAAGGACAAATTGTAAATTTCGGCACCTCAAAGGTTTTGTCGGCTTTTAGTTGAACAATTACAAGGATTGAAAAATAAATAAGGTCAATAATAAATATTTATTGCTGTAGTATTTTTCACGTATAGGCTATTATGGTTTATGTAGGATTTTAAGGTAAACTGACAAGACATTTTGTTTGTTAAATACCTACTTGTTGTTGATTATACTGAGGAATGCATGACGAGCAATATAAAAAAGGCCAATAACTTATCATGAAATATATCTGAAATCACGCAAGATAGCTTATTAAAGTGAAAAGCAACAATCAAATATAATTAATAACGGATTTAAAAACACCAATTTGAGGCAAAAAAAGTAATTTAATTCGTTAAAGAAGGAAAATACAAACTTGGACAAAAATACTATTAACTTTTTAAGTGGGTGTTTAATCATTCAGTATTAATTATTATATAATTGGAGGTCATGAATTTATAAAGAAAAAAAAACGAATATAGAAATCTTGAACTACACTAACGAGCAATATTAAGAAGCCACCATAAAATATTTTAAATTAACACTATTTTTGTCATATTTTTTTTTACAAAAATAGTGTTTTTCTATTTTTCATGTCTTACTATTTTTCGCCAATAATATAGGTGTATGTTATATACATCTATGTCTTATAAAATACGTATATTGTCGTTAGTAACTGAAAAAATGATAAAAACATAATTCAAATTAAGGAACTGAAGCACTAATTATAAGAAAAAAAACTACTTACGCTATATTGTGTGGCAGTAACTTGCGTGCATAAAAATGGTTGATTGCTATGCACCGCTATAATAGCAGCATCTTGGTCAGCGGCGGTGGCGCGCTGGTAGAGCTGCCGGTGGTGAGCCGATAGGTCGCCCCCAGTCTCCTCATGGCGTCGCAACCAAAAATTAATCGTTGTCCTCTAAAATAATGTCATTTAATTAAAAAATAGTATCACAAACAATCATTATATGAGATACCTAGAGGTTGTTGAACAAAACAAAGGTATTTGAATAGGTTCGTGAAATTGTTAAGTAAAAATAAATACCTAGATGTCCGAGCCTAAATGATTCATTAAAATATTACTTAGGTCACTTCACTTCACGGAAAGAGTGTGAACGGCTATGGCTGAAGCCAACTAAAATCTTCCTAATCGTCACTTACCATCAGGTAATCATGGTCAGTTTGTATTAAAAGAAACGTAATTTTATAGAGAGAGAGGGACACATTTCTATATTATGCAGTTAATTTACAATATTAAAAAGTATCACTCACCGTAATCCCCGTCCTTCTTTCATTCGCTTTTAATGGAATATCCACCATCCCTCAACACCACTATCAGCTCCCGCTGTTGTGGAGTTAATTGGGGCGCCATAAATATTTGCACCACGCACTTGGATAAAATCTTTCAGTTTTTATATAATAAAATAATGAAACAATATATATGTGAACGCGAGCGAGACTCCTAGTCTGACGATTTTTGGGGCGACGACTGTCTGAATACTTTACTCTAGCGCGACTGACTGATACAGAAAACTTGCAAAAGTAAAAACAAAAAGCAATAATCAAACAATGCCAAAAAAGTGCGTCTGTGTGTGTAAGCGCAAGGCACCAAACCGCTACCGGCCTGTCATTGGCCGTTGCCACGATGCATAAGTCCCTTTCGCGCAAAAGTCTGCATTGTATGTAGCGTAGTTATGGGTATATAGGGTGTCTAGCTTGATGTGTTGCTGTGTGTACAAATAAAAAAAATTATGAAGAAATAATGTTTTTTTATTATTATTTGTACAGATAAAATACTTTTTTTCATTATGTGCTACACAATTTCATGAAATATTCGTTAGTTTTCTCAAACTAGACACGTAAAATTGCGGAATCACAGACCGCGCGCGACTGCTTATGTTCGGCGCAAGGGTGCGACCGCTGGAAGGTTAAACAGGTTATATTACATTTTTTTTTCCTAATATGAACACAATTAATCCTACCTACTTATCATCATCATCATCATCAGCCTATAATGTCCCACTGCTGAGCACAGGCCTCCTTTCACAAATGAAGGTGAAAGGGAATGGGCAATACTCCACCACGCGTGCCCACTGCGGATCGGTGGAGGTAGGCTAGTGGTCAACCTACTGTTGGAATTTTTCAAGCCGCCTAGGAGGCATCCAACTAGCTTAACGACTATCACAATTAAGTGATAACCGGGACCAACGGCTTTACGTGCCTTCCGAAGCACGGAAACGCTCGATTTGAAATACCACTAGGCGGTCACCCATCCAGGTACCGACCACGACATACGTAGCTTAACTTTGCCGATCGATTAAGAACGGCTAATCATGCTACACCACGAGCGCTTCAACCTACTTATAACTACGAATAATAAACTTATAACAATCTTGGTTACAGGTTGCTAGAAGTTATATCAAATTAACCTCTAAAATTGCTTTTCAGATTGCTACGACCTAATTCTTTATGATTAAACCTCACATTGGTGCCGATTCTGTTGTAAATCGCACTAAACTAATTTTAGTCACATCTCATCTCTTTCTTACGAACATGATTGAAAAAGGATAGAATATATTTTAAGTTGTCAAATTAATCTTTGCCGTCTTATTTTACGTGTATTTAGGCGTAACCGCGATAGATGGCGACTAAAATTATATTGAACACAAGCATTGGACTAATTTGACAGGACTAAATTTCTTACATCCTTTTCTTATGTTCTTTGTTAGAAAGAGATATAGTGACAATAAAATTAGTTTAGTTGTGAACAACAGAATCAGGGCCATTACAGAATAAAAGGGTGCAAAATAATAAGAATAAAACTGAATAAAAGTGCATAGAAGTTTTTTGGTAACTAGGTTGGTAGTTCACCAAGAATGGTGTGATGCTGGGAGCTGCGACTTTTCAAACGAATAATAGGTAGGTACCTACCTACCCAATTTTTGTAGTAAAAATCTAGAAATCGTGAGAGAAACAGTTGCTCAGCTCAGGGTTCAATATAACCCAATAGGTTAAAAAAGATTTATTTGACCCAAAAGATGACATTTCAAAAAATCCCTAAGTATTAAAAATACACTTTTAGCATTTACCTTATTAATTCTATTACGTAATTGTTTACTTAAGATAGTGTACTGTAGATAAATCAAATAAAATAGGTACTTAGTGATGTTACCACATCTATTTGTATCTGGTTGTTTGGTAGGTATTTATGAAAAAACAAATTGACCTTGAATAATAATTTCACGATAAAGTATGGATTTGACCTCTGGAAAGGTTAAGAGCACATCACTTTTATTTGTGTCTTGCATACCGACGTGGGACAAGTTCTAGCCTATCTACACCTGTTTTTTTGGTATAGACCAATGATGTGATTTGGACGTTACCTGTAATTTTTATTGTCTGACCTTTTAAATATCTACTATAAAATTTTAACAGACTTATTAAATTCTATCTATACCTACAGTTTTTTTGTTCATTCATAGATTATTATAAAATGCAATGTCTCTCTGTTTGTATATAATGTATGAATGAATGCAATATTCTTTATTGTATACATGCACTGACTGAAATAGGACACATAACAATAATACACATTAAGGAAGCTATACCTATAGGCAGGGCGCAAGCGGCGCTCGGCGCCCCCTGAGACCCTGCGCCCGCGTGCGCCGCACACCCTGTACTATAGGTAAAGCCGGCCCTGCCTATAGACGGCCTTATCGCTTAAGAGGACTCAATTCGTCATACTTTTCATACAAAACCCCTGTACTTATTATGGCGTTGTTAAACATTTTTCGTTAGATATTTTGAACAAATTAGTATCTTGTGTACTATATCTAGCCTTGTATCTTGGCGTAATTTAAAAAAAGTGTGAAACAAATTCAATCAAAGCCTCCGAAAAACAGCGTTTTTGCCTGAACTTTGGCCATATCTAATGTACCTATAAATTGTAAAAGTAAAGAAAACTTAAGATACCAGGCTTGCAAATGTATTGGAGATTCTAAATAACTAACTTTTTTTTCACAAACTTGTAAGATTTTTTCTCAAGAAGTATATTCCTGGAACAAGTTTTATGAATGCGAAATCATGAATGACGACCTAGCGAAGCGGCCGCGAGTGATCAGCGGAATTTACCGACTGATAACCGACGGCTCTGATGCTATCTCTCTTTATTCGCAGTCAAACATTACGTTGGATGAAACAACAAGCTTTTAGACTATGCTCGCGTTGAAGTTGCGCCGGCCACAGAGGGCCGCCTTAAGCGATTTCTTCCAGGCAACCTTTGGGTACAGTAGTGCAATTCTGATCTTTTTTGACAGCTGACGACGACGACGTCCGTTGTCGCGGTCTATTCTCTATACATTCGTAGTGCGGTGCTACATTTTTCAATTGGTCAATTAATTAATGTTTAATTTTATGAAGCTCCTATTAAGGTCGTATTATGTATCCATTATAAAAAAAAACCTGTCACTTTGTGGATCACTTTCATTTATGATAGTTTCTGTGTAATGTTATGATATTTGAAGTAAGTATGTTTTATTACAAATTATTTATTATAAATCCAAGACTGTTCTTTGTCGAAATCAGTCAAAAACAAAGGCCCAGTTCAACAGAGGACATCTCGTGACAGAATATGATGATGATACTAATTTTATAGTGGTTACAGAGTTGGTATACATATTTCAGATATCTGCAGCTCGGATAAGTCATATTATGGGCATCCTTAAATCAGCCAATGATGAAGATATCTTGGAAAAACGTCGTCAAGCTCAACAGTTGAGACTTTTGGCGAGTAATTCTTTAACT
Source organism: Polyploca ridens (assembly GCA_951394255.1). Taxonomy (NCBI): domain Eukaryota; kingdom Metazoa; phylum Arthropoda; class Insecta; order Lepidoptera; family Drepanidae; genus Polyploca; species Polyploca ridens. The sequence continues at coordinate 9,328,898 of OX596250.1, forward strand.
ATTCTTGTTGAAATAAACATTGATTAAATTGTGCACAGCACTACAAAGTCAATGCATTTTTATTTACTGGAAATGCTAAAATTCTTCCAAATTCTATATAGAAGTCTTTGATATCTGGCTTATTTTTATTATTCCTTATAAAAAAATACCTCGTCAATTTGGTAGTATGTACTTACATACGAGTATGTTATTAAACATTATTCGTGAAAAAATGTTAATTGTTTCAATATTTTCAAAATATGGGCGCTATATCTAGCTTTCTTTTTGTGAAGTTTAAGTCGTAATATTAAGATAAAGTTAAACCAATGAATAGCCTTCATATTAAACCTTTAAAATTGGTATATTCAGTACATTAAAGTTTTACTAAAATATGAAATAAAATTAGCCTTTATCTAGTTTCCATATCATAAGTTTGCTTAGCTTGGGATTACGACTCACATCATTAAAATAAATGAAATCCACTCGCAGAGCGCAGTTGATGTTTACAATACACCTTCCAGTCCATTTTAATTCTTTTGACCTATTCAAGTATTCAATTGTTTCGACATGCAATAGTCCGGGAGGTACTGATGCATTTTAGATAGTATTAATATGCCGATCGATGGCCATCTTTTTCGATAGATCTTGAATGACTAATATGTGAACCACGCATCAGCGATGCACCCGCGGTGGGTTTAGGATTGGAAGGTTACGGCAGGGGTAAACTTTTTTTTTTACAAATTCATGCGAGCAGCTGACGCGTGTTCCCCCCTCCACCATGCAGCAGACGATTTTTTTCAGCTCAGTATTATGTCAAATACTTATGAAACAAGTTTGAGCCGGCGTACTATGTCTTTTTTTTTACTGGGAGTGGCTGATGACGGATGTAGAAGACTTGAGCACTTACTTGAGCAGACGGTCGGTTCACTTATTAGTCATATAAGATCAACTATACATTTCAACGTCAGCCGGCTTACTATGACTTTTGTGTTTGCAACGCTACCTCCCGGACTAACCGTCACAACGGAGTCGTCGTCGGTTGCTGTCAACAGGTTTTTTTTTAAATTAAATGGGCTTGTGTTTGGCCACTGACCCGCCCATAAGGACGAAGACGAAACCTAAGATGGAACATGCTTACCCAGAAGGAACCCATTCACTCTGGCCTTGAAAGTCCCTAAATTGTATAAGTCAGGAAACACAGACGCCGGATCAAGTTCCACTCCCTTGCTGTCCGCATTATAAATGAGGATGCAAAACGAAATCCAAATTTCATGATGATCCGTTGAGTACCTAGTTGAGGCGTGAAGGTGTAACAAACAAACAAACAAACAAGCTCACTTTCGCATTTATAATAGTTAGGATTCTCATTGAGTAAGTATGAAAAATATTAAATCTTGGACAGCCAGACAAAATGTCAAAAAAAGTAATTTAAAAAACATTAAATCGACTTCAGAATACACTAAAAAGTATGAAATAACTCTAATCTGACACTGATTTGAAGTCAGCCAAATATTTTCAATGGAATACGTCGTGCTCTTTCGCTGAATTCAAATCAGTGTCAGATTAGAGTTATTTCATACTTTTTAGTGTATTCTGAAGTCGTTTTTTTTTTAATACTTTTTTATTTCGTCATTTTTAGTTTTTCTTAAATGCACTAGAATTTGACCAAGGTTTTGAGATGTTTTTCCTTTGACACCACACCCGTAGCTCGTATCAATAAGCCAGGCCATCACACATATTTGTCCATACTTTGAAAACTACTGAATAATTTTTAGTTTTTCTTATATGCACTAGAATTTGACCAAGGTTTTGAGATGTTTTTCCTTTGACACCACACCCGTAGCTCGCATCAATAAGCCAGGCCGTCACACATCCGTATCTTGAAAACTACTGAACCGATTTCAATAAATCTTGTACAGCCAGACAAAATGTCAAAAAAAGATCAGACATTTCTTACTTTCCTGTCCAAGGTGTGTATACTATATTTCTCCTCGATGGAGGCGGAAAGCGGCATTTTCGTTTAGCGCAGCGGGACGAAAGTTGACGCTTTCCGCCCGGAGGGGAGAATAATAGTTTTAATTATTGTGACATGTTTTTTTTTCAGTGATCGTTCAATTTTCGCTGAGAACAGTCGTGCAACTCGCGAAGACGCGACCGTGCGGTCCAAACAGTGCAAAGTGCTAACGCGTCATAACAAAGCCGGCGAGGCGGCCGCACCGCGATGACCCAGTTACCGTGGCGCACGCTTGTCAGCAAATAATATTGTTAAGGCGAAGATAGTTTTCGCTAATAAATTTGTAATAATGGCTTCGAAGAAATCCCCAGGCAAGAGTAAAATCACGCTTACAACAGAAACTGAACATCTGTTGTACAAACATTACGGTGAGGAGCGCGCAGAGCGCGAAAAACTGCAAAGCCTTGTAAAGGATTTGCAAAGTCAAATTGAAATTCTTCAACAGCTATTAAAATGCCTTGCGGAGAATAACTCTAAAACAGAGGATACCACCATGGAGACTTCTTCCCCCCGTGTTGAATATGGCACGGACGAAGAAGATCTTGCCCGAGAAACGGAGTGGTTTCGTGTAAAAGCAAAAACACGAAAGAAGAGAAAATTGAACACCACACCCACTCAAGATAAAACGCTCGTCCAAGAACCGAACGTCAGCAATGACAAGGTTAAGAAAGTTCCAATGCCACCACCTATCATAGTAGATGGCATTACAGACTTCCAGGGTTTCTATGATTTCTTATCAGAAAACCAGAAACCCGAAGCATTCACAATCAAAATGATGAACGCTAACACAGTCAAAATTAATGCAACTAATGAAGAAACGTATAGAAAAATAACAAAATCTCTTACTGATAACGATTGTCTATGGCATTCTTATGAGAATAAACAAGAGAGACCAATACGAGTGATGGTCAAAAAACTTCACTCTTCATGCAAACCGGAGAGAATAGTAGAAGACCTAAAAAGCAAAGGTCACAAGATTTTAGACGCAGTAAACAAACTGAGCTGGAAAACTAAGGAACCACTTAATATGTTCATGCTAACGTTCAATAATGAAGAGCAAATAAATAAAATATATAATATACAAACTATTATGGGCTATAAAGTGGAGATACAGGCAATCAAAACCAACAAACTAGTACCTCAGTGCAAGAGATGTCAAGCTTATGGACATACACAAAGGTATTGCTCTAAAGCACCGAGATGCGTAAAATGCACAGGTAAACATCTAACCAAAGAGTGCAAAAAAACAACAGATGAAAAGCCAAAATGCTTACACTGTGGAGATCCGCACCCAGCCAACTACAGGGGATGTGCTATAGCTAAAGAAATCCAACTGATACGAAACAAAAATACCAAAAAATCATCTGTAACACGCCAATACAAGGTAGCCAATGAAAAAGGTCCTGTCCAAGGTAAGCCTATTCAAAGAAAATTTGATAAATTCACAAGTAAAAATATATCTTTCGCCCAAGCTGCTACAAAAGACACCAAAGTACATCAGGGTCCTCCAGTAAATGTTAGTAGTGATAGTAAATTAGATGATATCTTAAAGCTCATGTTAACATTTGATGATAGACTAAAACGAATCGAAAATAGTGCCAAAACAGCTATATTGAAACCGACAAAATGAATACCATACTAAAAATTATGACATGGAACTCAAATGGGTTATTAAAGCATCAAAACGAACTGCAAGTAATCCTAGACATAGATAATATTGATGTGTGTCTAATATCAGAAACGCACTTTACTAAACAATCACACATTAAGTTTAAAGGCTACAAAGTGTATCACGCGTTACATCCTGATAATACTGCTAGAGGCGGTAGTGCTGTGATTGTAAAATAAAACATTCAACATCACGAAGAAATAAAGTATGAAGAGAAAGAAATACAATCTGTGGCGATATCTATCAAAACCAAGAGATATCCTATAACTGTTTCAGCCATTTATTGTCCACCACGATATATAATCAGGAAAGAACAGTACCTATATGACTTTTCTAAAGAGCCTTGGGAGTAGATTTGTTTTAGGAGGTGACTTCAATGCTAAAAACACGTATTGGGGCTCCAGACTAACTACTACTAAGGGCAGAGAATTATTGGGCGCTATAAAAGGCATAAAATGTGACGTGGCATCTACTGGAACACATACTGGCCTACAGATCCCCATAAAATCCCAGACCTCATAGATTTTTTCATCATAAAAAATATATCATCCAAATATATAAGAGCACAGCATAGCTATGATATGAGCTCAGATCACTCTGCAATATATCTAGAAATAAGTGAGAATATTCTATATAATAAAAGCGCTCTGACATTAGTGAATAAGTTTACAGATTGGGAGAGCTTTAAGATAGACTTAGATAACTATATAGATCTTAAGATTCCACTTAAGACACTGGAAAACTTAAACAATGGAGTCCAAAGGTTCATAGAAGACATTCAAAAAGCAGCATGGAAAAATACTCCACTCAGGGACAAGAAAACCAAAGGAAATACGTATCCTACCAAAATAATAGAACTCATAGCTGAAAAGAGAAGACAAAGGAAAACCTGGCATCAATCTAGGTGCCCTGAAGATAAAAGAAAGCTTAACAAGTTAACAAAAAAAGTTCATAGGCAAATACAGGCATTTAACGATGATTCCACAAATAAATTTCTGCAAAATATTACTTGTGATCGCACCACAGATTACTCCCTGTGGAAGGCCACCAAGAATCTGAAAAAGCCTGTTATTCAAATTCCACCAATCAAAGATGGGAATGGAAAATGGGCATTAAATAACGAGCAAAAGGCTAGAAGGTTTGCAGAGCACCTAGAAACCATATTTCAACGTAACGATGGTGAAACAAATGAAGTCCTTACCTTGGACAAAAATACGATGCCAAATGATACTGATGAAAATATAAAGCTAGTCACACCTAGAGAAGTTGCACGAGAAATTAAGCAACATATAAGCCCACGCAAATCTCCTGGTTATGATTTGATAACAGGAGAAATACTTCGTAATCTACCATAAAAAGGTATAGTCAAACTAACAACCCTTATAAATGCTTCATTAAGGTTAAAACAAGTACCTGACTTATGGAAAGTTGCTGAAGTAATAATGATAGTAAAACCTGGAAAACCGCCACATGAAGCTACATCATACAGGCCGATCTCCCTGCTGCCTATCATGTCTAAACTATTTGAGAAGCTGTTGCTCAAAAGACTAAAAGGTATCATTGAAAGTAAGAATCTCATACCCGATCATCAATTTGGGTTTCGAGAAAAGCACTCAACAATAGATCAAGTGCACAGAATTATTAACTTAATAGAAAATACTCTTGAAGAGAAAAAAGTTTGCTCTACTGTGTTCTTGGATGTGGCACAGGCTTTCGATAAAGTATGGCATGAAGGTCTCATCCATAAGCTCAGAAAATACCTACCAAAGCAGTTCGCTGATATCCTGGAATCTTATATTTCAAATAGAGTATTTAGAATAAGGCAAGAAGATGCCTACTCTGAACTGAAAGAAATAAGAGCTGGTGTACCACAAGGTAGTGTATTGGGTCCGGTCCTGTATCTATTATACACCTGTGATATTCCTGAACTTGAAAACAACACCATCGCTACCTTTGCTGACGATACTGCCATAATGGCTACAGGGAATAGCCACAAGGAGGCAGCTGATAAGGTTCAAACAGCTATTGATCAAGTTTATAAGTGGACAAAAAAATGGAGAATTAAACTTAATGAATCCAAATCTATTCATATAGACTTTAGTAATATGAAACACCAGTATTCTCCAGTCTATATTGATGGCAAACAAATCCCATATGAGAATACAGCTAAATATCTCGGCATGACGCTTGATATAAAGCTACGCTGGAAAGCTCACGTCAAGAAGAAAATCAACGAATTACACCTGCGGTATAAAAGAATGTATTGGTTGCTTGGAAAACACTCTAAGTTGTCAATACACAATAAACTTGTATTATACAAACAAGTCCTTATGCCAGTATGGACTTATGATATACAGCTATGGGGCTGCACCAAACAGAGCATAATTTTGATTATCCAACGCTTCCAGAACAAGGTACTGAGGGAAATAGTGAATGCCCCTTGGTACATCAGAAATGTCGACCTCCATCGGGACCTAAAAGTAGAGCTCGTACAGTCAGTGATTAAAAAATATGCAGAAGCTCACCACAACCGGCTTCATCATCATGTGAACGTTGAGGCAATCCAGCTCCTCGATCACACAGACATAGTGAGACGACTCAAAAGAACTAAACCTTTTGAGTTAGTGTAGTGATAGTTATAATAGTGTAACGTAGTCCAAGTGCTATTATAAAGAACACAAGAACAAAGTGTCTTCCCCTTAATAGAGACAATAAGAAAAGTGTTAATGGACACATTCTTAGAAATAGTCAATATAGAAGTTTATGTTAAATTTAAATTACTTATTAGCCTAATATTAAGGCTAGATTGTAGTATGAATAGGGAACACTAAAGATCTTACTATAATTGGCAATTAGATCTAAAACATTAACTAGCTTACTATTACTAACTAACATAAAATAAATCCAAACTAAAAATATAATAAAAAAAAAGGTTATATTTACTCTGAGTTTGACAAAATATATAAATACAAAAGACATAAATAACCATGTGAGTGGAGCAGCGGGCACAAGCTATAGCTTGATCGTTGGCGCTGTACCGCGCCTTAGGTATAGATACATATATATACTCAATGCGTTAAGAACTTTTATATTAGGGCTTCACCTGTGTGTAATGCCATTAATTAGCGCGCTAATTTGCTAATGGCATTAATGTCGCTAGACGTTAGGCGATAGTTCAAATCAAATTATAGTTTGGCCAACCATTTACCCCCTTACTCATAAGACGTTATTTAACTAATAAGCTGATTAAGTGGTCACCTAAATAACGTCAAATTGTTTGACAATGACAGCAAGGTGACGTTATTTATCTGACCATTTATTCAGTAGATTTAGTTAAATAGCGTTTATGAGTAAGGCCGTTAGTGCATAGTTAAGTGCATCATTTATTGTTCCGATAATTGGACGTTAGGTGTCACGCAGGTGAAGCCCTAGCATTAGGGATAAACATCCAATGTCAATAGATTGTTGAGGGAATGGTTCGCAATTTAACAATAATACTACCACCTAAAACTATTCGTTGTCGACTAAGTTCTAGGTAGTTCTGATTCAAACATTATTTTTATTAATTATGGAAAATTCATGAACAAAAGTAGATAGGTACCTAGGCTACTTGACAACAAAACATTACACAAATAATTTCGAACTTTCAACTATCTTTGAAGGTGCAAGACTAAGTGTGAGATCAACATTCACAGTGTACCTATCACTGCCTTGGCCTAATTCTGGGTAGTTAAAGTATATTGTGACAATTATTAAGTAAATATCTATCTACTTGCCGAATAAAACCTTCATAACGTTTGTACCAAAGTGAACATGTATGTAGTTACGTATACTACCTACCTACGGCACACATAGATGTACACTTATGTGTGGTCATATATGCATACATGCTTCTGATCATCGATGACCGAATCCGGAATATCGTCATCGTGTGTGTTTCATCGTATAGGTACTTAACATTACGTTAGATTGCCAAAGAAACGTATAAAAGATTTTGTCAAGAATTGTTAGACATCATTCGCACATCAGGTAGCCACCGAACCAAACCAATCAAAATGAAATTGGTACGTTGATATAACATTTTATTAGCGATAATTTTAAATTAATTCGTATAAATAATAAATCATATTTATAATTTTGCCTCAGCATTTAAAACTAGAGTTTTAGACGGGCCAGTTGGCGCGGTTGGCTAAGCGTTCACCTATCGCGCAGCAGGTCGTGGGTTCGATTCCCACACAGGACATGCATGTGTGTGCATAAACATATCTGTATGTCCTGAATCGGGGTGTAATTATGTATATTAAGTATGTATTTACAATCGTAAAGTAGTAGGTAACCAGACAACAGGTAGTGGTTTGCATAGTTCAAGCTCTGCTTAGTTTGGGATCAGTTAGCCGTGTGTGAGGAATGTCCCAGGATATTTATTTAGATAAGATTGACTTCAATGACAGTATATTTTTTCATTGAACATAGGTATCATGCACATATCTGAGTAATTTAAATTGAAAATGTTAATTGCAGATCATCGCTGTTGCCCTCGCCCTAGTGGCCGTCGCCGTGGCCGCACCTGCCGTAGACGAACCCATCCCAATCGTTCGCTCCGAATTCCAAACGAATCCTGAGGGTTCATACATCTACAGGTATGTAATACTATATTGAATTTAAATTCTCATAAGTATTTTAAATTATATCGTAGGTATTGTCCTAAATATTAATATATGGATATAAAGGTTATGCTTAAGTACTTCTATAATAAATTAAAATCCTTCCTACAAAATACAAAGTTTCGAAGTTATCATCATACACTAAATTAGGTACTTCCTACTTACTACTTTATACATTTTATAAGTAGGTATATAAGATTACTCTCACATGAAATACATGAGCAAATAAATAAGTATTTTTAATACAAGCTTTTTTTGGTGACTCTACTTTTTGTTGACTGTACTTGCATTGTTTTCCAACTAATGTATAAATATCAAGTCAAACCGATCACAGGAAGTGGGTGAAATTCGACTTGCTAGATTCCACCCGAACAAACATAGATACATACATTTTTATACGACTTATATTGCAAGTTAAATAAAAACTTTTAAATGACTTGTTAATTCTATACAGCTACGAAACCGGAGATGGCTCCAAACGTGAAGAGACTGGTGAGCTGAAGGAAGCTCTCGATGAGGAAAAAAAGCCCCACAACGTAATCACAGTTCGCGGCTCATACACTTACAACGGCGCGGATGGCAAGCCCGTGACCGTCACATACTACGCCGACGAGACCGGCTTCCACGCTGTGGGTGATACTATACCCAAGAGCGTCAACAGGAGATAGATATCTTCAACTTGCACGCCGATGAATTATCGATTATTCGAATAAAGCGATGGATCGGTCGTTTATCGGCTATTGACTCGCTAAAAAGACTTGGGATTTATTAAACGGATTGTCATAGAATATGTGACGCAGCATCAGTCACACTTTCTTTTTGTTGCTCGTTATAATTTGATGCTCACTGCCATATTTTGTACGTTTTATATTATTTGTTGTGTTTTAGTAATGTGATTTGTATAGTACCTAATTAAAGTTCATTTGATATAACATAAAGTCTTTTCAGTTACATAATTCCTCAAGTTTTTTTTTTATTTCAAACTTAGAGATCTTATCTTCCTATGCATAAAGTAACATCTGTGCTTCTTAATCCTTAAAATACAGAATGGGAGAGTAGTCGGGTACAAAACATAGAACAATATAGAGTCCTCTTATGCCATGTTTAGTCCGTGGATCCGGGGATTAAAAGCCATGTGACAGCTGGTCTATTAGAAAAAAAAACATTTCATTTGAGGTACACCCGACGAGCTATGCAACCCTTGTCTTTTTGCTTGTAACGTGCTTTTCGTGGTTCTTCACTATTGTACCAATATCAGCTATGAATCACACACTCTTGTCCTGAATTCCATTATCCAGGTACTCTAATCCCTTCAATCAAAAATGTCTTTGATCGAAGCTTAATTATGATGGTATAGATAGCAACTTATTCATAAAAAAAACTGAAATAACTTTTCCATTATTTTTTTAATTGAGATCAACAGCTTTAAGTTACATATAAAATATAAATATCTTAACGACTTTTTGGCGGGTACTTGCAGGGTGACATTGCGTTTTCGTTTTTATCTCCATAAATTCGTGTATTTTATTCAATAAAGATCAATCCATTTGCACCAGTCAAGTGAAACAGACGGAAATCGACGAAATCGCTATTTCGTAATCCCCAGTTTTCTCTTCCAATACTGGATCGACTTAAATTGAGGAAGAGGAAACTGAGGATTACGTTTGTATGGAACAAACGCCACCAGCGTTTCCTCTTAAGGCGCCGATCCCACAGAGAGAGATTTAAACTACCGCGTTCCGCGAACACAGCGAGCGAGCAGTCTAGAGTTCTATAGGTAAATGGGCATATTTTTATGGAGCTTGTCTCATTGGTGGCCAGCAATAATTTCTATATTTTCTATTAGGGAGTCGCCAAACACAGGCGACCCCCTCTGCCAAAGTACATTGGCCATATGGTCATATGCGTTTATAAAAACTAGTTCGAACGACATCCGCTACCATTTGGTATCGTTCCGTGTCGTAACATGAAGCTCCAAAAAAATGGTAAATTGTTTACTTATACAAAAGGCGATCTGCCACGTCAAATCTGCGGGAACATGGCGTTTCCTATCATTTGTGAGTATTATACCGAAATGATATGTTTGTATTTTAGTGTTATCTCGAAATAAAATAACATAAATTATGACACGTAAACGAGAGAAAATACGGTGGTACGAAGGTAGCTGACACGTTGTAGTACAAGGAGCGATTTGCGTAGTGCGGGGAATAGCGGAGACCATTTGAGTGAATGATTGAGATCATAGATAGAGATAAACAGATTTCCGAAGGAAGGGGTCTTAAGAAAAGATTGGGTCGCTTTTTGCCACAGGAGTGATGATTGCCTCAAGAACAAGTGTAATTTGTTCTGATCATTTTGACTTTGTTTTGATTTTTGAATTTTTAATTTACTTTTTTAATTCGTTATTTTTAGTTTTTCTTACATGCACTAAAATTTGACATAGATTTTGAGATGTTTTCCCTTTCTCACCACACCCTTAGCTCGTATCAATAATCCAGGCCGTCACACTTACACATATTAGTCAATATCTTGAAAAGTACTGATCCTATTTTGATAAAACTTGCACTGTTCCCTAAGTTAAAGTAGATGTAAGCCAATAAAAAAAATGGTCACAATCCGCTTAATAGTTTCGGATAAATGCGTGGATAAACATACACCTACAAAATGTTGTAAATTTGTATAAAGCCCTAATAGATTATCATATGTGACCCTTTAATTTTATTTAATTATTATTATAATATTTGTGGATAAAGCGGCAATAGAAATACACATTCTGTGAAAATGTCAACGGTCTACTTATTACGGTTCATGAGACACAGCCTACTGACAGACAGACGGGTGGACGGACCGTACAATTTGGTAGAATAGGAATTGTTATATGAAAAACGTGCTCTTCTGCAGATTTAACTATATCATTTAGTAATTTTTAGTTTTTAGAAGTACAAACTGAAATATTTGTTAGTAATTAATATTTTTGTTGTAAATATTAATTGATGTAAATAATTTGACCAAGGTATTGAGATGGTTTCCTTTTGACATCACACCCGTAGCTGATATCAATAAGCCAGGCAGTAATACTTACATATTAGTCCATATTGAAAACTACTGAACTGATTTTAATGAAACTTGCACTGTTCCCTAAGTTGAAGTCACAATCCGATAAACAGTTTCGGAGAAATGCGTGGTCTAAACCTCTGAACCGATATCGATTTAATTTGGCAAGCAGATAGCTTATGGTGTGGAGAAGTACATATGCTACTTTTACCCCGGGATCAAGAGTGAGAGCTACGGTTTCACCCGCGTTCCCGGGATAACGTAGCCTATATAACAATCGGGGATAATGTAGCTTCCTCGTATTGAAAGAGTTTTTCGAATCTGACTGCTAGTTCCAGAGATAGCGCGTTTACACAAACAAAAAAAAACCTGCTTTCGTATATTAGTATAGGATTATAAGCTATTAATGAAGAGAGATATAAATAACATTGAACAATCTCCATTCCATTCATTTAGTATCATTCATTTTATTAACAACACCCCATCACTAGCTTTTTGAGCTAGTGTGCAACTAAACAAAGGCGTAACCATAGCGCAATACAGTGATTCTTTATTTGTGTGCTTGTTTTGTGTTTGTGTGTCAGCTTTTATTTGTGTGTGCGTTTATAGAGATGACTCAACTTTCTGCATGAGTGTGCGTGAGTAGGTACGTAAATGTGTGCTGTGCGTGTTTACCTCGCCTCCCGCTAAAACTGGCAGAAAGAATTCAGGGGCTCTATCGCGTAACTTTGGTGGTAATCGTAACGAACACCATTAATAAATTTCATCCAATCAGGGCCCACGAATGGTCATCGTCGCGTCATAACGCGTACGCGTCATTGGATGAAATAATGAATGGTGTTCGTTACGATTACCACCAAAGATATGCAATAGCCCAGCAGTACTAGAATTGGCGCTTGCGAACTCCATTAGTGTATACTCAAAGTTAAATATTTAGGACACCATACGCCGCTACCATATTCTTAAATGCTCTACACATATGCACAGTATACTGTGATATCAATATCATGAAGCGGTTGCCAAGTACGCAGCACGAATTTAAGAATTCGGCAAGCTTTATTTGTTATTTGATCAATGTGATTTAGCATAGTTAGCTTACTGTCGAGCAAATTTTTTTTTATATTAACCGAAATTCTATTAGATTTGTAATAGTTATAGTAAGTCGTGTCAAGTCGTTTTGTAAATTTTCACAATCAGATATTTTTTTACCTTTATGTAAATTTTCTTATCGTCTGCATAAATTAAGAAGTTGAAATGATGGAAACAATGAGCGATAGGTATCATAAAGGTACACTACATAAAGCAATGGGCCTAGGTGTGATCCTTGTGCTACACCTGAGATTGGGAACGATTATGTAAGTATGACTCGATCCATTGTAGTAAGTCGCCACGAATTTCCAGACGCAATAATTTCAAAAATAGGATTCCACCAAAAACATTTTCATGTAAAATGTTGTCAAGAAGCGACCGCATATGGCTCGCACTGTCAAAACATTATCAGAACTAATGTAGAGCCAAGCTTATAACTTTACACACGCCCTATCTCTACAAGAACCACGAACTTTACACACCGTAGTCAAAATATGTGGCTTGGCCGTTTCGCTACCGTCACATGGGCGTAAGGTAAAAAAAATATTCATTGTTAATTACTTTTCTGTAGTACAAATAGTTCATGTAGTAGTAGTGCTATGTTATTGAAACTTAATATGTTTAATAAGTTTAATATTGACATCATATCTCGAGAATTTTGTTTATCTGGTATATTATCCAAACCCAAGTTATAAGGGTTCAAAAAAACGACGAAGCGCTTCGAGAAAAGGTGGGTGGTGAGTGCCTTTGCTTTTCGCTAGGCTTGTCTTGGCGGGGGGCACTCTCGTGCCCCCAGATGACGTGGTCCACCCTGTTAAACGCCTTCTCAATGAAAGATCGCTATATTGCAAAATGCCGAAGGTAAATTGACGATGCTTCTAACCGTATTCAATTCGCTAACAGTCCTATGTTAGGGTAGCCATGAAAATGCATAGTACTCCTCCATAGCATAGAACTTTGCAAAGATTGAGGCACTGGCTGCTAAAACCGTGAAACTTGACGATCTTGAGGAGGAGAAAATAATTACGACACGAATCTGTGACTTTTGCGATTCTGCCATTTGTTAAGAAAACGAGCTAACACTGCTATCCGTCTTGCTCGTTTTCTTATCTTCTTCGTCTTCTCGTGTTGGATGCCAAGGACCACATAGTGTCTCCACGTCAGCAGAATAAGTAATAACCTGGGGCTTTTATCAAATTAAAAACAAAACGTGAGGCGCATAAAATTCTTATAAGCAGATAGGTATTGAGAACGACTTAACTAGAAAAAAAAACCAAAATTCACCGATTTCAATGCGCCCCACGTAATGTGCCTTAAGTTTACTATCAGCCCTTCTTCATTCTCAGAATAGTGTAGCTGACTCACACATTTATTTTTTATTATTTGAAATCTCGATAGTCTCACAAAATAAATGATGATGTGCTGATGTGGCTCACAGAATAAATGTCGCATGGCAAAAATGGCGGTCGCTTACAGGAGTGTTGTGTGATCCCCGTATGCTCATAAAAACTAAGGGCAAAGTTTATAAGACCGCAGTCCGTCCGGCGCTATTGTATGGATCAGAATGTTGGACAGCTAAGAAAACGCATGAGCAGAAGATACATGTCAATGAAATGAAAATGCTGAGGTGGGCGGGAGGTGTTACTAGGCTTGACAGAGTGCGTAATGAATACATTCGAGGCAGTTTCAAAGTAGCACCAATTATAGAGAAAATTACCGAAAACCGCCTCAGATGGTATGGACATGTAAAACGACGCAGTGAAGACCATGTAGTACAGATTGCTTTGAAAATACCGGAACAGAAGAGAGGTAGAGGCCGCCCGCCATCGACCTGGTGGTCTGATATCAAGAGAGACCTCAGTAAAGCCCAATGCCAGAGCCGAATCCAGAACAGAATGTCCTGGCGCAAAAGAGTGAGGAGACTCGACCCCAAATAAGGGAACAGGGACGGACAAAGAAGAAGATTTGAAATCTCGATAGTCTAATGCAGTTCGTACATACGCACAATTTATGGCGATGATAGCTCAGTGGTAGCTCAGAGTATATAAATACTACGTACAAGTGGTAGTAAATCGGGTTCGAATCCTACAATGAGCTTGAGCTTGAATTATTGGACTATCGTAATCAAATTAACTATTTCGCATCATTTATTTTCTGAACTTATCTTCTTTAAGAATGTATTTTGGCCAGTAATATCGTGGAGCTCCCATAGAGGCTTAGCCCTAGGGCTCCGCGGAGCACACTTTGAGTATATCTGATCTTTACTAATACTTGGGTACTACTATAATAAATTGGAAGTTTTTTGTTTGTTTAAACAGGCTAATCTCTGGTCCTATAATTCGGATTCGAAAAATTATTTCACTAATAGAAGCTACATTTTTTTACCGGGGTGTTTTGTTTACTTATAGATTACAGGAAAACTTATAAGAGCTCTATGATCTAAAAATAAACCTCTCCGTTCAAGGTGAGTTCAACTCGCACTTTTTTTATTATGTTCCCGTGTGGCCAACCCCCAGCAGTTCATATACAAAAGCAATAAGATTTTTTTTTATTGCAGCGCCCTCTGGTGTGTCAACACCTTAACACATATCTAAGAACCATTATTGCCAATGCATCACAAACCTTTTACAAAAAACCGTATTGAAATCGGTCAAACCGTTTTGTACCTTTTCCGATCCGACCATGGGTAAAAAATAAATAAGTACGTGGCGTTGTCTGTCAGAACTCAGAGACAATGGGTATAGATTTAAGATATTTTGATGTATTTTTACGAGTCAACACAGGAAAGTAATTTAATTATCTATCCATATAAAATGCTTTGTCATGTTGGAGGGTGTGTTCTTTGTATGACGTAGGCATCCGATAAGAAAGGATTTTCCGAAATTCTACCCCTATGGGGGTGAAAAACGGGGGCAAAGTTTGTATGGGACAACGTGATTCCTTGGTCCGATCTACTTCAAATTTTGCATAAACATTTTTTAACAGAATTGATGGAAGACGTGTTTCATATTTTATTGAAACTCATCGCCTAACGGGGTTAAAAAGGGGTAGAAAGTTATTTTAGGGGTGATTTGCATCGAAGTTGATATCAATACTCCTTAGTGCTTTTGATTTAAATATTCTTTGATATTTGACATTCCAATTTTAAAAAGAGTATTGCATTACTCCATAGACGGAGAATTACAGGTAGACAGGCTAAGATACGCATATGTCAAAACGTGTATGTGTGAGCAGGACTAAGCGTATTTTTTTGTCTCTATCTCGCGTATAGGTTTTTATTGTATGACCTCAGTGTCGTTGAGGCCAAAAAAGTTTGTGTATATATGATATTTGTTGATGAGAGCAGTGAAACTGTGAAACCCTAATTGTATGTTATTTGTGACTGCGTTGCCAGACGTCCCGATTTTAAGCCCAAAATCGAATGTCCCGCGCGTGACAGGTTCAGTCCCGCTTTTCGAGGATTACTTGACGGTGAAATCATCGTTGGACGTAGAAGTGGGGAATTATAAAGACACCACTGCACAGAAATGGCAACAGCTTTCCCATGACGCGTCTTAACCACCACAGTGGTGTTTAAGGAGAACCGCGCCAATGTGCGCTAAATGTCACTGTGATATACAAAAAACAAACTTCTAAGTCAATCAAAATGCAATCAAAATATACCTACGGACGTATATGCCGCATATTTTGCCGCTCGCAAGGGACAAAACCTATAAGGTACTTCCCGTTGACCTAGAATCATACAATTTGGCAAAAAGCAATTCCATGTAGCACAAGTAAAGGAAGAAGTCCGAAAAGCGTTTTGCATTTACATGACAAAGAGAAGAAAAAAATAACAACATAATCGAAAAAAGGGGGAAAATCTCCGAGAATCGATTTCCGTGATTATTGAACTATTAACACAGGTCCTACAAGTTTCTACGGAACTCTCGGACTGGCACTTGGCCGGGTTTTTTTAGTATGTCCCGCTTTCGACGATAGAATCCCGTTTTTTTTTACTCAAGCAGTTACAAAATACAACTTTGACCGAAAAAAAATCTGGCAACGCTGCTTTGTATATATTCTCAAAGATATTGTTTGGTGTGTAGTGATGGTGAATTGTTGTGTCATTGGCTGTAAAAGCCATAGTGAACGAAATGACCAACATAACCTTTCATATATCAGTAGATTTTTTAACTGATACAGTAAGTAAATCAAAGGATTACTATAAAGTGTATTTTTTGTCAATATCATGCAAGTTGTACAGATAATTTCTTCTAAATACGATAAAAATCCAAATATATATGTAATTATGTCGAACTATCGTTATCTTCTTCGCTATACGCTGACAGCCTATCTACCTACAATTCTCTATCTACGCATTGCACCAAGCTTTTATGTGAGTTCAACTTTTTTTTAATGAAATCGGATTGAGTTTTTAAGGCGATCCCACTGACAAGAGTTCTAGAGTTCCGAATTCCGAGTTCTGCATTCCGCGTTGATTGTAAGCCATGTGGCGCCCTTGAAAGTAAAAAAAGTATATGATGTGAGATCAGTAGCCAATATTGCAGAACTCTAGACTGCTTGCTGTGTCCACAATAGTCAACACGGAATGCAGAACTTGGAACGCGGAAGTCTAGAAATCTTTCTGTGGGATCGGCGCCTAAATATTTTCGTCTGTCTGTTCCGGTACATAGTTAATGTTATAAAGAGTAACTTAACTACTTTTATTTTTGAAAAATAATTAGTGTTCCGCGCAAATAAATTCAAAACGTTCGCGGGTGAAACCGTGGGGGTCTGCTAGTAAGTAACTAAAAACAGTTGACGATAACTACGTACCTGAAAACTAAAAACAGAGCTTTTATAGTGAAGCGCGCATTAAAAAAATATAAAAATAAAAATATGTTAGATGGAAATTCAACTTAATTTATGGTTATGTAAATGTATGTGTATGGAATTGTAAAATAAAAAAAAACTATATAGCAACACATTTCTAATTAAAGAATCAAGGACAAAATATTATAATGGTAAAAATAATCTTATATTTGCATGGCGTAGCTGGTTGAGTAGGCTGGTTTCGAAAATGTATAAAAGATTTTGTCACGACTGCTAAAGCATCAGTCGCTCATTAGCCATCGAACAAACCAAACCAATCAAAATGAAATTGGTACGTTGACATATTATTATTATTTTATAGAAGAACAAAAAATAATAATTAACAAATACATTTATATTGTGTAAATGGGCCGGTTGATGTGGGGTAGTTACTCTGTCATGCCACAAATCCTGGATTCGATTCCTACTCGGGGAAATTTAGTTATTTACAGCCAAATAAATATAATTAATAAGTAGTATAACAGTCATCTGGGTTTCACAATACCTTAAACAAACTCTGCTTTGCTTAGATTACAAATATATATTTGTCACTGTTTGTAATTTTGGTTTGAACTTAGTCAATCTAGTAGGTAGTAATATAAACAAGTATTTTAACTTGACCTAACATAAGTTAATAACATAATTATTGTACATTATAGTGATATGTACGTTCTTAATTTATGAATATATGTAATGTTTATAAATCTAATGTTTATCTACAGATCATCGTTGCCTTCGCCCTGGTGGCTGTCGCCGTTGCTGTCCCTATCCCTGAGGAAGCAAAGATCCTTCGGTTTCAATCCGAACAAGAACCAGACGGTTCATACAACTTCAAGTACCTATTTAAATTTTTTTTTGTTATACTCTAGTTGTATCGAATCGAGTTAGATCCGATGGAATTTAATTTTATCCTGGCGTAAGAATATCACGAAAATTATTTGATTTCTAATTCATGTATTAAACAATTATCGATATGTATCTATACCAACATTCAAATTGTCTTGTTCATTCACAGTTTTGAAACTGAAGATGGCATCATTCGTTACGAGAAAGGTGAACCGAAGATTGTTAACGACGAGGAAAACAAGCCCCAAACCATAGTCTCAGTTCGTGGCTCATACACTTACCCCGGCGAGGATGGCAAGCCTGTGTTAGTTGAGTACATCGCCGACGAAAACGGCTTCCACGCTGAGGGTGAAACCATCCCCAAGAACGACAACAGGAGATAGACATCTTCAACTTGCAAGCTGATGAATTAGTATCGATTGTTCACTGACCAATTGCCGACCCCCTGGATAGACATCTGATATAAACAAAACGTGTGATATAATAGTTACGCAACAAAACATCTGTCGTACTTAATCTTTTTGAATGTTGATCATTAATTGATGCTTACTGCCATATTGAATAGATATTAAATTATTTGTTATGTTTATGTTACGTGAATGGTAAAGTACCAAAATAAAGTGCACTTAATAAATTAAACTTATAATTTGCTTTAACTTTCTCAATTTCATTACCAAAGGTATTAATTGACTCGTCGAATAAGTAGAATTGTGATCTGGGGGCACGGAAGTGCCCCCCGCCAAGACAGCCAAGCGAAGCGAAAGGGACTATCTACCTTTTCTCTTAGCGTTTCGTCGATTTTTTGAACCCTCATAACTTGGGTTTGGATTATACCAGATAAACAAAATTCTCAGGATATGATGTCAATAGTAAACTTATTAAATATATTAAGTTTCAATAACATAGCTCTTATACTTTAGATTTTATTGATATCTAAAAACCCCAATTTCGCCACTGACTCACTGATGATCATCAAAACTCATAGGGTACTTCCTGAAGTCCTAGAAAGCTGAAATTTGGTATGTAAATACAAGCTGTATTAGAGCACAAACAACAAAAAAATTATAAAACATGGAAATTTCAAACAAAAAAAATCATAAGCAACTTACAAAAAGAAATGAAATCCCAGCAAAAACATGTCTATGTAAAATGTTGCCAAAACATATGGCTCGCACTGTCAAAAAGTTATCAGATCTCATGTAGAGCCAAGCTTATAACTCTACATGTACTTACTCTACAAGCCCTAACTTCACAAACTCTACACACCGTAGTCAAAATATGTGGCTTGGCCGTTTCACTACTACAAGAACTATTGAATAACCAAAAAGTAATGCACAGTGAATACATTTTTCACCTTACTTCCATGTGATGGTAGCGAAACGGCCAAGCCACATATTTTGACTAAGGTGTAGAGTTTGTGAAGTTAGGGCTTGTAGAGTAAGTGCATGTAGAGTTATAAGCTTGGCTCTACATGAGATCTGATAACTTTTTGACAGTGCCACGAGCCATATGTCTTGGCAACATTTTACATAAAAATGTTTTTTTCTGGGATTAATGATTACAACAAACCATTTCCATTTTGTCTGACATTTCTGTCTAACTGTCTGTTATTGTTATTTCCTTGAGACAAAAATACAAATAAAGATATAATAATTGTATCATTCTGTTTCTATCGCGGTTACGTCTAAATACCCGCAAATGAAGACGGCAATGACTAATTTGACAGCCTTAAATATATTCTATCCTTTTTCAATCATGTTTATAAGAAAGACATATCATTAGTCAAAGAGAAAGACATGTGATGTGACTAAAATTAGTTTATTGCGATTTACAACAGAATCGGCACCAATGTATTAACTTGAAATCAAAAAGTTAATTAGTTACGATGTACGAAAAATTCATTATGTATGTAATTAAGCTACAAACAGTGGTGTAACTATGTAATTTAATTGATGAAGAGATCTATATCATTGTGCTAATCATAATAAGAATAACATTTTTGGCCTTCTTTTGATGAATAGTGGGCACGTGTATGACTCGTGGTGCTTTGAACGGTGTCAGGGCTATTTTTCGACTTACATATTTTCCATATTCCTATATTGTCCACATTAGGCGTTACCTACATCTTGTAGAATTACGTAGTTGGTTATGATAATAAAAATAATCATATAATATCATAAGATTGGAACCTTAAAAACTTATATTATTACAAGCTTTTATTAACTTGCCTTGTTAGTATGGATCGAATCTTGCAACTGAATTTTAAAATAGTAATCCCCAAAAGAAAGAGATGAAATTAAAAAAACAAAATTAAGAGTTTTGTATTTGTACTCCAATATCTTGTGTTATGATGTTATGAAAAAAAACCTTCCTTCTATATATATTTTTATTCACAACCGGATAAAGAGCTAACATACATGTCCTATGATCTTTACGCGCCTCTCCAGGCGAGAGAGGGCGTAAGGGAGAAAGTTTATATATTATTCTAGAAGTAGAGGCACGATGCCCTATGAAAATCTTTGCTAGAAGTATGCTCTTGAATTTATCCAAGAGGTGTTGTACAGAATAACATTGCTCGAAAATAAGGAAAATACGAGAACATGCATAATAAAACGAGAACAAGTAAGTTGAAATGGTCTTCAACGTTTAGTTTCTGTCTGACTACGACGAACATTGTTATAAAATAATGAACACGTATCTGCTACTTACAATTTTGTATCTGATATAGACGACCATAAGGGTCAATAATGGTATATTACAATAACAAAATTGAGTAGATAATGGTGCCGATTCTGTTGTAAATCGCACTAAACTAATTTCAGTCACATCATATCTCTTTCCTAAAAACATTCTTCAAAAAGGATAGAACCTTAGAAAATATATATGTCTAGAAAGAGTATCCCCATAGCAAAGTTGGCCACTTTTTAAAAGTCATGTAACTTTTAAAAAGTGGCCAACTTTGCTACGTCTTATCCTCGCGGTATGTCATTCTGCTTGTCATAGTGACGTTTATAATGTTACCAGTTGTTGAAAAAAATCCAATAAAATGGGGAAAAATATATTACGGTGTCGATATCTTTTTAAACTCCGAAAATAAATGTTGAATCGGGATAATATATGATAATAAGAATAAGATTAATGGCGCCGATATAAATTTAATACTTATTATTTTTACTTTGATGTCAACGAATTGTAATTATTTGCGTTGACGTTTCAAATCAAGTCAAATCAAGCAAATCAAGTCAAATCAAGTCAAATCGAGTCAAATCAAGTCAAATCGAGTCAAACCGAGTCAAACAGGGTCAAATCGAGTCAAATCGAGTTAAATCGAGTCAAACAAAGTCAAATCAAGCAAATCAAGTCAAATCCAGTCAAATCGAGTGAAATCGAGTCAATATGTCAAATCGAGTCAAATCCAGTCAAATTGAGTCAAACCGAGCCAAACCGAGTCAAATCGAATCAAATAGAGTCAAACCGAGTCAAACCAAGTCAAATCAAGCAAATCCAGTCAAACCGAGTGAAATCAATTGAAATTGAGTCAAAACAAAATTGAGTCAAATCAAGTCGAAACAAGCAAATATAGTCAAATCAAGTCAAACATTTTTTTTGGCTGGTTTCCAGAGATCTACACTATGGCTTCTCCGAATGATGTCTATCCATTGGCTTCTTAAAATTGGATCAATTGGTATTCAGTAAAAAAGTCTCATTATTTAAGTCAGTTATTACTAAATTTAAAAAAGGTTATTCGACACGCGTGTATGTAATACTATTGGAATTGAAAAATATTCACAATGTAAAGTAGTGTCCGCCATATTGAACTATTTAGTTATTGGTCCGATTGCTCTCAAAATTAATATTTGAGAGGCCTTTGGAACATAAACCACGAATCTTTTCTCAAAATTCAAACAATTGGCCGCCATTTTGAACTATTTAGTTATTGGTCCGCTTGCTCTCAAAATTGATATTTGAGAGGCCTGTGGAACATAAACCATGAATCTTTTCTCGAAATTCAAAAAAGTGGCCGCCATATTGAACTATTTAGTTATTGGTCTGATTGCTCTCAAAATTTAGATTTGAGAGACCCTTGGACCACATAACGTGAAATTATACTAAAAATTAAAAAAAGTGTTATTGGTTAGTTATTGGTCCGATTGCTCTGAAAATTGATATTTGGTAGACTCTTGGACCATATAACATAAATTTTTGCTCAAAATTGAAAAAATTGATCAATTTTGAGAGCAATCGGACGAATAACTAAATAGTTCCAAATGGCAGACACTTTTTTTCAATTTCGACCAAATATTCATGTTATATGGTCCAAGAGTCTCTCAAATATCAATTTTGAGAGTAATCGTACCAATAACTAAATAGTTCAAAATGGCGGACACTTTTTTCAATTTTGACCAAAGATTCATGTTATATGGTCCAAGAGTCTACCAAATATCAATTTTGAGAGCAATCGGACCAATAACTAAATAGTTCAATATGGCGGCCACTTGTTTGAATTTTGAGAAAAGTTTCGTGGTTTATGTTCCAAAGGCCTCTCAAATATCAATTTTGAGAGCAATCGGACCAATAACTAAATAGTTCAATATGGCGGACACTATTTTAAATTGTGAATATTTTACAATTCCAGTAATATTACATGCGTGTCGAATAACCTTATTTTTTAATTTAGTAATATCCGACTTAAATAAAAATGTAATAAAAAAAATTGCATGGTACGCACATACAAGGTTACATCGTACGCCTATGCAACGCGGCACTACGTAGTTCAATTGATTTTAAACAGATGGCTGTACTGTTTACTTGTATGAAGAAGTATTTTGCAAAATGTTCCGGTGACCGCATCCATGGTTATATAAATCACTGACTATGATGGAAAAACCGAAAATGACAAACACGTCAACTTAAAAAAAATAGGTCCGCCATCTTGAAATTCAAAATGATATTCGTTATTAGCTCGAGGAAAATCTTAAATTAATACCATTTTGATTTTTTCATTACTGAAGCGACTACTATCTTACATGACATAATCGTCATTAGCATTAAAAAAACCCTAAAAAATCGACTTGTCCACCGTCGCTTATGATATATCAGTATCTACATACTCGTATTTAACTATTGACTGATATTAATTACCATGGGAGTTTCGAGTTCATAAACTGGCAGGACAGGCAACACATAAAAAATGGCGCTTAGTCAAAATAATTTATTTTCGAAACATTTCAATGGCTTATATTGGAGGAACTAATAGGAAATATTGTTACTTACCGATGATAGGTGAGTTTTTTCGTTGGTCTAGATCGGCTCATGTAGTTTTTACACACTTTTATCACACAAAACGACATTTTGAAACAATACAATTTTGGTGATTTTGGTTGTGTCCCAGTGACGTCTCAACTGACACTGAGGACGGGAAAATGATTTAGCCCCTAACAGTTAGGGGCTATTTTTATCGACGCGTAAACAGCTTCATAGCTCCGTCTGGATATATCATTAGTCAAAGGATAGAACATATTTGAAAGCTGTCATTTGCGGGTATTTAGACGTAACCGCAATAGATGGCGACTAATATGGCGACTATTTATATTGAAAACAAGCATTGGACTAATTTGACAGGACTACATTTCTTAATCTGTGACATTTCATACATCCTCTTCTTATGTTCTTTGTTAGAAAGAGACATTGGCCCTGATTCTGTTGTTCACAACTAAACTAATTTTAATCTCACTATGTCTCTTTCTAACAAAGAACATAAGAAAAGGATGTAAGAAATTTAGTCCTGTCAAATTAGTCCAATGCTTGTTTTCAATATAAATTTAGTCGCCATCTATCGCGGTTACGCCTAAATACACGCAAAATAAGACCGCAAAGATTAATTTGACAACTTAAAATATGTTCTATCCTTTTTCAATAATGTTCGTAAGAAAGAGATGACATGTGACTAAAATTAGTTTAGTGCGATTTACAACAGAATCGGCACCATTGTAAGACTAAAATTGGTTTAGTAGTAAACAACAGAATCAGGGCTAATATATGGTAATAATAGTGTGGTAAATGTAACTAGGACAGTTTAGTCATAGTTTTGGGATGAAATTGCTAAATGATTTCGCGTTATCGTCGTCGTGCTGTACGAGCTTGGTAAATACTATAACTATAACAGCTAATAACAGCTGGTGGGTAAAGAGCCGTGTGTGAAACTCACGTTTGAGCGGTGGCATAATAAAAAATATCAGCACTAAGCAACCCTACTACCTATAAATGGGATATTCTGATCCCACACACGAACAGTAACACTTCGAGTACAACGTGCGCAGCCGGATTTAACTTGTAATACATACTTCTAAGTAGGTACACATTTAAAAAAAAAGACTTGCAGAGTTTCTTGCCGGAGTCTTCTCAGTTTAAATTGTATATGGAACCGGTGTAGTGTCATTTTGTTAACGTTTATAAGAGCCTCATCAGGGCCTAAATTGAATAAATATTTTTTGAATTTGAATTTGCTCCAAACTGCAATTATACCTATTATGGGTGATTCACGATATACTTTTAGGAAAATGTGTTTATGTCCTTATAGAAAACCTCGACTAACTTTTGTTTTTATTTTGAGTATCTTAATATTAAGTATAATAGGTTCTAAGTAGGTACCAAGAGCGAAAATTCTAATAATAAAAGAAAACCGGCCGCGAAAAGAAAAGTGCGAGTCGGACTCGCGCACCGAGACTAGTTCGTTCATGACGGCAGTAGTGCAATTCTGTTCTTTTTTGACAGCTGACGACGACGACGTCCGTCGTCGCGGTCTATTCTCTATACATTCGTAGTGCGGTGCTACATTTTTCAATTGATCAATTAATTAATGTTTAATTTTAGGAAGCTCCTATTAAGGTCGTATTATGTATCCATTATAAAAAAACATGTCACTTTGTGGATCACTTTCATTTATGATAGTTTCTGTGTAATGTTATGATATTTGAAGTAAGTATGTTTTATTACAAATTATTTATTATAAATCCAAGACTGTTCTTTGTCGAAATCAGTCAAAAACAAAGGCCCAGTTCAGCAGAGGACATCTCGTGACAGAATATGATGATGATACTAATTTTATAGTGGTTACAGAGTTGGTATACATATTTCAGATATCTGCAGCTCGGATAAGTCATATTATGGGCATCCTTAAATCAGCCAATGATGAAGATATCTTGGAAAAACGTCGTCAAGCTCAACAGTTGAGACTTTTGGCGAGTAATTCTTTAACTATTCTTGTTGAAATAAACATTGATTAAATTGTGCACAGCACTACAAAGTCAATGCATTTTTATTTACTGGAAATGCTAAAATTCTTCCAAATTCTATATAGAAGTCTTTGATATCTGGCTTATTTTTATTATTCCTTATAAAAAAATAACTCGTCAATTTAGTAGTATGTACTTACATACGAGTATGTTATTAAACATTATTCGTGAAAAAATGTTAATTGTTTCAATATTTTCAAAATATGGGCGCTATATCTAGCTTTCTTTTTTTGAAGTTTAAGTCGTAATATTAAGATAAAGTTAAACCAATGAATAGCCTTCATATTAAACCTTTAAAATTGGTATATTCAGTACATTAAAGTTTTACTAAAATATGAAATAAAATTAGCCTTTATCTAGTTTCCATATCATAAGTTTGCTTAGCTTGGGATTACGACTCAGATCATTAAAATAAATGAAATCCACTCGCAGAGCGCAGTTGATGTTTACAATACACCTTCCAGCCCATTTGAATTCTTTTGACCTATTCAAGTATTCAATTGTTTCGACATGCAATAGTCCGGGAGGTACTGATGCATTTTAGGTAGTATTAATACGCCGATCGATGGCCATCTTTTTCAATAGTTCTTGAATGACTAATATGTGAACCACGCATCAGCGATGCACCCGCGGTGGGTTTAGGATTGGAAGTTTACGGCAGGGGTAAACTTTTTTTTTTACAAATTCATGCGAGCAGCTGACGCGTGTTCCCCCCTCCACCATGCAGCAGACGATTTTTTTCAGCTCAGTATTATGTCAAATACTTATGAAACAAGTTTGAGCCGGCGTACTATGTCTTTTTTTTTACTGGGAGTGGCTGATGACGGATGTAGAAGACTTGAGCACTTACTTGAGCAGACGGTCGGTTCACTTATTAGTCATATAAGATCAACTATACATTTCAACGTCAGCCGGCTTACTATGACTTTTGTGTTTGCAACGCTACCTCCCGGACTAACCGTCACAACGGAGTCGTCGTCGGTTGCTGTCAAAAACGTTTCAGAATACCAAAGCAGATCGAGTCTCGAAGATTTTTCGTCTTATTATTTTGCGATGTAACTACAAAACGATTTTCGGATTTCTTCCTTTACTTGTGTTACATGAGCTTGCTTCTTGCCTATATAGCTTTTGATTCCCTAACAATATTCAAAATATGCGGCATAAACGGCCGTACCTATGTTGTTTTTTGCATTGATTTAGAAGTTTGATTTTTTCACTGCTCCAAGGGATTTTCACCTTGATACGTCCACGCGTTCCTGATAATAAGGTTCTTGACAGACGTACAGATAGACGGACAGCAAAGTGATCCTATAAGGGTTACGATTTTTTTCTTTTGACGTACGGTACCCTAAAAATATAATAATCAGGGAACAAAAAATAAGTTCTGTTATATTAATATAGTTACATAAAAGACCCTAAATAAATGAAAGAGACCAGCTTTGGTATTCTGAAACGTTTTTGACAGCAACCGACGACAACGCATGACGTATTCCGTTGTGACGGTTAGTCCGGGAGGTAGCGTTGCAAACACAAAAGTCATAGTAAGCCGGCTGACGTTGAAATGTATAGTTGATCTTATATGACTAATAAGTGAACCGACCGTCTGCTCAAGTAAGTGCTCAAGTCTACCACATCCGTCATCAGCCACTCCCAGTAAAAAAAGACATAGTACGCCGGCTCAAACTTGTTTCATAAGTATTTGACATCATACTGAGCTGAAAAAAATTGTCTGCTGCATGGTGGAGGGGGGAACACGCATCAGCTGCTTGCATGAATTTGTAAAAAAAAAGTTTACCCCTTCCGTAACCTTCCAATCCTAAACCCACCGCGGGTGCATCGCTGATGCGTGGTTCACTTATTAGTCATTCAAAATCTATTGAAAAAGATGGCCATCGATCGGCGTATTAATACTACCTAAAAGGCATCAGTACCTCCCGGACTATTGGATGTCGAAACAATTGAATACTTGAATTGGTAAAAAGAATTAAAATGGACTGGAAGGTGTATTGTAAACATCAACTGCGCTCTGCGGGTGGATTTCATTTATTTTAATGATCTGACCCGTAATCCCAAGCCAAGCAATCTTATGATTTGCATATCATAAGATTGCTTGGCTTGGGATTACACTAGATAATGGCAAATTTTATTTCATATTTTAGTAAAACTTAAAGTATTCAGCAGAGGACATCTCGTGACAGAATATGATGATGATACTAATTTTATAGTGGTTATAGAGTTGGTATACATATTTCAGATGTCTGCAACTCGGAAAAGTCATATTATGGCCATCCTTAAATCAGCCAATGATGAAGATATCTTGGAAAAACGTCGTCAAGCTCAACAGTTGAGACTTTTGGCGAGTAATTCTTTTTAATATTCTCATTGAAATAAACATTGATTAAATTGTGCCCAGCACTATAAAAGTCAATGCATTTTTATTTACTGGAAATGCTAAAATTCTTACAAATTCTATATGTCTTTGATATCTGGCTTATTTTTATTATTCCTTATAAAAATACCTCGTCAAATTAGTAGTATATTATTGAACATATTTGTGAAAAAAAGTTAATTATTTAAATATTTTCAAAATATGGGCGCTATATCTAGTTTGATTTTGTGAAGTTTATGTCCTAAATATTAAGATAAAGTTAAACTACTGAATAGCCTTCATATTAAACCTTTAAAATTGGTATATACGGTACATTAAGTTTTACTAAAATATGAAATAAAATATGCCTTTATCTAGTTTCCATATCATAAGTTTGCTTGGCTTGGGATTACGGCTCAGATCATTAAAATAAATGAAATCCACCCGCAGAGCGTAGTTGATGTTTACAGTACACCTTCCAGTCCATTTTAATTCTTTTGACCAATTCAAGTATTCAATTTTTTAGACATGCAATAGTCCGGGAGGTACTAATGCATTTTAGGTAGTAGGTATTAATACGCCGATCTGTTATATATTGGCAATGCACCCCTTTTCGCTTAATACGGCCTTTTCTGTCAACTCAGCTTTTTCTAACAATAGTCATTCATTTTGCCCGTTCAATCTTCAGTCTGATCCTAATATCCAATCAAGCTAGACGGCTGCTTTTAAAACTTGAAAATTGTTTTTTTAAAAACCTATTCCCTCGAAGCCCTATAACATTTTGGTGGCAGCGTTAAGGGATTTTTAGAAAAGTCCCCGGTATCGTCTCCTAAAGTTTCCGCGAAACCGTCGTGAGTGCTGTGAGTGACTCCATTGTGCATCAGTGTACCGAGTTACTTACGATCTGGTCTGTGAAAGAAGAACCATCGAAGCCATACCCACTGTCACGTAACATCCAGTACTGTGACCGGTATTGGCCATCCGACGAAGCTACATCAAAGCCATACCCACTGTCGCATATCACCCAATATTGTGACCGGTATTGGCCATCCGACGAAGCTAATCACCACAGACAGCCTACACTTCACGTCGTGAGCATCCAAGATTCAACGCCGAGACGCGCTCTTATCTACATCCTACTACATCCCACTGAGCCCCGTGAAAACATCAAAACAATGATAATTATCGTTATCACTCTGTCCATATTCAAGTAAGTGATTTTGAGTATATTGGTCATTGCGAATATCAATCTTTTGTTTTATCTTTCTATGTTTAATTTTGTTGTGTGTGTTTAATTCTTTTGTGTTTTAATCTTCAAAATGTCCGAGAGTAGATCCCAAAGTCCAAAACCCGAAAAACCGGAACTCACCGTCACTGACACAGAAGATGACGGTTTTCTTCCTCCGCCTTCTGGACCTACTACCAGGTCGAAAAAGAAAACGATAGCCGCGAATAAAGTAGAATTAGATCTATCCACTTTATTAAAATTCATAAAGCCTTATGATGGCTGCAGAGAATCTCTTAATTCCTTTTTAGTCAACTGCAATAACGCCCATGATTTAGCCACAGAACCTCAAAAGGATATTCTCTTTAAATACATACTTTGCCAACTACAGGGCAAGGCGCAAACTGCCTGCTCTGTTAAAGAGTTCACCAATTGGTTACAATTCAAAGAATTCCTAAAAACCCAATTTAGCGAGAGAAAGCACTATGCCCATTTACTTACAGACTTACAAGAAAGTAAACAACAAATTAACGAGCCAGTGAGCCAGTACGCTCTACGAATTGAGACATGCCTTTCGCAATTGCTAACAGAAATATCCATTTCGCATGGTCACAAGAGTAGAGAAATGATAGGACGCACAGCAGCCATGGAGGAATTAGCCCTCCATCATTTCCAAATGGGTTTGATTCCACGAATATCAAACATCGTTAGGTGTAAGGTACCTAAAACACTTAACGAAGCGGTGAACATAGCTACATCAGAAGAGAAAATACAGCAGTTTCTCTTCAAACAGAGTCCATCTACCGGCACACGGCAAGAAAGGCCCAGCACTTCAAAGGCAAACTTTCAACCGTCATCATTTCGTCGCAATCAGAGTCAGCAATTTCCAAATCAATCTAGGCCAAAACCAAATTTCTACCCTAATCGATCAGGAAACGATACTTCCACACCAATTTGCAGATACTGCAAAATGCCTGGACATACCCTAGAACAATGTCGTAAAAGAGAATACAACAATAACCGGTTCAGACTCGATCAAAGTCAAAGTCAAAGTCAAAGCCATTTATTCAATTTAGGCCCTAGTAGGGCACTTATGAAGGTCAAAGCTACTGAAGTTACCACCAGTTCGTAAGTCGGCCTTCAACTGAGAAGAACAGGCAAGAAACTCAGCAAGGTTACATTTTTTAAATATTTTTTTGAACAATCTGACTATTGGCTATTTTTTTCCAAAACATTATACATACATACGTTTTATTTTACAAAATAAAATACACAAACATAAAAACGCATAAACATAAAAAAAAAAAAACAAAACACCAACATACAAAATAAATAAAAAATAATAACCTGCACTGGTTCATAATTATGTAGGTAATCTACTGAATTTTGTACAATGTGCGCTTGTGCAGAGTGAAGCTATTTCCAGACATCTTTATCTTCAATATAATGGGCTACCTTGTAATAAGCTCGTGCTTTCAAGACTTTCTTTACGTGAGAACTTAAAATCAGTCATTTTGATTACCGAAGGTGGGATTTTGTTATAAAAACGTACACTATTTCCAAGAAATGACTTTTGAACTTTCGCTAATCTAAAATACGGAACAACTAATTTGTCTTTTTGTCTAGTATTAATATTGTGAACTTCACTATTCGTTTTAAACGTGTGTAAGCTTTTACGTACTAACATTATATTTTCATAAATGTAAAGTGAAGGTAAAGTCATGACATTTATTTCCTTAAACAATTCCTTCAATGATTCACGAGGTCCCATACTATAAATTGCACGAATGGCCCTTTTTTGTAATATAAAAATAGTCTCAATATCTGCTGCAGCTCCCCATAATAATACGCCATACGATAAAAGGCTATGAAATGAAAGGCCGTCTCGACATTCGTCAATTGTTTGATTTTTCTAACAGCAAATGCAGCAGAACTTAATTTACCAGATAAAGATTCTATCTGAGGACCCCATTGTAATTTATTATCTAATGTTATACCTAAAAATACAGTTTTTTTCACTAGTTCCAAACTGCTACCATCTATTAATATCTGACTGTCTACTTGTACTACATTTGGGAGAGAGAATCTTAAACATTTAGTTTTCTTCGAGTTTAGTAACAGATTGTTAACAGCAAACCATTTGGAAACTATTGACATGGTGTCATTTACTTTATTGAGTTCTTTGTCTTTTCTATCTACTTTGAAAATGAACGAAGTATCGTCAGCAAACAAGACTATATCTGAGAGACCATTTACAACAGATGGTAAATCATTAATATATACTAGAAACAAAAATGGCCCTAGTATTGAACCCTGGGGTACCCCCATTTTGACTAAAGAGCCCTTGGAGATTGTACCACTAATTCCTACCCTTTGTTGACGATTACTAAGATAAGATAAAACAAGATCATGAGCAGTTCCACGAATACCATAAAATCCAAGCTTACGGAGTAGAGTACGGTGGTCAACGCAGTCAAAGGCCTTAGATAGATCACAAAAAATGCCGATTGCATCTTGTGAATTCTCCCAGGCTTCATAGATGTGCTTTAATCATTTTGCTGCTGCATCTGATGTAGATCTCCCCTTCGTGAAGCCAAACTGATGACTATGTAGTATCTCATATTTATTAAAGTGACCTAACATTTGATTAAGCAAAAGTTTTTCAAATATTTTACTAAGTGCTGGAAGTACAGAAATCGGTCTATAATCAGAAGGATTATCCTTACAACCAGACTTAAAAATTGGCACTATTTTACTATACTTCATTAAATCAGGAAAAGAGCCCTGATCAATGCATTCATTAAATATATCTGACAAAATTGGTGCAATCACTGTTATAATTGATTTTAATATAGTTACTGACAGTCCCCATAGGTCTTCAGTATTTTTTCGATTGAGTGCATTAAATGATTTTGTGACATCACTAGCAGTGACATAACTAAATCAATCAAAGGCACCTCAACAAATCAATTATACTTCTAATGCCCCAAATGACGAACATCGACCGACTTTACTGAAGAAGAAGGTTATGATACCATTGATGCTGAAACAAAAAACGACTAACCGTCTCGTCGCGGTGTCGTACGGGACCTAGTAATTTAGAAACCGACGCCCTTAATCAAACCTCTAAATCCAAATCGACTCCGATACATGGATGTCATCCTTCGACTATGTCAATATCGTCGCAGACATCACTACATATCAGTCTGCCAAAATCCACTGTATCCGCGCAGCAACACAAAGGTGTTGATCTGCCAAAATCCACTGTATCCGCGCAGCAACACAAGGGTGTTGATCTGCCAAAATCCACTGTATCCGCGCAGCGACTCAAAGGTGTTGATCTGCCAAAATCCACTGTATCCGCGCAGGAACACAAAGGTGTTCATCTGCCAAAATCCACTGTATCCGCGCAACAACACAAAAGTGTTGATTTGCCAAAATCTACTACATCCAAACAACAACAAAAAAGTGTTGGTCTGCCAAAACCCACTGTATCAACGCAGAATGCAAATCTGCTTCAAACTTCTAAATCCAATGTCTTTGAAATTACCAATAATCCTGCATTAATGTTATTACCTCATGTTCTCGTTGAAACTCCCGTATCAGATATTCCTTTAATCTTGCTCGTAGACTCAGGATCTTCGGTGAGTCTATTGAAACACTCTTGTATAGAAAGACACCCTAAACTTGTAAAAGAAAGAATCCAATTAAAAGGTATTGATTCATCGGAAGAATCTATCAAAACCCGTGGTCATTTCCAACTAAAATTACGGCTTCCCAAATCTAACATTTCACACCAATTTCACGTCATTGATAAATTACATTTCCATGACCCTGCATACTTAATTCCTGCAAGAACTGAAACTGTTATTGAATGTTCTGTTCGAAATCCTGAAATAAAAGAAGGATTAATACTAGATCAAAAATTATCTGAAAACCTTTTAATTGCAAATTGTTTAGTGCGTGTAAAAGAAAATAATAGAATAAATATATCCGTTGTAAATACCTCTGAAGAACCCGTAACATTACATTCAAATCTTAATCTGAAACTTACCCCAGTTGATCCAGTAGATTTCAAAGAAAACTCTTTCAGTACTGTTAACCATGTACATCCCACAACAAATAACGTTACACGAACGGAAGAAGTCCTGAAACAATTGCGTATCTCACATCTTAATAGTGAGGAAAAGGAAGCCCTCTTGCAATTATGTTCTGAATTCTCGGATATATTCCATCTTCCCGGGGAAAACCTTACGTTTACAAACGCCCTGAAACATGAGATAAAAACGACATCAGACATACCAATTCATACTAAGTCTTACCGATTCCCGGAAGTCCATAAAGCCGAAGTTCGTAATCAAATTGATAAAATGTTGGAACAAAATATAATCGAGCCCTCTGATTCTCCTTGGTCTTCACCCATATGGGTTGTTCCCAAAAAACTTGACGCTTCCAACACTCAAAAATGGCGAGTCGTTATTGACTACAGGAAGCTCAATGACGTCACGATTGGTGACACATATCCCATTCCACAGATTACGGAAATCTTAGATCAACTTGGCAATAGTAAGTACTTCTCGACCTTGGATTTAGCATCCGGTTTTCACCAGATCCTTTTAAATGAAGCTGACAAAGCCAAAACAGCCTTCAACGTCCCGGAAGGACATTACCAATTCTTGCGAATGCCTTTTGGGCTTAAAAATGCCCCTTCTACGTTTCAAAGACTAATGAGCTCTGCCTTATCTGGGCTCCAAGGCATCCGATGCTTTGTTTACTTAGATGACGTAGTCTGCTACGCCTACGATATCCAAAATTCTATCATAAACCTCCGGTCAATCTTTCAAAGAATCCGAAATTTCAATCTTAAATTACAGCCCGATAAGTGTGAATTCTTAAGACGAGAGGTTTGTTACCTCGGTCATCTGCGTCGGGGCTTTCCTCGACATAGAGGGAGCCTTCGACAAGACAACATTTGAGTCCATACGCATTGCTGCAAAGGAACATGGCATCAATGATACCATGTGCGACTGGGTTGACTATATGCTGAGAAGCAGGATAGTCAGATCGGAACTGATGGGAGACAGACTTAGCGCAAAAACAACAAGAGGTTGTCCGCAAGGCGGAGTGCTGTCACCATTATTGTGGTGCTTGGTAGTAGACTCGCTACTCACCAAACTCAATACCGGACCATTCTACACAGTAGGCTATGCAGATGATATAGCTATAATGGTTAATGGTAAATTCCCGAACATAGTCTCTGGACTGTTACAACAGGCGTTGAGGATGACAGAGAAATGGTGTACAAAGAACCACCTCTCTATCAACCCAAGCAAAGCAGTCATTATTCCATTCACGAGGAAGAGACAACTAGGAAACCTAGGAGAGCCCTCCCTGAATGGAATAAAGCTGCCCTGGTCCACCGAAGTTAAATATCTGGGTGTAACGCTCGATAAAGAACTCAGGTGGAAAACTCATGTGGAAAATATTACGACAAAGGCCCTACGAGTGTTCGGCATGTGTCGTTCCACGTACGGTAAAACTTGGGGGCTAAAGCCCAAAGTGTTACGATGGCTGTACCGGACAATGATAATACCTATTATCACATACGGCAGCATAGTGTGGTGGCCAAGAACAAAGCTTGCCTCGTGCAAAGCTTCACTCACAAGGCTACAAAGAACAGTGTGTCTTGGAATCACGGGTGCTTTCAGGACAACACCTACGGCAGCGATTGAGAGATACCTCAATATCCCTCCTCTGCATATGATGGTTGAATTGGAGGCAAGGAAGGCATTACATCGTCTTGCTGTTCCTGGACTATGGGATGCTTCCAAGCCAAAGACTAACCACACAAAATTCGATGAAAACGAAGGCCTGGATCGGGTAACAAGCATGATATCCGATAAAATGCAAACTACATTTGTGTTTGAAAGGTCTTTCAAGGTCCAAATCCCTACAATAGAGGACTGGACGAAGGGACTCGATCCACCAGAACCGGAAAGTCTGGTTTGGTACACTGATGGATCCAAAATGGAATCAGGTACAGGAGCGGGAATATACGAAAAAG
The DNA here is from genome assembly GCA_951394255.1 of Polyploca ridens. Taxonomy (NCBI): domain Eukaryota; kingdom Metazoa; phylum Arthropoda; class Insecta; order Lepidoptera; family Drepanidae; genus Polyploca; species Polyploca ridens. The sequence continues at coordinate 9,364,019 of OX596250.1, forward strand.
GTTACAGGTGTAGCAAAAGCTTAGGGAAGATGGCAACTGTATTCCAAGCAGAAACATACGCCATAATAACCTGTGCTCAGGAGAATATAGATAGAGGAACCGAAGGTAAATCCATCTATATTCTCAGTGACAGTCAGGCTGCAATTAAAGCCATGGCATCCTACAAAGTGGACTCTAGACTTATTCTGGATGCTGTCCAAACCCTAAACAGGCTTGGGAAGCATAACAGGGTAAGACTGATGTGGGTCCCTGGGCACAAAGGAATCCATGGTAACGAAGTGGCAGATGAACTGGCAAGAGAGGGCTCAGCAAATGACTTTGTGGGTCCAGAACCATGTGTAGGCATATCGACGTGTCTCGTAAAAGCCACATTTAGGGAGTTTGCAGATCAAAGACAACGAACACACTGGCTGTCTAATGCCGGTCTACAACACTCCAAGAAATTCCTAGGCCCTAATTTCAAGGCCCGGGAATGCATTTGGAATATGAGCAGGGGGCAAATCCGCTACCTGCTTGGGGCCTTTACTGGGCACTTTGGAACCAACGACATGCTCATGAAGATGGGTCTAACCGCGACACCCATGTGCAGGTTGTGTGGGGAACATACGGAACGTATGGAGCACCTTCTGTGCACATGCGATGCACTGGCTGGTAAGCGAATGAGTCTCCTTGGGATCGGATATCCAAAACCAGAAGACTATAGGCTCATATCTCCTAGCCTCGTTGTAAAACTCATGAAAAGAGTTTTCAACGAGACTGGGGATGAGTAAGTTATCTAGGGGACCACAATAGATCCCAATGGGTCGAAGTGTCCGAGCTATTTCTCGGCCCCTCCATAAGATAAGATAAGATACCTCGGTCATGTGATTACTGAACACGGGGTCAAACCGAACCCGGAAAAAACAAAAGCCGTGTCCGAGTTTCCTATCCCTCAATGTCCAAAAGACATTAAATATTTCCTTGGCCTCGTGTCATATTATAGACGCTTCATACCCGACTTCGCTAAATTAGCTAAACCTTTAACATCTCTGTTAAAGAAGGATATTCCCTTTAAATGGGAAAACGAACAACAACTTGCTTTCGAATCCCTTAAAATAAAACTCTTCTCCTCCCCAATTCTGGCATACCCTGATTTTACAAAACCATTTCTTTTGACGTGTGATGCTTCCAATTACGCCATATCGGCAATATTATCTCAAGGTCCTACAGGACAAGATCGTCCCATCGCATACGCGTCTCGCACCCTTAATAAAGCAGAGTGCAATTATAGTGTGACTGAGAAAGAGTGCCTTGCCGCCCCAACGCGATGAATTCCAGACGCCCCAACGCGATGAATTCCTGAAATTAGAAAGAACCTTACATACATGTTTACCTCTTATAATCCAAAACAAAACTTACCTCTTTTTATTCACGAAAGTACATCATTTCGATGATCACTCATATCCTGGTATATTTAAATCTCTAAAATACGCACGTGATGAAATAATCATGTCATATCCCACGGTCAATGAAATCAGTATATACGATTTTAGAAATCCATTCGATAAACACTCTTTCGCGAAAATCTATAATATATTAGCCTATTTATTTGAAGGAAATAATATCGGTATCCATATCTATCATAATAAAATTATATACTCACTGAGTGAAATTCCCCAAATCCTAAAAGAGAACCATGACATCCCCATTGCAGGACATCTCGGATCCACAAGGATGCTAAGCCGCATCAAAGAAAGATTCTTTTGGAAGAATATGGGTAGTGACGTCGAAAATTATGTTAAGAAATGCCAGTCCTGTCAAACCAACAAAGCCTTGCGCAAAGTAAATAGGGCTCCAATGGTTATAACGTCTACTTCTACGTCTCCATTCGAGAGACTAGCCCTTGATATCGTAGGTCCTCTGCCCGAATCCTGTACAGCTAAACTCAAGTATATCCTGACTCTGCAAGATGACCTAACGAAATACTCGTTGGCATACCCGATTCGAAGTAACACTGTGGCAGAAACTAGCGACTGCCTTCTCCATTTTATATCTCTATTCGGAATTTCCAAACATATTCTCACTGACCAAGGCACTAATTTTACAGCGGAACTCTTTAAGAAAACTTGCGAGCTCTTAAAGATCAAACAACTTTGGTCATCACCATACCATCCGCAAACGCAAGGTGCCTTGGAAAGGTCACATTCAACTCTAAAAGAATATCTTAAATCATACGTAAACGAAAATCAAGATAATTGGCCCCAATACGTATATACTTCTATGCTAGCATACAGTACCGCTGTGCATTCAACCACAAATTACTCACCATATGAATTATTATTCGGACATAAACCTAATATCCCTGACTCAGTTTATAACGATACCTCGAATGCTACCTATCCCGAATATGTAAAACTATTACAACATCGCTTGAAACATGCACGCGATAAAGCTTTAGAATACATCCATAAATCTAAAACAAACTCTAAAACTTATTACGACTCACGTACCCGTCCCGTAGAATACAAGGTAGGCGACTATGTCCTATTAAAAAACCACCTTAGGTTGCGTAAAGCCTTATCACCCGTATGGAAAGGTCCGTACAAAGTTGTCAAAATACATGGCAATCATACCTTAACATTACTTATAAACAGACGTCATGTAAAACATCATTACGACGAAGTTAAACACGTGGAACACTCCCACGTAGAAACATCCAGTTAAAATATATTTTACTTCATACAATTTTTATTTGATATTTACGAAATTTTTAATATACACGTTTTTCATCTTATTAAATAAATATACCTATAATGTAGAATTAAACTAAAAACTTTGCGAAGTTTACAGTTAAGTTAGGATAGATAGACTTACGCTTAGAATAATTAAGCTTAGTAGTAATTTAGATGTCTTTTCATTACAGCGTACTGGCCCAAGGTCAACAAGAATATGTCCAACCAATCAACTCGAGCTCCGGTGTTTACTTTGATCCAATTGGTGAACTTAAAATTAATATTGGCCACCTAGATATAGTTACCCCATTCGATATCTCTTACATTGGACCCCATATTCAAAATATCAACTCAATACTATACGTTTCATATGCAGTCAAATCCAAATTGAAAACCCAAGCAATTTAGAGTGTCATAAACTCATAACACATTAGAGCCACTCACAGTTAGGTATAACGATATTGTTACCGAATATTCCTCCATTGCTCATCTTATAAATAACAATAGATTCAAACGTAGCGCATGGATAGGAGGTATAGGTACCCTATCCAAAACTATCTTTGGGACTCTAGACGAGGACGATGCTGTCAGATATGACAATGCCATACGGAGTGTTCAAAATAATGAAAAAAGGCTGGGTTCATTAATGAAAGAAAATATTTTAATTACAACTTCCACCTTATCCAAATTTAACAATACTTTAAATAATATAAAAATTAATGAAGCCAGGCTTAATGAAGCTATCGACAAACTCTCCGAAAAAATTAAAAATATATCATTAATTACAAACGATTTGAATATAAAAATTAATATTAATTCAATCTTAAACAGTTTAGAAGCATCCATACTTGCCTTATCGTTTCAATTAGAAGACATAACAAATGCTATCATGTTTAGTAGTCAAAACATTCTTCACCCGGCCGTCTTACCTCCCACGCAATTGTATCAAGAGCTTGTCGATAACTACAGACACTTACCTGCAGATTTGAAATTACCCGTTAGTTTAGAACTAAGTCATATTCATATATTAATGAACATATCCAGTGTTGTTTGTTATAGTTTAAATAACAAATTATTTTTATACTAAGAATACCTTTAGTATCCCCTAAGGAATTCAATCTGTTTCATACTATAGCGCTACCTACTCCACATAACAGTGTAAAACCAAACTCATTTAGTTTTATAATCCCTAGCAGTAAGTACATCGCAATGACCAAAGATAAATCTGAATATTGTAATCTCGAATCACTGAAAGAATGCAGAGTGATAACACACCGTCAGCACATCTGCGACGTGATGACCGTGTTCCCTACTAGTGCAACTCCCAGCTGTGAAAGTGAGTTAATGTCGAAAGTGATAAGTGCCCTACCAGTGCAGTGTCAAACTGATTTTATTTATGGAAATTTAGATCTATGGAAACCGCTCTTTAATAATAATTGGATATATGTCCAATCCCAGAGCAATAAGCTATATATTGAATGTCCCGGTCAGAAAGGTTTAGAAATAAATATAATAGGAACAGGAATTTTAAACATACCAAACAATTGTATTGCATACTGTAAAAGTACCTAAATTTAGTAATATAAAAATTAACGTCACTGTATCCTACTTTGATTTTAATATAATAAACTAGCTTTATAGCCCGCGACTTCGTCCGCGTAGATTATTTCTTTTTTCTAGATATGAATCATTGTAACAATATAGAGCTTTGTTCATGGCTATTGTCCGCCACTACGTGTGATATTGACAAAAGTTCAGGTAGATTAAGAGCTCATATGCGAGGATGCCACATAAAACTGAAACAGTCCTGCCGCAAATCAACTCTAGCAAATTTCAGAGTTTTTCCCTGTGACTACAAACCTTAATTATAGTATACGCGGCAAGAAGACTGTTTCTCCTCTGGCAGAACCTGTAAATATTTTGACCTCAATAACATTGCGGCGGAGAGCTGTTACTTGTAGTCTAGTTCCACAGCACAATTTTGGAGGCCTTATCTCTCTTTCCCTCATATCTGAGGATCGTGGTCAACATCGGGTTTGCTTCTAGAGCGAATGATCTGCCTCCACTGGTTTGTGTCTTCTGGTTTCTGTAAAACTTGGAGGACGATGAGTCTTTTACTTGATCGGACCATCTTGTTGGTGAACGACCACGTAGTCGTTTTCCTTCCGTGTTCCCAACTATGATCAGATTTCCAAACTTTCATCGCCTTTGCGCACCATGTGGCCGAAATACGAAAAAATACGTTGGTGGCATATGGTGGACAATCGTGTTTTAATTTGGAGCTGCGATAGGATTGATGCATTGATGCCTACACCGTATAATAATACATTAAGTGAAGTTTACTTTGAAATTGAAGGACTTGCATACACAACTTCATCCCCCCTTTCCTCCCTTCGGTGGTGGAATTATCACAAATGCTGAGATAACTATATATAAATTTTCAATCGTCAGCCTAAACACAAAATTTGAAGATCCTAACTTCAAAACTGACGAACTTGCATACAAACTTTCATCCCTTATTTTATCCTCTTAGGGGTGGAATTTCCAAAAATCCTTCCTTAGTGGATGCCTGCACCATATAATAATACATTTAGTGAAGTTTACTTTGAAATTGAAGGACTTGCATACACAACTTCATCCCCCTTTTCCTCCCTTCGATGGTGGAATTATCACCAACGCTGAGATAACTATACATTAATTTTCAATCGTCAGCCTAAACACAAAATTTGAAGATCCTAACTTCAAAACTAACGAACTTGCATACAAACTTTCATCCCTTATTTGACCCCCTTAGGGATGAAATTTCCGAAAATCCTTCCTTAGTGGATGCCTCCACTGTATAGGGTATCTTTGTGCAAAATTTCAAATCTCTAGGTCCAGCGGTTTGGGCTGATATATCAACAATCAGTTTATCATTTTATATATTAAGATTATCCTCTTAGGGGTGGAATTACCAAAAATCCTTCCTTAGTGGATGCCTACACCGTATAATAATACATTTAGTGAAGTTTACATTGAAATTGAAGGACTTGCATACACAACTTCATCCCCCTTTTCCTCCCTTCGATGGTGGAATTGTCACAAACGCTGAAATAACTATACATTAATTTTCAATCGTCAGCCTAAACACAAAATTTGAAGATCCTAACTTCAAAACTGACGAACTTGCATACAAACTTTCATCCCTTATTTTACTCCCTTAGGAGTGGAATTTCTAAAAATCCTTCCTTAGTGGATGCCTACACCGTATAATAATACATTAAGTGAAATTTACTTTGAAATTGAAGGACTTGCATACACAACTTCATCCCCCCTTTCCTCCCTTCGGTGGTGGAATTATCACAAATGCTGAGATAACTATATATAAATTTTCAATCGTCAGCCTAAACACAAAATTTGAAGATCCTAACTTCAAAACTGACGAACTTGCATACAAACTTTCATCCCTTATTTTATCCTCTTAGGGGTGGAATTTCCAAAAATCCTTCCTTAGTGGATGCCTGCACCATATAATAATACATTTAGTGAAGTTTACTTTGAAATTGAAGGACTTGCATAGCCAACTTCATCCCCCTTTTCCTCCCTTCGGTGGTGGAATTATCACAAACGCTGAGATAACTACACATTAATTTTCAATCGTCAGCCTAAACACAAAATTTGAAGATCGTAACTTCAAAACTGACGGACTTGCATACAAACTGTCATCCCCTATTTTACTCTCTTAGGGGTGAAATTTCCAAAAATCCTTCCTTAGTGGATGCCTCCACTGTATAAGGTATCTTTGTGCAAAATTTCAAATCTCTAGGTCCAGCGGTTTGGGCTGTGGGCTGATATATCAACAATCAGTTTATCATTTTATATATTAAGACTAGCAGACCCCCGCGGTTTCACCCGCGAACGGTTTGATTTTTTTTGCACGGAACACAAATTATTTTTCAAAAATAAAAGTAGCTAAGTTACAGTATTATCCAACTGATAAGGCGCGTCGTGAATCTTTGTTTGCACAGAAAAGAAAGTATGGCCCGAAGATAACGAAATAATGCTAAAAACTTACAATCAACTTTAGATCACTACTATAAGGTTCATAATACACTGCAGCTATTAGTTCCGTCTGACTCGCAAGTCACGCCCCTCCGCACGGCGCGCGCTAACATGGGCAATAGCGGCAGCTGCCGACCAATAGCGGTTTCCCGCGCTTTGAAAATGTACAAAAAGTATCTTCTGCGCAGGTACATCGGTAAGCCATATCCGTTGGGTACTACTATGGTACTACTGTACTCCTTATAACATCAACTATGAACCGGAACAACCGGAACAGACAGACAAAAATTTTTTAAAACTCAATCCGATTTTGTTTATATAAAAAAGTCAACTCATCACATAAAAGCTTGGTGCAATGTGTAGATAGAGAATTGTAGGTAGATAGGCTGTCAGCGAATAGCAAAGAAGATAGCGATAGTTCGACATATCGACATAGTTACATATATATTTGGATTTTTATCGTATTTAGACGAAATTATCTATAAATTTGCATGATATTGACAGAAAATACACTTGAGTTGACTTGACTTTTAATCCCTTGATTTACTTACTGTATCAGTTAAAAAATCTACTGACCGATGAATGGTTATGTTTGTTTCATTTCGTTCACTACAGCTTCTACAGCCAATTACACAACAATTCACCATTACTACACACTAAACAATATCATTGAGAATATATACAAAGCAGCGTAGCCAGATTTTTTTTCGGTCACAGCGGGATTTTGTAACACCTTGAGTAAAAAAAGCAGGATTCTATCGCCGAAAGCTACCTACTAAAAAAACCGGCCAATTGCGAGTCGGAATCACATACCGAGGGTTCCGTAGAAACTTGTAGGTACCTATGTTAATAGTTCAATAATCACGGGGATCGATTCTCGGAGATATTTCCCCTTTTTTTCGATTATCATTTATAATGCGGACAGATGCAAGTGAGTGGAACTTACTTCCGGCGTCTGTGTTTCCTGGCTCATACAACCTAGGGACTTTCAAGGCCAGTGAATATAGGTTCCTTCTAGGTAAGCGTGGTCCATCTTAGGCTTCGTCTTCGTCCCTTATGGGCGGGTCAGTGGCTAAACGTAGTAAAAGTAGCAAAATTTTTATTATACTGGGTGGAGACTTCGAGATGGCATATTTTCGAAACCTATGTTGGGTTAGTCATGCTGAACAACTTTTACTATGGGACCAATGGTGAATTCTCAAAAAAAAAAAATTTACTCTTCATAGTAAATGTCAACCTTGCTCGATCATAATGTATGGAAAGGAAAAAAATTTTTTGAGAATTCAGTGTTGGTCCCATAGTAAAAGTTGTTTAGCATGACTAACCCAACATAGGTTTCGAAAATATGCCATCTCGAAATCTCCACCTGTTATAATGGCAATTTTTTCTTCATTTTGCAATGTAACTGAAAAACGCTTTTCGGATTTCTTCCTCTACTTGTGCTACATGGAATTGCTTCTTACCAAATTGTATGATTCTAGGTCAACGGGAAGTACCCTTATAGGTTTTGATTCTCCTGCGAGCGTATCTTTTGATTGCGTTGACTTAAAAGTTTGTTTTTTGTATGTCACAGTGACATTTGCGCACATTGGCGCGGTTCTCCTTAAACACTACTGTGTTGTTTAAGACGCGTCACGGGAAAGCTGGTGCCATTTCTGTGCAGTGGTGTCTTTATTCCCACTTCTACGTCCAACGATGAGGATGATGAAAAGCGGGTCTGAATCTGTCACGCGCGGGACATTCAATTTTGGGCAAAAAATCGGGACGTCTGGCAACGCTGATACAAAGTCACAAATTTCATACAATTAGGGTTTCACTGCTCTCATCAACAAATATACACAAACTTTTTTGACGACACTGAGGTCAAACAATAAAAACCTATACGCGAGATAGGGACAAAAAATAGACTTAGTCCTGCTCACACATACACGTTTTGACATATACGTATCTTGACCTGTCTACCTGTAATTCTCCGTCTACGGTGCAATGCAATACTCTTTAAAATTGGAATGTCAAATATAAAAGAATATTTAAATCAAAAGCGCTAAGGAGTATTGATAACAACTTCGATGAAAATCACCCCTACAATAACTTTCTACCCCTTTTTGACCCCGTTAGGTGATGAGTTTCAATAAAATATGAAACATGTCTTCCATCAATTCTGTTAAGTAATCTTTATACAAAATTTGAAGTAGATCGGACCAAGGAATCACGTTGTCCCATACAAACTTTCCCCCCGTTTTTCACCCCCTTAGGGGTAGAATTTCGGAAAATCCTTTCTTATCGGATGCCTACGTCATACAAAGAACACACCCTCCAAGTTTCAGGTCTCTACGATCAGCGGTTTAGGCTGTGCGTTGATTGTCAGTCAGTCATTCAGGACAAAGCATTTTATATGTATAGATGATTCTTGTTGTACCTTAGATAAGTTTAAAATGGAAATAAGTAATGAACCTCGTATCAAATTACAAAACATTGATTTGGATATTTTCACAATGGAAACAAAATCAAAATTAAAATCGATGTCAGATGAAACTGATAAAATTTTAAATCAACATCAAATAATCAAATAGGAGACTCATTACTCAGTTGTATTAATTTTAGTAATTTTTATTTATTTTATATATTGTTCTATTAAACTGTTTTTATATATTAAATCGCACAGCCGTCTATCCCGTCACTTTGTTAGTTTTTCCCAATCAATTCCCATAAATTCTCCTGTAGTTCAGACTCCTAATCCTGACCCTGTTATCCCTGTAAAAATTAGTAAACATCATCCGATCAAGGAAGATGTTCCATCTCCTAGTATTAGAATAAACACATAATTTATATCTCTTCCTAAACTTCGAATTTTCAACCCCGAACTTTAGTCTACCCCAGGGAGGTGTTATATATTGGCAATGCACCCCTTTTCGCTTACTACGGCCTTTTCTGTCAACTCAGCTTTTTCTAACAATAGTCATTCATTTTGCCCGTTCAATCTTCAGTCTGATCCTAATATCCAATCAAGCTAGACGGCTGCTTTTAAAACTTGAAAATTGTTTTTTTTAAAACCTATTCCCTCGAAGCCCTATAACAGATCGATGGCCATTTTTTCAATAGATCTTGAAGGACTAATAAGTGAACCACGCATCAGCGGTGCACCCGCGGTGGGGTTAGGATTGGAAGGTTACGGAAGGGGTAAACTTTTTTTTTTACAAATTCATGCGAGCAGCTGACGCGTGTTCCCCCCTCCACCATGCAGCAGACGATTTTTTTCAGCTCAGTATGATGTCAAATACTTATGAAAAAGTTTGAGCCGGCGTACTATGTCTTTTTTTTACTGGGAGTGACTGATGACGGATGTAGTAGACTTGAGCACTTACTTGAGGAGCAGACGGTAGGTTCACTTATTAGTCATATAAGATCAACTATACATTTCAACGTCAGCCGGCTTACTATGACTTTTGTGTTTGCAAAGCTACCTCCCGGACTAACCGTCATAACGGAATACGTCATGTGTTGTCGTCGGTTGCTATCAAAAACGTTTCAGAATACCAAAGCAGGTATATAAAATTAATTCATGTAACTTAATTTTATCTGCCTTCTCTGTTCCCAAATCACACTGTTTTTAGGGTTCCGTACCCGAAGGGTGCCAATCGGGACCTTATTACTAAAACTCCGCTGTCCGTCCGTCCGTCTGTCTGTCAGTGGGCTGTATCTTTATCTCATGAACGGTAATAGCTAGACAGTTTTCAGAGAACATGTATTTCTATTGCCGCTATAACAACAAATAATGAAATTAAATTAAAAATTAAAGGGGGCACCCATACAAGAAACTTCTTATTTGTCGTTTTTTATTTCATAGCAAAGTTGTGTTAGTTAATATTGTACGGAACCCTCCGTGTGCAAGTCTGACTCGCACTTGGCAATTGGTTATGACGGGAATAAATCGATACTATAGTATTCAGTAAATCTGGTAACTCACTCTCACGTGTCGTAATCTTCTTGTCGTAACGGAATTTGATATATTAAACTTTGCAGTCGAATAGGACTCGAACCGTAAGTTCGATTCGAAGGTTATTTCGAAGGACGTGAGAATTGGGTCCCTGGTAGACTGCATGCTTGCTTTTAATGGTGCGTCTACGCTACGCAAACCGAGCACGAGCCGAGCCGATCTTCGTTCGCATTGTCAAGTGTGGACGTACAACGCGCGATGCGAATCCATGTGTTCGTAAAAAAACTGTCAATTGGCGGAGCGCAGTCGTGTACGAGCCGATCGCTCGTTCGAGAGTCGCTAGTCTGTCTATGCTACGCGAATTCGTGCTCTACGTGTGTTCGGCTCGTGCTCGGTTTGTGTAGCGTAGACGCAACTTTATCCTGAACTTAGTCATAAAGAAAATATTATCTTTTTATATATCAAATTCTACTGCACGTGTGTATGTCACTGAATTTCTCCTAAACGGCTGGATCGATTTGATGAATATTTTTGTATGCGTGTGGGTGGCGCCCTGGATGGTTCAGATTCACAAATCTAGAAACCGACTGCAGCGCTATCTGCCGGGCTGATATGTACCGCTTAGGAGGAGTTCAGTGACAAACACACGTACTGTAGAATTAACTCCCTGGATGGTTTAGATAGGAATATCTAAAACTATTCCAAACTGTCAGATGGACAGACGGATAGACAGACAGACAGGATGGTTTCATGCGATCCTTTTTTACCTTTTTCGTTTAGAACTCACAGAAATCAGTTCGGATCGGAACCCTAAAAATTAATTGCCATCTGTTTGAAAGATCAATGTTGATTTTATTTATTTGTAAAATCCACTGGCAATGTCGTAAAGCAGCGTTTCCCATTAGCCGAGTCGCGACCCGGTACCGGGCCATCAAAATAAAATACCGCAACATGCGCATTGTTTTAAAAATAAGCAGCAGCTCCATACTTCGCACTAAAAATTTGTGACTAAATAGGCGATACCAAAATATATAGTATTAATAAATCATTTTACTATTAATAAATGTTTATTATTTTACCTAATGCTTGGGTTTAAAAGTATTAAGTGAGCCATGAAGGGGCAGTGTGAAAATTACCGGGCCATGGCAGAACAATGTTTATGAACACTGTCGTAAAGTTGGATGGTATTTTTCGCACATTTGAAAAGAAAACATTTAAAAAAATGTAAAACTGAGTTATGTTCATAAAGAAGCCGACATAATTTTTTGTTGGGGAACAGGACATATTTTGCTGAATAAGTTATAACTTGACTACTTTAATAGTGATTAAGTTTAAAAGAGATAGATAACATTTTATTGTTACACCACATGAAAAAAATACATACAATGGGCGGCCTAATCACTAAAAGTGATCTCTATCAGGCAACCTTTGGATGGAGAGGAGTTAAACTTAACTGTAAAACGGAGGTGTACAATACAACCAAAAATAAATTAATATGACCCAGGTGAAATACCAACACTGAAATACTTAAGTACTACTTAGACAGAATATATTAATAAACTAGCAGACCCCCGCGGTTTCACCCGCGTACGGTTTAAATTTTTTTGCGCGTAACACTTATTATTTTTCAAAGTAAAAGTAGCTAAGTTACTCCTTATAACATCAGCTATGAACCGGAACAGACAGACAAAAATGTTTAAAAACTCAATCCGATTTTATACAAAAAAAGTTGAACTCACATAAAAGCTTGGTGGAAAGAATATTTAAATCAAAAGCACTAAGGAGTATTGCTATCAACTTCGATGCAAATCACCACTAAAACTCAAACACGGATATTTTTACTATTCAAACTAAAAACCAATATTATACACAAAAAAAAAGAATTATCAAAATCGGACTACTCTGTAAAAAAATATGCGTGATCATACATAAAAAAAAAATATACGCGTTGACTTGTATACCTCCTCCGTTTTATCGTCGGTTAAAAAGAAATAAAACTCAAAGAATCTTATTTAATTATTATAACAACAAATGAAAAAGACTAATGAAATAGTGAAAATGAACTTCCAAACAAATTATACAGCAATCGCAAATATTCGCGATTCGAGATTTCCAAGGAATTTTCGAAGGAAAATCAAGGCATAAGGTAAGTTTTTCATTCAAATGTCCAAGAACAAAAAAAAAAGTTTCGAATTCTAATTCAATTTAAATTTTCTTTTATATATGACATTTCAATTTTAAAGAGCATTGCATTGCACCAAGTTTTTGAATAAAATCGGCTCAACGGATTACACAGAACAAAAGGCAGATAGAGCGCATGAAACACGGGAGTGAGGCCAAAAAAATCACAAAGTTTATTAAAACGAAAGTGTTTTTCGTTAAATAAAGTTTATTAAACAAAGCAAATACAAATTCAAAAGCGAATACCAGGTATGTGTTTTACAATTATTTGTATTTGCTTTTTTGGCCTCACTCCTGTGTTCCGGGCGCTCCATCTGCCTTATTCTGTAATCTGTGAAAATCGGATTGAGTTTTCAAACATGTGTCAAAATAAAATGTAATTTAGGTAAATCAAAAGTACTAAGGATTGATATCAACTTTGATGCAAATCACCCCTAAAATAACTTTCTACCTCTTTTTGACCCTGTTAGGCGATGAGTTTCAATTATATACGAAACACGTCTTCCAATGTTTATGCAAAATTTGAAGTAGATCGGACCAAGGAATCACGTTGTCCCATACAAACTTTGTCCCCGTTTTTCACCCCCTTAGGGGTAGAATTCCGAAAAATCCTTTCTTATCGGATGCCTACGTCATACAAAGAATACACCCTCCAAGTTTCAGGTCTCTACGACATCAGCGGTTTAGGCTGTGCGTTGATTGTCAGTCAGTCATTCAGGACAAAGCATTTTATATGTATAGATAAAGCTAATATAAGCGATAGAGAGCTTATAGAGATTTATAAGTCATCATCATCATCATCATCATATCAGCCATATCCTGGATGTCCACTGCTGAACATAGGCCTCCCCCATTGATTTCCACTTCGAACGGTTCTGGGCCGCTTGCATCCAGCGGCGCCCAGCGACTCTGACCAGGTCGTCGCTCCACCTGGTGGAAGGTCGTCCCGCTCGGCGCTTTCCAATATAACACACACAGATAAGCCCTCGAGGCTTCCGTGAAGGCTATAAAAATGTAATAATATAAAAAAATATTATGGTAAATAAATATATTAAAAAAAAAAAAAAAATACGTGGTCGCCACTCGAGAACCTTTCTTCCCCATCGGTTATCGGCTCTTCGAGCGATGTGGCCTGCCCATTGCCACTTCAGCTTACTAACTCTACGAGCTATGTCCGTCGTTTTCGTTCTCCTACGAATGTCCTCATTACGGACCCTGTCACTGTGATTTATAAGTAAGTGTAGTAAATAAATTAGAATAGAATTAAAGAATTAATTATATTATTATCTTATATGTTTCAGGTTGTCCAAGGAAATTACGCATATATTTCCCCTGAGGGTCCCCAAGGGTCCCCAAGTCAGTTACGTGGCTGACGAGAATGGTAAATCATTTTAAGTACAGTAACGCATTCAGAAATCATATTATTGAGGAATTCTTTTTAATATTTATCCTACACTCGAGAGCAATGAATACGGGTCACTTAAAGAAACCTATAAATCTCGGAAACTAAGAATGATAGCCTAATGAAATAACACCGTCTTTTGTTTCATATTCTTGACAATCGTGCCTTTTTCTTTTTTATTTGTGTTCTGCTCTTGGTGGTCAGGTTCAATTTTCGAACAATTTATATATTTTTCGTCAACAGCAACTAAAACCTATGAAGTGAGAACTCTTTGGTCGAGCTATACTTTACTAGAAAAAGTTTTCATACGAATTATTTAGTTGACGGTCCGTATTCAAATCACATCATTGTGCGGCTAAACCTAGGGCTCTAATGACTTTCTTTAGGTTAGGTTTGCATGACATAATTTGAAGTTGACGAGCAGGTGGTGTGAAAATATATTTTTCTGTGGGAAAACTTGTAATACTTTTTGGATAATAAAAACACAGTAGGATATAATAGTTAGTGTGGTAAAATTTGTACCATTTTCAAAATAATAACTAGCTTTTTTAGTTAAATAAAAGTCTATTTTTGATTATTTGGCATACATTTGGTGAAGAATAAAATAACATAACTAACTTTAAATTTTACAGGGTTCAGGCCATCAGGTGTTCATATTCCGGCCAACGGCAAGGCAGTCATACCGCAAAACGGAGTTATCAAAGACAAACAAATATTCGACCCGTTAAACCGTTACAACCCTTACAATTACCGCAACCGTCTCTAAGGGCAATATCACAACCGAGCTTATGACCCCACTTACCCTTACAACTCTACCAAGTACAACCAGAATCTGGCTCCGGGACTTAAAAAGTTGATGAGGTGAATGAGTTATCCCCTATGCTGTTCAAATGTCAAGTTATGGAAAATTAAAACTTTAATGAAATAATTTTGTGGTAAAATTAACTTAATGTACCTATTGTTAGTGGCATATTTTTATATTGAACAAATAAAGCCTGTGATAATATGAATAAATGAATGATTTATTAAAATGAATCACAGCCAAAAAGCACACTACTCTTATGTGCATAGTGGGATTCGAATATCGAAATGTTGCAGAAGTGAATATGAGAAAATAATAACACGTCAGGCGCAAATAAAGGATAGGTACTAGAACTTAAAGCAATACTTTAGGAACTATAATTAGTTTATAGATAGTTCTAATGATTAGAAAATACGCAATGATATTATACATTGTCGAGCAATATAAATAAAACCACTAAATTATCATGAAATATTTCGAAACCATGCAAAATAGCTTCTTGAAGTGAAAAGCAACATTCAAATGTATTTAAAATATAATACTGCTTTCAAGTTTTTTTTACTTCATGAAACGTAACTTGTTTAGAAGATATTTAGATTTCTGTAGATACTTTGCAACTGGCTTTTTATATTGTTCGTCAGTGTAGTTATATCAAAATATAACTTTTTTTCAGCAAATTACAAACGAAAAATGTGGTGCATGGTAGAAAAAAGAAATTTCAATAGAACCAGGAAAAGTCTTTATTTTTAATCGACTTCAAAAAAAAGGATATTATGTATTATATATACATAAGTTTTAACTGAAATGTTTTCTCACATGAATAGAAAGTCATTTAATTTTTAAGTGCAATTTCACATGAATACTACTTGGCTTCAGCACCTCAGTTCAAAATACGATGGGTACCTCAAACAAAAGCTCATGCTTCGAGATATAATAAAGCAAAGCACTGGGAGTGGTTCTCCAGTACCACACTTTTTTGATCAGATTTTGAGCTGAGTAACTATCTGACCCAACCGTTAAAATGTTGAGTACATAAGTCATTATGTCCCAAGATATTATTACATGCAGTGAAGGTGGCTTAATAATAATATTCTTAGAATACAAATTCAGTGTTGCTTAAACTTTCTTTTCTTGAGGAAGTTATGACTGAAGGACATATTATTACGTTTTATCTCTGCAACGACTAAAGTTATTAACATAAATTTCGTATATGAATTATCTTTATCTGACACGAATGTAATATTCCTGCGTAAAAATCATTGTAGTAAGTAGATTGATATTTTTTAGAGTAAAACTTTCCACAGTAATTGTTTTAAAATGTGTTACACAATTTCAAAATGTTTCAATGCTAAACCAAATTATAAATATTTATTCAAAAGCCTAATGAAGGGATCTGAAATATTGACTACCTGACTCTCACAGTACAAAGTGTTTCTCAAACTTTTTAACGCTGACAATTTTATGTTGTTTTGGTATTTTTTATCAATATATTTAATCATTTCAGAACCCTTTTTTTATCTTTTATCATAATGTAAATAACCTCACTGGTTCGATGATTCGATGATGTGTCTGTAGATTTGGGTAAAACCCTTAATATTTTACCAGCATTTAAAAAAGAGGGGAACAGACCAGTAAGGCCTAAAGAAGCACCTACCCATGAAAGTTCAAAAGTCAATTGAAAAATATTTTTGCGCACAATAGCCTTGATGAGCAAATTCAATATATTAAGAATGTGTCTTGAACAAAAAAGCCTTGTTGTAGTATGTCACAAGTATGCCTACCGGCAACTGGTTTGCGGAGCCTGCACTGATGTTCCTACGTGTTAAGGTTAACTTAATGAGGCTTAACATTACATTACATAAGGTGTTTCATACCCGTTTACATTTTTAAGAGTTCCCTGATAAGCAATTTGTGAAGAGATTCTGTATAATCATAGCAACTTGGACCATAGCAACCGAAGAATGACTTTAGAGTTACATGAATAAAATTGCATCATTTATAAATGATAGGTTGGTAACACTACATCGGTACCAGTGAGTGTTGCTACTACCATATAAGTTGATGGAAAGAAGGTAAATTTAATTTTGTCAAAAAAATTGTCTAAGCTAGCACAGAAAATATTTCGTTTAAATATACATTTCGAAATACGAAATCATAAAAATCATTAATCAGTGATGAATCGCAGACCATGATAGACACCATGGTATTCATATTCGATATTAGTAATATATATAGTAGGTATTTCAGTTATCTGGTTTCCATAGTACAAGCTCTGCTTAGTTTGGGATTAGATAGCCGTGTGTGAGGAATGTCCAAGTATATTTATTTATTATTATTATTTAAATTAGTGCTATATGCTTTTTGTATTCATTCAATTAAGAAACTTTTTCATCAAAAAACAAAAAATGAAATCTAGCACATCTGTGACAATCGCGATGTAACAGATGAATAAGGGCCCGCAATAACTTTAGTCAACATAATCATAAAATGTAAATGGAATCTGCAACGATGCGATATTGCAACAAAAAAGTTCATATAAATACCAGGGGTAGATCCAAAATGCATCATTCCATAGCTTGCCAGCATCTTGTAACTGCTATCAATATGAAGATTATCGTAAGTTTTAATGATGACTCAAATAAATATCCTATTGTATATTATATTTATATGATGCAAAACATAATCTTTGTAAAATTGAGTTTTTTTTAGGTAGTCGTGGTGTGTATCTTGGGAACTGCGCATGCTGATGTTATTAATATCCAGCCACTTCAACCATCCTATACTCTTCAGCAGCAACAACAATACGCGACCGAACCTATTCCAATCATTAGCCAGGAACAAGTTATTAACCCTGATGGATCTTATAAATGGAGGTTATTATATGTTTTTTCTATCCATTATATTATCCATATTTCTTAAATGCACTTTGATGGAGCCAAGCTGTGTGGCTCCCGGTATAGTGTAGGGCCAACCCTTGCAATGCTATGAGTTTCACAGGGTCGGAAGAGTTGGCCATCATCATATCAGCCTAGGGATGTCCACTGCTAAACATAGGCCTCCCTCATTAACTTCCACTTCGAACGGTTTTGGGCCGCTTGCATCCAGCGGCGCTCAGCGATTTTCACGAGATCGTCGGTCCACCCGGTGGGAGGTCGTCCCGCACGGCGCTTTCCAGTACATGGTCACCATTCGAGAAGCTTCCTTCCCCATTTGGCTATCAGTTCTTTGAGCGATGTGGCTTGCCAATTGCCACTTCAACTTACTAAGACTACGAGCTATATCGGTAGTTTTCGTTCTCCTACGAATGTCCTCGTTTCGGACCCTTTCACGTAGAGAGATTCCGAGCATGGCTGAGTGACTCCTGAGCTTATTTATTCGACCAGCAGTACACGCACTGATTGAAGACCTTCGTCTTCAGACTCTGAAGTATTTTGGACGTGAAGATGTGCCTGAGCTTCCCGAACGCTGCCCAGCCGAGTTGGATTCTTCGATTGACCTCTTTGTCGAAGTTAGCCCTACCTAGTTGGACAATTTGTCCTAGGTAAACATACTTGTCTACAACGTCAACAATCACCGGCATTGGCGGAATATGACCATTAGACATAATTTTTGTCTTGTCCATATTCATTTTGAGGCCTACCTGTTGGGAAACTCTGTTGAGGTAATTGAGCAGAATGTTCAAAGCTTCCAGCGATTCCGCCATTATGACTATATCGTCGGCAAATCGAAGGATAACAAAGTTTATAACGGACTAAATTATTATCCTCTTTATATTTGTTTTACGTGGCAAGAAGGCAAACAGTTGATAATAAAGTGCTTTGTTTTTAAATTTCAGTTACGAATCAGGAAACGGAATAGTAGCCGAGGAGCAAGGCTACGTGAAGAACTTGGGCATACCTGAACAAGAGGCGCAGACGGCACAGGGTCAGTACCGGTACACAGCACCCGATGGACAGGTATAAGCATTTTAAGCAACATTAAGTGAGAAGTCTACGAGTGGTCTGTGTTCAGAGTTCCAAACGGCTGATCGGATTTTAAAGAGATTTTTTTTCATAAATTGGTATTTTGCGGATAGATTTTTCGGTGAATTAGTTTTCAGGATAACCACATGATTGTTTGGTAAACGACAGGATTAGAGCATAGTACCTAACAGCAGTTCTATCTATTCTATCTTCTAGTTTATGAAAATTTCCTATTACTATCCGTACAGAATCTGCTTTAATCATAGTTTGAGTATAGATCTCAGCTCACACTTTTAATTCTAATTTCATAGAATAAAAATAAGTGTGTGACGTTGAATGAAAATTCGAGTCCATTATAAATGATTGTATTTTTTTTGTTCATATTCTGAACAAAAATTTAATAGGATCTTTTGAAATATTTTTGGAAACCCGATAATAACATTTGACATTTTAAGTGAATAATAAAATTTTTAATCGAAATGAGATCAAAAATCAAAAACTGCAGTTTTTTACTTGGAATATTATAATTGGGGTGATTTATTTATCCCATGTCTGGTTATATTTTCTCAGCATTAGGCTCACTATCAATCACTCTAAAATTTATTTTGTTGTACCTACAAACTACAAAGCAATATATGGATCTCGCTATAATTCTTTTCTTTTGTATCCAATTTTAATCTAATCCATGTTTATCTATAGGTAGAGATAAGTTTTGACAGATGTTACACGACCTAAGATGAATCTCAAGATAATGTTAGACTTGTATAGAAAGTTTAATCTTTTTTAAATGTACATAAACTATTGCAAACATTTTGTACATAAAAAAGATATGCTTAATATTATATATAAAGGCGAGTTTGCTTGTCTTTTTGCTACGTTTTCACTGTTAAGTTACCGAACCGATTTTGACAGAGATATAAATTGAGATCTGGATATGGACACAGGATATTTTTTATTGCGGGTGCCACTACTGAGCTCTGCTAGCACAAACGCTTGTACAAAACTATCAGAGAGCAATAAAAACGAGCAACAACTGGGGCAAATACAATAACAATGTTTAATTATTTTTGACTAAACAACTTATTGAATTCATCTTTAGATATAATTTACGAGTATAGGCCTAGTTTATAACCATTTTGTGTATTTGCAAGCCTGATGAATATCCAATCGCAACGATGTTTTTATTTGAAGATGTACATACTCACTGCAAATAAACCTTCCATTTCATTTCTTTATGTTCAGACCTAGGGGTTAGACTGTAAACTATTTATTACTGACAATAAGAAGGGTAGACTCAATATAGGGACTGTTTCAGCACGCAATTATAGACATAACCATAGAAATAACTACCTGTAAGTTATATTTATCTCTATGCACGCAATTGACCAATAATATTTTCATAGTTTACCGGCCAGTACTTTAAAATAACTGTCCGGAACGAAGTCATTAAGTTCGTATACCTATCTATATAAATAATAAAAAAGGAGAATGTATTAAATATTGGGCGTCACAAACCCCTCAGACATTTTTAACCGTTTTTGGCTTAACATGATTTGTTTATAAAAACGATTATTGCAATATCATCCGTATCAATTTAATTGCATTTTGCTGACTGATGATTTTATTTTTTACTATTCAGGTGATTCAGTTGCAGTACATAGCAGATGAAAACGGCTTCCAGCCTCAAGGATCTCATATTCCAACCCCTCCTCCAGTTCCGCAGGAGATTCAGAAATCGCTGGCTTTCCTCGCAACGCTACCCCCTCAGAATCCAGACTCAAGGGATTACATCAGGCTTAATTAAAAGATCTAAATGCTTCACTAAACGGAAGTTAAATGATGCAAGATTAAACAAAAGTTAATTATTAATGATGTAGCTTTAAGATATGTAACAGTGCTATTTTCAAATTATTGTAAAGTTATTTAAATATAATTATGCCTTTGTTAATATTTTTCTTCTTTTTTATAAGCTAAAGGAAACCTAACCGATGATTTTACCTTATAAAAGAAAATCACAATTATTTAAACTATAGGTATATTCGTAACATATTTATAATATTCATATAACCCTGAATTATTAAGGTGCTATATTCAGAAAAAATGATATCTTTGTGTGCCTGTATCTTAATTAATACAAGGGTTGGGGATCCGAGATTTTATTATATGATTTTTGAGATCTTAATTGAGTATTACCTTGAAGGAAAACACGTTTGACAGAAATTTTCTTGATAAAGTTTAATTCCAAAGTAGCCTCTAGATAAAACTCTTTTACACTATAACTCCGTCAAACAGGCGAATTTTACAGTGAAATTTAATGCAAAAAATTGGTAATTCATTCTTCTTATACTGTGAAGAACAGATTTTCTATACATTGCATGGTTATTTTATAAACAATTTATATTTGGTTTGGGACTTACGTCGTTTATTAAAACCTGCGGGTTGCCCGGGCAGAGCACTATACACATCTCTTTTTAGCACATACGAAATCACGGTGAATGTATTTATTGTACTACTCTTGCATCGCTAGGATCATTCGGCCGAGGCCTTTGTCGACGACGGACCTACGCTAGTTTTCGCGGCCGGCTCTCGTAGTTTTAAACATTAAATATTTTCGTAGCATATTCATTATTGTCTTCAAAGATAGTATTATAGTTTGTAATATCGTATTAATTTCAGTTTAGTGTGATAACCTAGTTCAATAGTGCTTGTAAATATAAAGTCAGTTGTGTAGTTTTGTTTTTATTATTTTTATAGTGTCAAGTTTAGTGTTAAAGTTGATTTTAATATAATTTCACGACATGGGTAATAGAATAAAGACCAAGGAAAAACAAAAAGCAGCATTTGGAGCAAATGAGAGCAAAAAGCTCGATACATGACAAAAATTTAAATGTAAGTATTAACAATACATATTAATATTTTTTTATTAATCGTTAATAACATAACTAACGATAACTTATTTAATTATTTTAGTAATTATATATTGCAGTTAGATCATTATCAGTTTATCGTTCACGTACCGGATAGATTTATACGAACTTATATATAAGTTCGAGTCCGAGTCCGAGATCAGAGAGATCATGAAAACTATGATAACAACTAATTTGTTATTATATTTGCGGATTATTATTCTCTTACTTTACATTACATTTTATTACCAAATATAACATGATTTGATTATTATAATTATTTATTATGGTGTATGGACAAATACATATTTTAATGCCTAAAAATTTTATTAATAAATTTTGTAGGTGCTATAAATTAGTATTTAAAATAGGCTACAGTTTACAGTGTATTTCATATGGTGTACTTAGGACAACTATCTCTTTTTATGTCTTATCTTTTTATTAATAATATTTGTAGGTGCTATAAATGAAATAAAATATTTATGATTCACAGGGAACAATCTCCACAAAAAAGTTACAGTCGTGAAAAGATCATGGTAGAACCCACAGAATAATTTTTGACTTCCTTGGTAGCGCCGCTGGCAGCTTATGATGTTGTCGCAGATAATGAATCAACGTTGTTTTTCGAAAATTTGGATAAGCAGCAGTCAAGTGAGTATGTATATTGTACACCTACTTAGGTCTAGCATTATCCGTTAGTTTTTAGTATCCGGATAAAACAAATATTATTTTTTTAGAGGTAAAACCGGTTAACCGGTTTTAATACCGGTTAACCGGTTATTTAAATGTTCACTCGTTTTTTTTCCACGTTATTTCTATAGCTCGAATTATAGATAATAACCGCGCCAAAGATTAAAAAATCGTAAATAGGAATTATTGTCAGTTAAAGTTAATAGAGTGGGTATAAAATAAACATCAAATTCATTAACATTATCATCTGGCTGCCCTGTTCCCAATCATTTGGGGTCGGCGCAATATCTACGTTTTTTCCATTCGTTTCTTCTATCCGTTATACCAAAATTCACTCCTTTCTTACTCATGTCATCTTTCACAATATCCATCCATCTCTTTTTCATCAAATTGATAATAAAGATAAATCTACAGAGTTAAATAAACTATTATTTCCATGGTTTATTTAACTCTCTTTATATAGACTACGCGGTTCGTTGCTTTTGATTTTATTTTGAATGACATCATAAAAACATAATATTTGCTTGGTTTTTAATTGCTATGAGATATAATGATAAAGTCATTATATCTCATAGCAATTAAAAACTAAAATGTTAAATAAAAATTAGATCAGTAATGAAGAAACATTTATTAAATTATGTTTATTTAAACATTTATTAAATTATGTTTCGTACGTTATAATAATCATTTCACACGTAATATTATGTTACATAGCATATTGTAGCAGCACAATAACTTGCGTGTACACAAACACGTGATTATTTTTATACGAATGTTTTCTTGCCTGTTCTTCTCAGTTGAAGGCCGACTTACGAACTGGTGGTAACTTCAGTAGCTTTGACCTTCATAAGTGCCCTACCAGGGCCTAAATTGAATAAATGGCTTTGACTTTGACTTTCCTTAGATAAAAAAAACATTAATCAGTCTTTGTTGTCGTGCAGACGGTTAAAAAATAACACCAATCAGTCAGCTTGCTGTCTGGCAGATACATAAGAGCTTTCGTTGACAGTAGTTGCTCCGACAGCATGACATTAATGCTGGCGTTCCACAAGGCTCTGAATTATCCCGTACACTGTCCTTCCAGCATATCAATGATATACTGTCTATCAGGCGGGCCGTACGCTTGTTTGCTGCCTAAGTAGTATATTTTTTTAACATTTTTTATACCTATCATAAAAAAAAAATTATTATAAGTTATTTTCTAACCAGCTCAACACTATACGCATCAACACACTTCAATACATCACAAAAATCCTCACTGCATTGGAGTCAGTTTAAAAAACGGCGGCTAATCTTCCTTTTTCCAAACAAAGAAAGAAACCGAAAAAAATCGAAACCGTTGTTTTTGTTGTTCAAAACTAATAACCGGTTTTCGATTTTCGGTGAAACTGGTTTGCATTCCCTAATGTGTGGAATGTTGGTACGACAGACGAGGCGGTATTAAGGCGAACGCGATAACAGAGCCGAAAGTGTAACGATCAATACACACGCGTATCATACGACGTTTTTCAACACACTTGAGAGGAAAAAACAGACTTGTATTTCTTGGAGTAAATTTTTGATAATAATCAACCACACAATGAAAACGTTAACAAATATGGCGCGCAGCTTTTGTTTTTTTTTTTACAGCTAAGCTCTGTCAAACTATTTTACCCGTTTAAATTAAGAATGATTCGTCTACACACATATCAATTACATTGAGGTACAATTAGGGCATCGGAACCGGGAATTCCCGGTTCTGAGGGTTGCAATATGAACCGGTTCTTAAATATAAAGAACCGGTTATTTCGGGTCTTTCGGTTTCTTTCGATTAATTTTAAAAGGTCGTTTAGGATGGATCAGTAAATTTCGTAGAACAATCAAAACACACTATAGGTGGTTAGTGTCGTAGCATGAAGCTACTTGTAGCGATTAAATAATGTTAATAAAGCAAAACGGCAGCTTGTGAAGAGCCATTTAACGATTTTTAATTGATTATGTGTATAATTATTAACTATTATTAATTGATTATGTGAATTATTATGTATCATTGAAATTCCTATTATGTTCCTAAAATTTAATAATACCTATAAGTAATTTATTGTTCATCATCTACATATCCTGTTCCCAGCTATTTGTGGTCGATGCAATATGTTTGCTTCTTCCATTTTGCCTTTCTATCCGACATAATAGCATTCACTCCTTTCTTATTTACACTTCCCGTGTATCCCACCACTTCCATATTCATAACTCTATTACTCACGTGGCTTTCATTCCTCCTCATAACATGACCATACCGCTACTTTCAAGCTTCCTCTTATGTACTCATTATTTATCATATCCATTCTTGTCACTCCATACATCCATCTCAACATAATCATCTCAGCTGCATGTCTTTCATTAATTTTCTATACCTAATGCCCAACATTCTGAACCATATATTAAGACTAAGACCTGTCATCACGGACTATATATTTGTTTGACCTTGGATCACATGTTTACTTTGTGACCTGTCGTCATTTCATCCAATCTACATCGTTCTGCATTTGTGAACCGAGGTACCAGAAGTCGTAGAAGACTGGTACTGAAACTCCATCAAGTAAAATAGACGCGAAAATAGAAATACTGCCAAAATCGCAGACATGAAGCAATATTGCTTCATGATCGCAGAACATATGTTCAGTTTTAGTTCAGCTAATTTTCAAGCTCTCTCCAGCTCTTGTAGCCATTTTAACATCTACTCTTTAAACGACAAATCATCCATTACCACCAGGAAGAGATAAGGCATCATAGCAGACCCTTAGTGTAAGCCGCCACCTAAATTTAACGTATCGTTATCTATAAGTACAGTAGTACCCAATTAATATGGCTTACCGATGTACATGCGCCGAAGATACATTTTCAAAGCGCGGGAAACGCTATTGGTCAGCAGCTGCCGCTATGTTAGCGCGCGCCGTGTGGAGAGGCGTGACTTGCGAGAAACGGAAACGGAACTAACAGCTGCAGTGTATTGTGAACCTTAGATCTCTACTATAAGGATAGTAGAGATCTAAGGTTGATTGTAAGTTTTAAGCATTCTTTCGTTAATCTTCGGGGCCATACTTTCTTTTCTATGCGAACGACGTTCACGACGCGACATATCAGTTGCGTAATACTGTAATTTGTTATGTTAGGTACATTTTTATTTAAGAAAATCTAATATAAATAAAAAAACTGGTTTGTTAAAAGACTTGATTACATTTATGCTATTTTAATCAAAAGCTGTGATTCAGAAATCACTGTTTGATTGTCATTCTACGACATATTCGAACATAGAAATCTATTTTATTGTTATTATTATACTACCTATAATGTTTTTGATCATAAATTAATTAAAAGAACAAAAGTTTATATCGAATAATTAATGGAACCGAAAGAACCGGGTACCCGGTTCTGGATTAGAACCAGAATCGAAAAAACCGGTTCTCAAAATATGGCCGGTTCTCGATGCCCTAGGTACAATCTTAACATAATTAATAATAATAATACTACATTGCCTGTGTCACAGAGCGCATTGACTTCTTGAAGCAAAAAGTTCATGCATGGGTACGCCGTATTCGCCGCTACAGAGAGCGTGTGGATCGATTCCAACAGAATCACTTCTTCCAGAGTGACCAGAGGAAGGTATACCGAAAGTGGGAGGGAACCGACCAACGTGTGTTGGATGGACAGCTGCCAAGTGCTACTGCCATGATTAATTTCTGGCGTAGTATCTGGTCAATGCCTGTCCAACACACCGAGGGTGATTGGATGAGTGTTGTCAAACGTGAGTGTGAGTCCATCGAACCAATGGAGGCCATTACCATCAGCCCTAATGACATAAGTTGTACAATCCGCACGACCCAGAACTGGAAAAGTCCTGGGCCGGATGGATTGCACAACTTTTGAATAAAGTGGTTTCGATGCCCACACGAACGGTTGGCAACGCAATTCCAACAAGCTCTTGAGTTTGGTTCCCTGCCAATTTTCCTTACAACCGGTGTTACCTCCTTGTGATAGTACCACGGAAGCGAAAAACTATCGACCCATCGCGTGCTTGCCTACACTATACAAGCTCCTTACATCCATTTTGAGAACAAAAATTAATACGCACATTGTTTCGAACAACGTGTTGGCCTCCTCTCAAAATGGATGTAGGGTTGGGTCCCGTGGTACCAAAGAGCTCCTCCTCATTGACATGACAATTTGCCAACAGGTCCGCGGGACAGGTGAGCCGTCTCGGCTGCCTGGATTGACTACAAGAAGGCATTTGATTCGGAGCCTCACTCATGGCTGGAGAGGATCTTGGAACTGTATAAAGTTGATACAGCTTTAAGATCCTTCTTAAGCGCATGTATGAGGCAGTGGATCACAGTCCTTCATCAACCAGGTGGTGGTGATGGCACCTCTGGCCCGCAGGACTTTATAAGGATTCAGCGAGATATTTTCCAGGGTGACAGTTTGAGTCATCTGTGGTTCTGCCTAGCTTTGAATCCGCTCAGTACTCTGCTGAAGGATTCAGGACTAGGCTGCCGGCTTCGGAGAGGTGGTGAGAGCATTTCTCACCTGTTGTACGTATGGATGACCTTAAACTGTTTGCACCAAAACGTCAGAACTTGTTGGAGCTACTGAAGATTACAGAAGTGTTTAGTAGCGGCATCAAGATGGAATTTGGTATAGATAAGTATGCGGTCATGCATGTACAGCGGGGGAAAGTCGTAAATTCGAAAAATTTACAGCTTTCTGAGATAATGTCTCTCAGATCTCTCTCCGAAACAGAAACCCATAAGTACCTTGGTATGTCACAGTCGTTGGGTATTGTGGACGGGGACATAAAGCGGGCGGTGAAAGAGCGCTTCTTCTGTCACCTGACAAAAGTACTGAACAGTCTATTATCGGGTGGCAACAAGGTGCGCGCCTTCAACGCCCCTGCTCACATACTCCTTTGGCATACTAAGGTGAACTCAAAGTGAGCTAGACGCCCTGGATAGAAGGGCCCGTCTTCTGCTCACAACTCATCGCATGCTACACCCACGCTCGTCTGTTAAGAGATTGTACATCCCGCGTAAATGTGGAGGCCGTGGCTATTTAAACGCCAAGGACCTCCACAACCGCGAGGTGTGCAGTCTTAGGAAGTATTTCCTTGACAACGAGTGTGGGATGCATCGCGATGTGGTGGCAGTGGATAGGAGCCTCACCCCATTATCCTTGGCAAACGAGAACTGGCACAAACCAAAGGTGCTAAGTATCGAGGACCGCAGGGACGTATGGAAGAGTAAGGAGCTACACGGGCGGTTCTACAGGGCCCTAACAGTGCCCGATGTAGATTTGCTCGCGTCAGTGAACTGGCTATGCTTTGGTGACCTATTTGGGGAAACCGATGGTTTTGTCTGTGCAATTGCGGACGAAGTTATCAAGACGAATAACTACCGAAGATATATCCTGAAGGACGGTACGGTCGACATCTGTCGAGCATGCCGCATGCCGCTCCGGGACACCGTCCCAGAGATTCACTCAGGCATATTATCTCCGGCTGTTCTCATCTTGCTAACGGTGAGTACATGCACGGACATAACCTAGTAGCCAGAATCATTCACCAGCAACTTGCTCTTCGATACGGCCTTGTATAGTCCGAAATACCGTACTATAAGTACGCACCTGCGCCAGTTCTCGAAAATTGTCGTCACGCTCTATTGGGATCGATCTATAATAGTACTGTCCGTGATGAGAGAGCACGATATGAGGCTTATTAGCCTCATATCGTGCTGACAGATCGATCGAAGCGCCGGGCAGTGCTCGTCGACATCACCATCCCCCATGACGAGAATCTCGTGAAGGCCGAGAAGGACAAGCTCAGCAAGTACCTTGACTTGGCTCACGAGGTAACCGCCATGTGGGATGTTGATTCGACGATCATTGTTCCGATAGTTGTTTCGGCGAACGGTCTCATAGCGAAGAGTCTCGACCAACATCTTAAGAGGCTTTCGCTAGATGGCTGGGTCAAGGGTCAGATACAGAAGGCGGCACTCCTGGACACGGCGCGCATCGTCAGGAGATTCCTCTCTCTGCAGCCCTAACCACCGGTAGCTTGGGCCCTACCCCGCTGCCGGCGGCACACTAAGATTAGGTTTTTTTATAACATTGTTAGATTTTGTATAGATATTCTTTATAATATTTTTAGATTAGATTAGATTTTTTATAATATTTTTGATATTTTATACTAATGTTATAAAAAAAATATTTTAAGAATCAAAATAAATTAAGTGAATAATAATAATACACAGTTACAACAGTTCCCATAATACTATCATCCACTGGTATAGTACCTCATACTTTTCACACCAGGCTAAAAATACTCGGAATCCATAAAATGACATACATCCAACTACAAAAAGCCGTTACCTTGAACACATGTAGGATAGTCCGCAAATTCTTGACAATAGACCAATAATATCACACAACAAACAAACACACACTCATGAACACTTTACCCATTTTTTTCTTTTGGCCAAAAGCCCGCGATAAAATGTAAATACCCTACCAGTAAGTAGGAGAAATTTAACAGAAAGTCTAAAAATAATAATAATACGTATTACCAAAATAATTGTTTACAATTTTTCTTATTTAATTGGGATTATACCTATCATAAAACTGTGCGGTAATGTAAAGTAAAAAGCACTAGCTAGTGCGTAATAAGCTGCATTCAGTTACTAAAAACGGTTCAATATTTGTCACTTTACGAGCAAGTGTGGAAAAATAAATTATGTCCCCAGTCCTCACAGCTCATATATTATATCCTCATTGCTGAGGTTTGAACTTCTCCTTACATAGAACTTAACGCCATTTTTAATAGACTAGTTAGCCTTCGTTTTAAATTTGTAATGAATATTGTAACCTTGTTTCAGAGTACATTGAAAACTTCAGTAAGTTCAGTCACAGATTTGTTGAAATACAATTTTTTTCAACGAACTGTTGAAAATTTCTAGGCATGAGTCAATGCTTCATTGTGGCTTCAGTACTAATGTGATTATTTCAGAATAAACATCAGGCCTTACATCGATTTTTACGTTATGTTGCTCACTATGTAAAAAGACTTAAGATACGAAATACCTCCAACAACTTAGATAAAATGGCAGTTGCTGGAGTAGTCACTGCAGGTTGTGAAGCTGTAAAATTAAACCAATTTTCAGCTGCTCTTGATCTAACACTAATGTCAGAACTGAATTATAAAACAGCCCAAGATGATAAATAAAGATAATTAAAATACATAATTCGTTTTTCTCCTATCCTATCCATAGGTACCTATCTACGACACAGACACTGATGATTGCACTAGTATTTGCTTTTATTTCAATAAGTAATAACTTCGGGAACAGGGTGAAAGCTAATTTATTGAATATTTAAAATTTATAGTATAGCATTTACCTCTAACAGATTTTACCTAAATAGTTTATTTCATAAATCTATACAACGTGTTACAAATAGGGTATATATAACTCTCCGAAAAGGGATAATTACATCAGGTAGTTAGGTATTTAGGTAGCATTCACACCAATTGAAAAATTAACTGAAAAGAGAAGAACAAGCATTGTAACCTATAGAATTATGAATATTCTTGAGTTTTATAAGGTATTGCAGGCGGGGACGTGTTATTATATATATGTATATATTTATATGGATATGACTACAAGCTTTTAGGGGAAAGTGGGGGGGATTCGTACACTTTCCACTTCGAGCCCTATAGCAGAAAAAGTAAACGCTATTTGAAAACAATTTGAGCATAGCTAGATTGCTTGTATATTTGCCTACAATATTCCCTTAGACGACTAGCTCATAGAAAGAAGTGTGGCCAAGATATGACGATTTAAAAAAAAAACGTATGTATGTACCCCCACACACGGGGTAGCTTCGTACATGTGTTGGGGTACCATAAAAATTAAACTTTGTACTCAGTAGGATTATATTTGGTAATCACATGACCATGAAAAAGTCTGTCAAACACTATGTTTGACAGACTTTTTCTTCTCAAACTTCACTAGAATAAAGCCTTTCTCTTTCACGAATTCAGTTATATTATAACTAGAGTTTCGTTCTCCACATCAGATCCTTCAGCAATCTCTTCAATGGGAGGACAGGAAATTTCTCTTAAACTCATGTCAGTCTCATCTTCACTTTCAGTATCTGTACTTTGCTTCTTAACCAAAATTTAACGTACATTATAGGTATATTCGTACAGTACGAATCCACCCCGTTCGAACCTGTACGAAGCTACCCCAACCAAGAAATTCAATTAATATTTTTTTTATTTATCCTAGGTTACACCTTCTTTAGTGTTCCCTATTCATACTTCAATCTAGCCTTAATATTAGGCTAATAAGTAATTTAAATTTAACATAAACTTCGATATTGACCGTAATTCAACTAATATATTGAAAATAACTGCTGACATTATCTTCAAGTAAATGTCGAAATAATAAACTTAAATATGTACCCAAACAGCACAAAGAATCAGTTTAATACACTTATAGAGATAAACACGTTTAAAGTTGCATCCAAAAATTACTTTCGCGAAGCGAAAACTCGTAACATCCTGTCACATCGAAGCCGGCGGCCGCATTGGCAAGCCACTCCGCGGTTAGATTATGTGTGTGAGTGGGCATTACACACACAGATACGAAGGCGCCACTATGTTGCGTATTCGAATTATGGCCATTGCACGAATGCTATATGCTAATTGCCCGGTGTACGAATCCCACCCACTTTCCCCTATTTGATATCCATATTATAATAATAATGAAAAAAAACTTCCTCTCGTTTTTTATTAATAGATACCACATAATATAATAATATATACTCGAGTTAGGGCATCGAGAACTGGCCATATTTTGTGAACCGGTTTTTCGGTTCCAGATCTAATCCAGAACTGGGTACCCGGTTCTTTAGGTTCCATTATTAATTCAATATAAACTTTTGCTCTTTTTAATTATTTATCATCAAAAAGATTTTATTAGTTCTTTTAAATAAAAATATACCTAACATAACAAATTACTTATAGATACCGATACGTTCAATTTAGGTGTCGGCTTACACTAAGGGTCTGCTATGATGCCTTATCTCTTCCTGCTGGTAATAGATGCTTTGACGTTGGAAATAAGAAGGAGGTACCCTGGTACATGCTTTTAACCGATAACATTGTTCTCGTCCGTGAAAATGGATTTAATGTCCATAGTAGGATGATGAAATGGCAACAAGAACTGGAGAAAGCTTGAAAATTAGCTGAACTAAAACTGAACACATGTTCTGCGATTTTGGCGGTCTCTCTACTTTCGTGCCTATTTTAATTGAGGAGTTTCAATACCAGTCTTCTACTACTTCTGGTACACATGGCCACACATCAAGCTATACATTTCCAGTATAAGCTGATCTCGCATTGTATAGGATTTCCCTACAATGAGAGGTCAGCTTATATTGGAAACTATAGCTTGATCTGTAGCCGTGCGTACCTCGGTTCACATAATGCAGAACGATGGTAATACTAACAGTGATATAAAGTAGTATATCATCTCAGGTTGGATGAAATGATGACAGGTCAAAAGACAAACATGTGATCCATGGGATCTCTGAAGCTAAAGGGGAAAATATATAGTCCGTGATGATAGGTCTTAATATATGGTTATGGTGAGAGAACCCGTCAATATGTAGTTCCACGATTATACAATAAGTACCGTGTATTGAGAGATGCGAATATTAAAAGTAAACTTCTATTGAAACGGAAAACAAGGGAACTGTTGTTGTCAAAAATTGTTTGAATTCATGTGTAAAATAAAGGATAAACTGTGTTATGGTTAATGAGAAAGGTAGTGAGTAAATGTACCTACTTATGTATATGATCATGTCATTGTAGTGATTGTGTTGCAAGGACATGCTGATATATGTTTAGGTCATATATGTGTCAAGAGCGTTACGCTTACAAACTGCATTAGCAGTTTGGCGATTTTGAACATTGTAATTTTGGTGATGTTTGGGTTTAATAAATGTTTATAAAAAAAAAAAAAATTGGGCATTAGGTAAAGAAGATGGATAAAAGACATGCAGTTGAGATGATAATGTTGAGATGGATGTATGGAGTGACAATAATGGATATGATTAATAATGAGTACATACAGAGCTTGAAAGTAGCGGTATGGACATCGGACATGTTATGAGAAGGAATGAAAGCCACGTGAGTAAAAAAGTTGAATTTGGAAGTGGGTGGAGTTATGAATATGGAAAAAGAGATGGATAGATCGTGAGAAAGATGATGTAAATAAGAAAGGAGCGAATGCTGTTATGACGGATAAAAAGGCAGAATGGAAGAAGCGAACATATTGCGTCGATCACAAATTGTTAGGAACAGGATATGTAGATGATGAACAATTAATTACTTATAGGTATTATTACATTTTAGGAACATAATAGGAATTTCAATAATTGCATAAACATAATAATTCACATAATCAATTAATAATAGTTAATAATTATACACATAATCAATTAAAAATTGTTAAATTTCTGGAGTTTGGTGTCGCTACGCTACACACCAACATGCTCGCCACAAGCTGCCGTTTTGGAATATTAATAATATTTAAACGCCACAAGAAGCTTCATGTTGCGACACTAACCACCTATAGTGTATTTTGATCGTTCTACGAAATTTACTGATGCATCCTAAACGACTCTTTAAAATTAAATGAAAGAACCGAAAAAACCGAAAGAACCGGTTCTTTATATTCTAAAATCGTTTCTTATTGCAACCCTCAGAACCGGAAATTCACGGTTTTTTTGGAACCGGGAAAATACGGTTCCGATGCCCTAACTCGAGTCCCACAGTTAAAACGAATCTAACGACACCTCATAATTATGTTTAAATCTATCAAGCTGTTTAGGCTGCAGAGCGTGCCAAAGAAATAGACGTATATACAAAAACAAACTCAAAAACATATATAAAAGTGTTATGTCACCGTATTTTTTTGAAAACCGTTATTTTATAATCAAGATTATAAATTCCCCGAAATAGTGTGAACTGTACCATACTGCTAACAATATAACGTATTCATTTTCGATAGTTTATAATCTAACGTTGTCAAACCGTCATATTGTAAACTGGCATCATACTTGAACTTGAATGCGTCGGAACGCACTTTGCGCGCTGATTGGTTAAACGTCATATACCCTTTTTGTTACCTGCAGTATATATACATTGTATAAACTCGTATTGACATACAAAT
Source organism: Polyploca ridens (assembly GCA_951394255.1). Classification (NCBI taxonomy): domain Eukaryota; kingdom Metazoa; phylum Arthropoda; class Insecta; order Lepidoptera; family Drepanidae; genus Polyploca; species Polyploca ridens. Next base: position 9,397,915 of record OX596250.1, read on the forward strand.
ATACTCATATTTGTATGTCAATACGAGTACATTTCATTCATGTTCATTATTATAGCTTTTGGTAAAAAATCGTTAATTGCAATCTAATCATTATATATAATCATTGCATCAAAATCTAATAAAAAAAAATAAACTTATACTGCTCTCCAATAAAATATACTCTGTGATTTAAACGATGGCGGTTCGGCCTTCGTGTTTCTGCCGGCGTCGCCCGAGTCCGCCCGAACGTATCTTGCTGTGGCGCGATTTTTTAAAACTTTGATAGTTCTCTAGGGGCAGTGCCCCCCGCGCGGCCGCCTAGGCCACGCCTTTCAAGGAACGATTTATTTCAACTATATCCTCTTAAACGAATAATACGAATACAGCCTATAATTAACGATTGCTCGATTACGAGATGACGTCGTTAATTATACGGTACGATAGAAGATAAAGCTGAAAGGCGTGCGTAGAGTCTCTTCTCAATAGCGTGAGTGTGGCACCCGAGTCGTTTGCCCAACAACCGGTCAGTTCACTTTCCCCGCAACCCGTGTCAAGGTCGAGCTGCCATCGCATCACATCGCCATAAACTTCATGAGCATGGTAAATAGAGAAAAATTGCGAGTATTTCTCATAAAATATACTTACCTATTATTAGAAATAAACATTGTTAAGGTCACTATTGCATGCGTAACTCTTTGACCTAGGTGCAAAGTGGATCTTTGGTCTGATTTCGTGAAATGGACAAAAAAATGTGTTAAAAAAGAAATCATATACATTGTCTTAGTACTAGCTTCGTAATTTTATACGATTTCCCCGTTTCTTATAGCGTTAAAATCTTCCATATGAATAATAAAAATAGCATCTGTGTGTGGTGCTCGAGCTGATAGACTTACATAGAGAAAGTGTGTAAAGAAGAGTAAATAAAGAAGAATTATGGTTATGGTGCAATTGTTGCGGTGTAGAGTTGGGCAAGATTAAATAAAATAATTACAGTAGACTGTATGTGAAGTACTCATATCAAGGTTTGGTCATTTGGTAAATAAAAAAAACATAGCAAAACTTCAAAATTTTAATAATATAAGACAAGGTACCGTAAATCACGTCATACGTAATATATACTTAGACATGACTAGTAAAATATTGCCAATGTCAACCAAAGCGATAAGTTTTGTAGTGTTCAAGCAAGAGTTCGTGTATCGATCAACAAATATCGCAGGCTTAAAATGTCATTATGACTTCATCGCATTATCATAGCCATACATCAGTCATCCACATGCCACTCCCAACAAATAGATGTTAATACAGTAATAGATAGCAGAATCTGCCTAAAGACATTCTATTGACTAAATGAGCCTGCGATGTGATTTACATAACCGATATGAGTGAAATCCTTTGTTGTCTGAATACCTATTCACAAAGATGACTATTAAAGTCACATATTACATAATTCTACTTACACGTAATCATCAATACTTTTTTCATACAAGCCTCTTGCTATTTACGATTAGATGTTAATACTAAAATATATCTCCAATATTTATTGAATCATGGCAATAGAGATTCTGAATTCGAAAACTGCTTTTATTTCGAGTATGAGGAAAGTAACAAATGCAAAAAATAATAATTAATTCCGAAAAAATGTGCATTAATCATGCTTTCGCATATAAAATATAGGATACCTCCCTTGAGACGTAAAGTATCGTTTACATCCAGCTTCTTAGATACTTTTAGGTCTACATTCAGAGTACGAGAGATTAAAATAAAATTATAAGATTTTTGTGCTACTTTTTACGGCTCCGTAATCAAACAAGGAATCCTTTTATTTTCACCATGTCCTTTCATTTGCATTTCACAGCCATTTTTCGTATAAACTATATGATTTATGATGCTCTGATTTGGCATATTTACAGATAGCCACACCATATATAGATAATAGAATAGATAGATAATAACCACAACAAAGTTTTATATAGATATCTTCCAAAACATCCAAATTGAAAAAGTTTTTACATTTAGCACTTCCAGATAGGTCGAATTAAAGGCCTGGACCTTTTTACGTGTACAATGTCCCTATTTCTATATATTTGCTGTAGGCTACAATAAAACTTTTATTTCTGGATTATCTGGAAAAATCTATAGCTCTCTAGCACTTCATCGATCAAGGACTGAAGTTTTATAGGTATATTTTTTGAAACAAAATATAATATTAAATTGTCTAGACATACATATAATGGATACGTCATTGATTCCAGCGAGGGCTTTGCGTAATTCACTCATGAGCTTAACATAAGTACGCTTACTGGAAACAGCGGCGTCGCGGCCGGGCGTGGCCGCATGTAATTAAGGGCATTATCTCATCGTGAGTATATGTGAACTTCACCTCGATATTTATGCTGTTTCTCTTAAGTTTTCTATGTATATTCCTACCTGTAACTTGCTTGTAATTAAGGTTAAGATATTTATAACTAATGTCAAGGATCCTAATGTATGAAAATATCAATGTATGCAAGTTCAAAAATTTTACTAATAAGAAAAAAAGATTCAAAGAGAAGTTTGAACACTATAGTGCTTGCGTTAAGGCCAATACTGAACAAATGGAAAATCCGTTAGGTTTGTTGACAACCATTACGTCGCCCCCGCCAAGTTGACATACAAGAGTCGAGGTAATGCATCTACTGTTTACTTATTTCATTGAATTAGCGACATCGCAATGAATTGTGAAATTAGGAATGCAAGGAGGTGGTCAAATGGATCTAACTATAAATACTGAAAATATCAGTATGTAAAGCATCAGTCGTCACACAGTATCTTCTGTCGTTTGATCAACTATCAACAAGTCATCCACAATGAAATCTATTGTAAGTGATCGTTTGAAAAAGTGTTTACAATTAACTAAGGACCACACAGGATTAACTAAGGATTACCCAGTTCGTTGAAGAAGTTCAGTGACACAGTTCGGATGGAAAAAATTACGGTTTAATGACGTGCCTTGACAACGAACGATGAATCGAAAAATCGATATAAATCTGAAAATATTTAAATTAGATCGACGGGATAGACGCCTCATTTCAACTGAACTTTATCACTACCTATACTTATGTATTTTAATTTTATTTTGTTACAGGTTTTGGTATCTATGCTGGTTGCGGTGACCTTCGCCGCCCCACAAGGCCCCACTGAGCCTATCCCGATCGTTCGGGATGACAGCCAGATCAACGCTGATGGCTCCTACCAATACGCTTACGAGACTGGTAACGGCATCAGCGCTGACCAGAAGGGAGAACTAAAGAAGGTGGGAGATGTCGAAGCTTTGGAGGTGCAAGGCCAGTTCCAGTACCCGGGAGAGAACGGAAACATTCAGTTGACATACACTGCTGATGAGAATGGATTCCAACCCCAAGGCGCTCATTTGCCCACCGCCCCTCCGGTACCTGAAGCCATCCAGCGCGCGCTCGCTTACCTCGCCACCGCCCCGCCTCAGCCTGAAGCCGCCGCACCTCAAGCCAGATCATAATAGATCTTCATTGTTGCACACAACAATACTCATAGATAGTCACTAATTAGTGATCCGTATTTTGTATTTTTTTTACCATAAATATAGATATCTGATATAAGAATTTTAAATATTCATTTTTATTTTATTTGATAAACGAAAGCGGTGAAAAAATTGAAACCACCAATTAATATGAATAGAAAATTTTATTATATGGGATCTTACAAAAAAGCTTTTATGGCTCTGTAACTGAACTTTACTGAGAAATTTTGCTATGACATTGCTTGTAAGCGCATAAAAATACGACATAAACAAAAAAAAAAACTCTTTAAACTTTCTTTGTTCGGGCTCTATCTTAAAAACGTCTATTCTTAATTAGCTGTAACTCAAAACTAATATTATTCATAAACCTAGTTTCCGTATCCAAATCATATCATCATGTTTTTTTTTTTGTTTTTTTTTTCTCGAGTCTTTCTCTCAGATATACCACGACTAGAGTCTGATAAAATTTGTAGTCACGATAACAGTCGAAACAGAAACTCTTTGAGTATATTTAAAATTACCCCACATGACATCATCATGGGGATAAACCAATTAAAACCCAGTAAGTCTATAGGTCCTGATAGTATCCCTTCTGTTTTACTGAAATATTGCAAAAAGATCATCGGTGTTCCGTTACACCACATTTATAACTTGTGTCTAAGAGCCGGAGTATATCCTAGTCAATGGAAAATTACTAGAATTACCCCTATTCCTAAAAGCTCTGACAAGGCTTCTGTCGAGGAGCATCGCCCCATTGCAATCTTGTCATCCCCAGCTAAGGTTTTTGAGATCATCCTACATAAGTACATATACAGGCAAATTGACAAGTATTTATGCAACGAGCAACACGGCTTCCGTGCCAAGAGATCGGTAAACACTAACCTTCTGACACTCGTGGATTATGTCTCCGCACGCCTTGACCGTGGGTGTCAGGTTGATGTGCTCTATTTTGATTTTCGGAAGGCATTTGATAGGGTGAATAATGACATACTTCTGGCGAAACTTAACGCCATCGGGTTTCCATCGGGTCTACTGAGACTTTTCGCTGATTACCTCCGCGACCGCCAGCAGTTTGTTAGACTTGGTTTTTATGAGTCCAAGCCCTATCATACGCGTTCCGGAGTAAGTCAGGGCTCAGTTCTTGGACCCTTGCTGTTCCTAATTATGGTAAATGATTTGCCTGAAGTTCTGAAGCATGCTAAATGTCTCTTGTACGCGGATGACCTAAAGCTGTACTTTGATATCAACTCCGAAGCTGATTGCCGAGCTCTGCACCAGGATATTGATGCGGTGTTCAACTGGAGTGTGGTAAACAAAATGGAGTTTAACCCTTCAAAGTGCTTCGTTTTGAGTTTCGGACGTATGCAGCACCCAGTCGCCTTTGATTACCAAATTAACAACATCACGATCGCTAGATCGCAATTCATGAAAGATCTGGGAGTTACATTTGATCGAAAACTTACATTCCACGATCACATAGCCACCGTTGCCAAGGAATCATACAAACGGCTGGGTTTTATCCTCAGAAATACCCATGACTTTAGTAGCGATTACGTAATTAGGATAATTTTCAGTGCGCTGGTCCGAAGCAAACTGGAGTCGAGTGCATGTGTTTGGAATCCGCATGAAAGCAAGTATGCACTCCTACTCGAGAAGGTACAAAAAGCTTTCCTTAGGTACTTATATAAACGCATTTACGGATATTATCCATTTATGTATCCGACCAATTTCCTCCTTGGCTTCTTGGGGTACAACTCACTCGAAGTCAGGAGGATGAATGATCAAATTGTAACGGCACTTAAAATATTGCACGCTAGAATTGACGCCCCGGAACTGCATGATCAGCTGTGTCGCCTTTTTGTACCTGATAACTATAGACGTAGCAGGAAACATATAATGTTTAGCGTGCCATATTTTCGCACAGTCGCGCGGTCATACTCGCCTATCCCGCGTACGCTTTCCGCGCTTAACGCTCTCTTGGATGCCAGTCCAGATTGTGACTTGTTTGCGGATGAATGGAAGATGATTTTGTCGGCGTGTTTGGTGTAGGTACTGTGAGAAGAATGTATGAAAGTTGTGTCTTTGATTAGTTGTAAGTGGCCTGCGGCCGTTTCTAACAAAGTAAAAAGTAATAAATAAATTTATTTATTTATTTATTTAACATGATATTACACAGCATTTAACAAAAAAATATAAAAAATAGAAACTTATATTACTAATACATTTGCCAATAATGAATATCTACTTTGTAACTTAAAATTATTTAACAAAATGATTGGTGGGTAGGAAACTATAAAAGAAACTACAAACTACTAAAGTAAGGTCGTCGCATCATGTGGGTGTGTGGGTGTGTGTGTGTGTGTGTGTGTGTGTGTGTGTGAGTGTGTGTGAGAAGCATTGAGTGACGAGTATCTGCCTGAGCACGACATAGTAGGTTGTTTGTTCACAATAATAAATAAATAAAGCACAGTTTACATGTCGATTTAATTTATTTACTTTTTTATTTCAAAAAAAAAATTACCAATAATAAATTACATATGTTCAAAAATAATCATGAATAATAAATTGAAATAAAAATATTAATGAATCAAGGGTTTATTTGCAACCACTTTGTAGTTTGATGTTAATTTTATTGGTGAAAACTTTTTTCGTGGTACAAAAGGGGTCTATGTCACAAAATAACTTATTATAGGTACGTGGGATGCGAATTGAAAGTCTGTTAGCAGAATAATTGGTAAATAAATAAATAAATGATTTTTTCATTTGTTGATTGCCAAGATGTAGGGCATATTATCACTTATTCTGTTTAATTTCAATTGGCTCAGCTATGGGTAAAATAAACCTACATTCCTGTTAAACAAACGGATGCATGCGGCGTAGGCCCTTTGGCACCCGGAACCCAAATAGGATACCAAAGTATACAAATAAGCCATTTCATGTAAGATAATCTACATTTTATCTTGATAAAATCTTATATAAAACAAAGAATTAATGCCTAGCTTCAAACTGAATTTAATTATTATGCCATCCTTAACCTTTAACTAATTAATGGGTTATTGAATTGGTATGTCACCTATAGATGTTATTAATAAACATCAAATTCCGTACATTGACCGTGATTAGAGAAGTTCGAAGGTTTGCTACTACGGACAATAGGCTAGATTCCTGAAAAATCTATTTAGTCCGTCATTTAAATTATCATAAAATACATTAGGCACGTAATTTTTTTTGTCAATTTAACAAAAAAATACGAAGATATGGTATGTTATATTTTCGCCAGATATTTTTTGTTAATCTAACTGACGGACTAATTAGCTTTTTTTTACCATTTTACTCGGTTCAATGTAGATACATGAGGCATGAAATTAAGCAGAGCTTGTACTATAAAATATTATAATAATAGCTACTTTTCTTGTAATAAAATAAGACAGTTTTGTAAAAACCTATGGTAGTAGGCATTTTTTTATTTTAATGGTCAATCAAGATTAAACAGAATAGATACACTACTAAAAATCAATATAGATGAAGCTGGAACTAGGACCAAACACTTTTTTATAAAAATAATAATTATGCACGTTTACGTTATGGCTGTGCGAGCGAAGCCATAAAAAAAATTAAAACCGGCCAAGAGAATGAGTCTGACTCGCGCACCGAGGGTTCCGACCTTCTTAGACGTATAATTTCTCGGTTTGGGCCCTAATTGCAGAAAAATACCGGACCGCATAACTAAATTAGTTTTTTGATAATTTCGAAAAAACGGTGCTAGTTAGGAACATCGTTTTATTTTTTCTGTAATATTTACATCAATGTATATCTACTGTAATTATTTCAGATTTTTGGATTTGCGGACTTCGGAGAATGGTATTTTATTTTTACATTTTTCATCATAAGTTTAAAACTATGCAACATAAAAGAAAATAAAAACCTGATATGGAATGTATAAATGAAGCTCTTTCATATAATACCCCATTTAAACATTTAGTCTTAGATTGAAAGCCCGGTCCCCCATTCCAGCCCCGCAAAGAAACCAAAAATACCTAATATATTCTTAAAAAAATTCATATGCAATATTATGTGGGCCAGCAATTTTTATAACTATTCCAAATTTCCAATCAATAGCGTCAGAGGTTGCTGAAATATAGCTTTGTGACAGACGGATAGATGTACGGAGTCGCACGATAAGGGTTCCTTTTTACCATTTTGGTTCAAAACCCTAAAAACGAGTAGAATCATATCACAACTACTATTCTTCTCTTTGTACTATTTTAGTGTCCTGGGGCCACTAATTTACTAACTCGTTATTGTTTTAAGTATCAGCAACCTTTGTCAGTTTAAACATTAAAAATAAGATATTCATAATATATTTTATTTACAGAACTTACAGAATAGGTACTTAACTTACTTAATCTACTTTACCGCAGACAAATAAGCTAATGTTGTTTTCCTGCGCGTGAGTAAGGGCGCAAGAGCTCATGGAGGAGGGAGAAACCTCTCACATTGTTTATGATGTCACAAATTTACCCACGTCCTTAGTATTCATTGTCAGCCAATGAGACGTTATTTACGTTACCATCAGTATATTAGTTGAAAAGTATTTTATAAGGCCATTTTTAGGGTTCCGTAGCTAAATGGCAAAAAACGGAACCCTTATGGATTCATCATGTCTGTCTGTCTGTCCGTCCGTATGTCACAGCCACTTCTTTCCGAATCTATAAGAACTATACTGTTGAAACTTGGTAAGTAGATGTATTCTGTGAACCGCATTAAGATTTTCACACAAAAATAGAAAAAAAAAATACAATAAATTTTGGGGGTTCCCCATAATTAGAACTGAAATTCAAAAAAAAATTTTTCATCAAACCCATACGTGTGGGGTATCTACGGATAGGTCTTCAAAAATGTTATTGAGGTTTCTAATATCATGTTTTTCTAAACTGAATAGTTTGCGCCAGACACTTCCAAAGTGGTAAAATGTGTGTTCCCCCCTGTAACTTCTAAAATAAGAGAATGATAAAACTAAAAAAAATATATAATGTACATTACCATGCAAACTTCCACCGAAAATTGGTTTGAACGAGATCTAGTAAGTAGTTTTTTTAATACGTCTTAAATCGTAAACCTCAATTTACCTTTCGTTCAATATTTTTGGCGTTTTTTTTTCATAGCAAAGTTGAGTTGGTTAATATTACACGGAACCCTCCGTGTGCGAGTCCGACTCGCACTTGGCCGGTTTTTTTTATTAAAACATGGCATGTGTACTACACAGAGTTTTAAATAGATATTGATGGTTTAGTTCGATCAGTACATCTCTATCCTTGTCGAGGTCAAGGTAATCGTGTTAATTTCGTAATTGATGTAAACCTTTGAGTGATTTTTATAAAAATACGAATATTCGCCCGCGGTTGTACCACCGCGTTTCCGACGATATGATTTTCTTCCGGAATAATAATGTTATAGAGGATAGGATTATGTATGTCTATGGTAAGTATATTTATGTTTAAAAAGTATGTTTTCATGTCTGTTTTCCATGATATACATACATAACAGACGACGTATAGTGTCGTTTTGATGTCGGATACCGGTTTGAATCCTACAATGAACTTGAGCTTCAGGTGAAGAAAATCATCGTGAGGAAACCATAGTACGGTGGTAGGGTACTTTATAGTGCCCACCTGGCTGGTTACCACCAAGTCAGTAAAAAAGAATTGTCGCCAAGGTCAAAGGTTCACCGATAGCGGTGTGTTCCGACTGCACTTGAGAGCCAGTTCCTTCTAAGCCGTGTGTGCTTACCAACTTCGGCCACATCCTCACTTACCATGGTGAGATTGCGGTCAAACAAAGAAGATATGGCGTCAGGGAAATAAAAGAGAATAATTATTTTAATCAATGTTTAATTATTTCATGCTACAGTTTGTATAGTTGTGCTTTAGTCCGGTCTAAGTCTCTCTGCTGCGTAATTAAGTAACAAATATTTCAGATCAACTTTAAACTCTAGCGTTTATAATATTAGTAGGATAAAAGCTCAATATTTCATCCCAGTTTACGGGATTTTCATCAAAAGTTTTTTGGAGAAAACGTCACAAACAGCCACTTACTTTCGCTATTATAATATTGGCGTGAGTGAAGTCTCATTGAACATAAAGTCAGTGGCCCTGAAACTAAAGATGTTGAGACAACCACCGTTAATTATTAGCGATATGTGAAAAAGGCCAACTCTTTAGTTCCACTTGCAATGCTATTGAAAGTCATTGAGGAAAAACTAGATACTAAAAACTACTTGAAAGTGAAAGTTCATGTTATATCTTTTGATTTTTTGTAGTAAGTACTTAATAATACAAGGTTAGATACTTCGAATATACATCTCCCCTATAGAGAACCTTACGGATATAGCTTACTATTTCTATAGCTTTTGTTCATCAACGAGTCCACATTACGTAGAGAAATTGCTAGTATAGGCTGTTCTATGATCGCTAAGTAACTTTGGGCGTCATTATGGATTTATGGCAAAAAATACCAAATTATCTCGGCATTTTATTAACAATACCTACTAAATTTTAACATATCATTACATTATAGATGAAAGTTCTCACTTAATCTATACTACTATAATAAAGCGGAAGAGTTTTTTTGTTTGTTTGTTTAAACGGGCTAATCTCTGGAACTACCAGTCGGATTCGAAAAATTCTTTCACTAATAGGAAGCTACATTATCCCCGAGTATTATAGGCTACTTTATATCTCGGGAACGCGAGTGAAACCGCGAAAAACAGCTAGTAACTTATATGGAATTATTAAAAAGGACCTTCATTTAAGGGATATCGCAGATGTCATATATTTTATGGGCCAGATTGTTGACTAATTTATCAAGCTGTTCGAATTTACTTTCTTAGAAAATATATCTTCTTTTCTTTTCCATATAGGACTACTTTTGTTAGACATGTGCGTTGATAGTTGTATGAGATTCAGTGTTGTATTCTCTTCGACAAAAAAGTTGGCAATCGATTATGACACGGGTGGACTAAAATTTGCTTTAGCGCCTTCATAGCCTTGAGTACATGATGAGATGCTTAGAAAACCCAAATAATATAATCGTATAAGATTATTCACATATCCTTTTAGTAGTTATTACCTATATGATATTAATTAATGAGACGTCCTCGTCAGACCGGTTTTAAATCAAACTGGAAATTCATTGTGCTCCATCGTTTCAAGAAATATATTTATTGGAATTGCTGCATAATATTAAATATTTTTAGACATTTTGGATGCTAATTGAACTTTTTATTCATATTTATATCACAGTTTATCACTGCAGAGTTTTTCTTATATATAGGGTGTAACGGAAAGGGTATATACATCCGAAGGGGGTGAAGACTACATCAGGCTCTCTATTAAAAGTTTCAGAGGCTCAAAATAAGGTACTCAAAAATTCAAAACAAATTTTTGAATTCAAGTTTATTGAATTGAAATCATAACCAACATGCCACCGGTCAATGAGGGTCATTATTATTTTGCGTCCCTTGGTAATATTAATATAACACTTTATCTTCTGCGATCTGTACGCCTAGTACCAAAAAAGTGGATTACTGTAATGTATATACACTTTCCGTTACACCCTGTATACTTAAAGGATATCTACGTATCCCTATAAGCAAAATTAATATTCCTCACACAAGTTAGCTTTGCGGAGAGATAAAAATTAACCGAGAGACGATTAAATATGATGTTGTTGAGATAACGCAAGCGTATGACTACGGTACGCACATATTTTGTCGAATTTATTCTGACGTGTCAAATGGTGCAATACCATCTAGAGGTGGTAGGCGGCATAGTGACCCGCTCGTATATATACCGATATAACACAGTTAGAACAATATTGTCTAGTACCTTCACCGACATACAAATACTTACATACAATCATGAAGACCATCGTAAGTGCCAGTGATGATATTTTGATATTCAATAAAATATTATTTTTAAACAAAGTGACGTGAACCTTGTGTTGTGCTAAGTGCTATAATCAAACATTAAGAATTTGAGCTCTGAAAATTATAGTTTGCATTTAAAGATAACAAACTGTTAACGTATCTTATCTAATCTAAACATACATTTCAGGTTTTCTTCGGACTTTTGGCAGTCGCTGCTGCTGCACCTCAGGCCCCAACGGAGCCCATCCCAATCCTGAGGCAAGACAGTGAAATCAACCCCGATGGCTCATACCAGTACTCTTTTGAAACCGGCAACGGTATCTCCGCTGACGAGAGGGGAGCCCTTAAGAACATCGGTGCTGAAGAGCCTGCTTTACAAGTCGAGGGTCAATTCCAATACCCCAGTGAAGATGGCACAAACATTCAGCTGAGCTACATCGCCAACGAGAACGGCTTCCAACCCCAGGGTGCCCATATCCCCACTCCTCCCCCAATCCCAGAAGCCATCCAGCGAGCGCTTGCCTACCTAGCGACCGCCCCTCCCCAGCCAGAGAACAGCAGACGCTAAGTTCAAGTATTTTGAACCTGGTTGGTCATAGGTTAATGCCAGCAATGTTCATAATATACACTGTTGCGACAGTGAATATTTTTAAGTGCCATTCCACATTAATGTGTTACGCATGTGTACTGGCATTTATTTTTATGAGATTGTATATAAAACTGATTAATGATTATTTTTATATTTAATGTAAATATACTTTATTTTTTTACGAAGATTAATATTGATTTTTATTTCGATTGGAATCTTACAATAACGCTTCCCGTGAAGAAAATAGTGAGGAAAATGTAGCAGGTACTCTGTAGTACCCGCGAGGTAGTTAAGCATCCCCTATTAGAAATTTAATCACCAAGCACCTACTGAAGAGTGTCAGTAGAGAATTTGAGAGTCAGTTATCTTCTAGGCTTTGTGTGCTTGGAACTTATATATCATCACCTACCATACTGAGATTGTAAGCAAAAAAAGCCTGATATTAAAAAAAATATATTATTTATGTTAATAACCATCAATATATATTTACAAAAATAACTTATTAAACTCGGTTTAAAATATATTCAATAGCATAATTAAAGTTGTCTCCATCTATTTCATAGCCAACATATATTTTTTTCTTTCTCAGTTAATGAATATTAACGATAGATAAATGGATTCATTTAATTTAAAATTCAAATGGAAATTACCTACATTCTCACAGTAGGTATTTACATTAATAAACTTAATGTATGATTATTAATTAGGAATTGCTTTTGGTATGTAATCGTTATTTTAGGCAAAGCTTCAAGTATCAAATTTAAATTCAAATTCAAATTCAAAAAGCATTTATTCAATTTAGGCCCTGATAAGGCACTTGTGAACGTTAACAAATGGCTCTACACCGGTTCCAAATACAACTTGAACTGAGAAGACTCCGGCAAGAAACTCAGCAAGTGTTTTTTTTTTTTTAAATATGTAAATAGAAGTATTACAATTACAAAATATATATAACAATAGCCTGCGAAGCGAACAATTCATTCAAATGCATTCTTGTCATCTACAAAATCAGAAACTTTATAGTACCCTTTCGTACATAACTTCTGTTTAACTATCTTTTTGAATCTATGTATAGGTAGCTCTTGGATTTCTTTGGGTACTTTATTATAGAAACGTATACATTGCCCCTTGAAATAGTTAAGGACTTTGCTGAGCCGAGTTAAAGGTACAGCAAGTTTGTGCTTATTTCTAGTGTTCAAACTATGAGTGTCATTATTCTTAGGAAAGTTATTTAGGTTTTTCCTCACATGAATAAGATTTTCATATATGTACTGTGACGACACTGTCATTATATTAATAGATTTAAACTTGTCTCTCAAAGAATCTCTAGGCCTTATTTTATATATTGCGCGGACAGCTTCTTCTGCAGTATAAAAATTCTATTGATTTCGGCACCACTGCCCCAGAGGAGGATACCGTAAGACATCAAACTGTGAAAGTAACTGAAATAAACTAATTTTGCCGTAGATTCGTCAGTGAGAGCGCGAATTTTTCTCACTGCATAAGCTGCAGAACTAAGTCTATCCACCAATTTACAAATGTGAGGGCTCCATTGTAACTTATTATCTAAAGTGATACCTAAAAATACAGTTGTTTCAACAAGATCCAGTTTTTCGCCTTTAATTACAATATTTTTGTCCGAATGTCTCACATTGGGTAGACTGAATCTGATACATTTTGTTTTTTTCTCATTTAGCAATAAATTATTAATAGTAAACCAATCAACGACTTCAGAAAGAGCATTGTTCACATCGTCAGAATTAAAATCATGTCTATTCACTTTGTAAAGAAGTGAAGTGTCATCAGCAAACAATACTATCTCATGTTTTTTTTCTACAAGATATGGTAAGTCGTTGATGTAAATGAGAAATAGAAAAGGTCCAAGGATAGAACCTTGTGGTACACCCATAGTTACTGATGACCCAGGGGATACTTTACCATTAACTTCAACCTTTTGAATTCTGTCACTTAAGTAAGAAATCAAAAGATCAAGTGCAGTGTCTCTAACGCCATAGTGATGTAATTTGCTGATCAGTATTTTATGATGGACGCAATCAAAAGCCTTGGATAAGTCACAAAAAACACCGAGGGTGTCTCGTGAATTTTCCCAGGCGTCAAAAATGTGTTGAATAAGCTCAACACCAGCATCGGTTGTTGAGCGACCCCTAGTGAAACCAAATTGTTTACTGTGAAGCAGTCTATTACTATTGAAATGTACCATCAATTGATTAAGTATAATTTTCTCGAATACTTTACTGAATGTCGGTAGTATGGAAATTGGTCTAAAATTTGTAGGGTCGGATGTACTACCGGATTTAAATAAAGGCACTACTTTACTATGTTTCATAAGATCAGGAAACTCACCACAATCAATACATTTATTAAATATAACAGCTAAATGAGGTGCAATACAATCAATTATAGAATTAATAAGTTTAACTGAAAGCCCCCATAGATCAACAGTGTTTTTCAAATTTAGAGATTTGAAAGCTTTAATTATATCGCTAGAAGTAACAGTTGAGAATTTAAAGTCAACAGTACATTCTGTTACATTTTTCCTAAGTAAAGATACAGCGAGGGTGGGAGAAGAATTAAGAGCCTTGGTAGTCGAAACTGGAATATTGGTGAAGAATGCCTCAAAAGCGGCAGCAACATCTTGATCAGATTTGATTGATTTATCATTCATAATAAGTTGAAACTCATTATTACGTACTTTGAACTTTCCAGTTTCACTATTTATAATTTTCCAAGTCATCTTGATCTTATCTTGACTATTTTTAATTCTATTTTTAATTGTATCCGCAACGTCTTCAAATAAGTATAATATAAATTACTATGACATCACTTAATAATTTTAAAATATGAAACTACCTTATAGAAACTATGATTGACTTTGGAAATAGTTATAAATGGACGGAATAAGCATAAAAAATCGGCCAAGTGCGAGTCGAACTCGCACACGGAGGGTTCCGTACCAATATTAACTAACTCATTTCACTTTGCTATGAAAAACGCCACAAAAAGACGTTTCTTGCATGGGTGCACCCTTTATTTTTTTATTTTATTTCATTTTTATTATATGTTGTTAAAGCAGCAATAGAAATACATATTCTCTGAAAATTGTTCTTGCTGTTTACCTATTACCGTTCATGATATACAGCCCACTGACAGACGGACGGACGGACATCGGAGTCTTAGTAATAGGGTCCCGTTTGGCACCCTTCGGGTACAGAACTCTAAAAAGAAATAGTAAGTACCTATAGTATCATTGATAGTCTGGCACATTGCTTTCAGAATATCCAGATAAGTTACTACTATTAGAGGTGTCAACTTATTCACTGGTACTAAAGAAACTAGATAATGATAACAATTCATAATTAATTGTTCATAGGGTAATTACACATTCTATAAAATATAGGTACTTAGTTATGTCTAATATACTGATATCTCTCTTGCCTCTATTCATTGCAATATGCCTACACGGAATTTGGTCTAAGTATATTTATTTGACACTAATTAGTAAGCAGCATTTGTTTCTTAATGATGCTAGATAGTTTTAGAGTCAAAAGTAGGTATAGGTAATTAAAAATTAAGCAATAACCTGTAAAAAGCGAAACTCATCATCAACCTGAATAGATAAACGTAATAGTACCTATGTGCGATGAAGAATCAGGTCGTTACACAAATACACACCAGATGCCGAGAATTTCTGATGCGAAAATTTATGTTTTGCATACTACGGCACGTGTGTTAATATGTTTTCTTCTAATCAGAGATATTAAGTTCAAATTTTATTTAACAAATAAGTCGTATTTATTTGTTATAGCAATGAATAAATATTTTGGTTACTTATTAGGAACTACTTACATACGTACTTTATCTTTACGAAGGTAAAATCAACATAATAATGAGATTAGTAACAATTTTTAAAACGTGATGTTTGATGAAGGTGAACCTTCATACTCATCATGTGAATGTCATTATAATCGTTTTCGCAAACTACACCGTTTCTGATTTTGAAACGCTATTGACCAATTAGTTTATCTTTGAAATACAAAGGTCACATACATCATACCTACTTTAAATAATTACCTGGGTAAATATCATTGACATATTAGTCTTATATTATAACTAGCTTTCAGCCCCGCGGTTTGACACGCTATTATTTTAACCCCCCAAAGAAATGGGTTTGTAATTCGAAAAACCCTTCCTTAGTGGATGCCTACGTTATATGTGAGCTTAGCGTGCATTTAAAATTATCACTCAGTCAGTTTCTTTTTTTTTATCTGTACTATCTATACTATATTAATATTTAATCTATACTAATATTATAATAAAGCGATTTTTTGTTTGTTTTTATGTTTGTTTAAGGCGCTGTGGGTTCATAGATTGGCAAAAATGCGTTTCTTTGATTCGGTTTTATGTAAAGAAAATGACATACTTTTAGTTAAAATATATATGACAGTTGACAATATTTCCTAAGTTTCAGTGCGCTCCAAAATATGATTTAAATAATTTTACTCGCAAGAAAAAAATAGAAAATGTACCCTCTTTTTTTGCTTTTATCGCGTTTTATGGCTATAATAAACAGTATATTCAGAAGAAAAATATACAACAATAATAGTCATAATGTAATCTATCGCACCACGATTTTATTTGAGGATTTAACATTAAAAAATAAATTGAAAGATTACCTTATTAAAAAATGCTACTATTCAATTGAAGAGTTTATGGCAGATAAAATGGAGCAAAAATATTTATGAAACTTTAAAATAATGGATCAGTCTCGCGATCATACCTATTAACGTGTAATAATAAAATTCAATTATAATGTATATGTGTACATGTTAAAAATTATGTCTAAAATATGTAACGTAAACTAATATTACTATAAATAAATAATTTAAATACTAATTAATATACCTAATAATTAATTATAATTCAGAATGTATATAAACTATGTACCGACTAACCATTTCATTTACTAATTAATGTTTCAATGCCCTTGCAGGGCTTATGTTGTGGACTTACTTAATACTGTAACAACTTAAAATGTAACAAACATGAAGCAATTAATAAATGAATATGAATTTTATTTTTATATTTCTTTACTTTAACACAAATCCAAAATAACTACAAAATGCGTGGACTAGCGGGCCGATAGGAGGCCCGGCTCCGCTCGAGCGCTTGTGGTTGGACAGCGCCTTAAACGGGCTAATCTCTGGAACTACCAGTCGGATTCAAAAATATAATAAAGCGGAAGACTTTTTTGTTTGTTTTTTTTTTTTTTTAGTTTATCCCCCAGATTCCATTTTTAAGTATGAAAATATACATCGAAATGCGGAATTTTGACATAACTAAAATTATCAAAAGAGTCATTGTAGCGTCAATCAACCTTATCATAGATTACTAGATAATACCAAGATAAAAAAAACAGATTTGAAAGAGAAGCTCTGAATAGTTTACAATCATATTTGTAGGCCCTTTAATTTTCATAAAGTAGTACAATAATATTTATATATATAAATAAAATAGGAATTGTAAAAGTATTATGATCACTGTGTGCAGCGACCGCCGACACAGATAAGCCCTCGAGGCTTCCGTGAAGGCTATAAAAACGTAATAATGTAGAAAAAAAATTATGGTAAATAAATATATTATAAAAAAAAAAAAATTTGATCCAAGCGTCATCGCATCGGGGGCCTATATGTAAACACTAGACCTCTGCTGTAAATTGGTGAAGAGTTGGGCATCTGGCAAATGCCAGATAATGTTGCAGCATCAGGAAGGTTACCATGTTTTATCAATATCTTTGAAGTTACAGGATACCAAAGGGGTACGAACATTTTTGTATGGGAGCTGGCATAGCCACCCGCCGCCATTTTGATTTTTTTTCAATGTGGCGGCGCACGGTGTAGGTGGTATATTTGGGTAGAGGACACTTATCCAAACAAAAAATGTTAAGCAATATGGTGTCCTAAAGTGTCACGTTTCCGAGATATTTGGAGGTAAAGATCGCCATATGAGAATAACGACAATCATTAAAAATGAACTTATTACGTGTATATATGCATTAGTTTGTATTCAAATAATAGTTCCCAGGTTGATTTAACATTTTATTAGAATATAGCAAAACAAATAGCACGAAAAAATAATATTAATTAATTGGTTACCTACTAAACCGCATCGCTATATTCGCAATGAAACACAATGTTGTCAAGTAGCTCGGATCGTAGTGGTTAACTTGTTTTCCATGTCTCCGTTATTAAACAAAAATGACAATACTTGTCTTAAAATATAATGTTACCGTGATTTTGGAATATCGATGTATAAATAATATGAGAAGAATGACAATAGTATAAAGTTGATTGAGTACAATTTATGTTCTTGTTTTTAAGCAATAAACGGGGGTGTGTGTGGTTTTAAAAATAAAATAATACACATAATAGAAACAAGCCGTGACCTCAAACCTTTAAATAAAAGGATTTTTTTAAACTACTTAGGTAGCAAACAAACATATATACGGCCCGCCTAAGCGGTAAGCGTTTACCGTAGCCTATGGACGCTTGCAACACCAGGGGTATCACTCGCGCATTGCCGACCCTACAGAAATCTCTTCACACCTTTTTTAAGGAACCCCACGCTGTACTCTGTTGGGAAAACCACGGCGGGAGCTCCTTCCATAGTCTAAGCGTCCGCGGAAGAAAGCTCCTTTCAGACCGCATAGTTCGAAACTATTTTGGTTCCAATGTGTGAGGATGGACTCCCCGTCAATGGCGAGACTTGCGATGGTAGAAGGTAGCCGTGGGCATCAGGTTAAACAATTCAACAGAACACTGTCCGTTGTACAAGCGGTAGAACACACATAAGGAGGCAAAATCTCTCCTCAGATTGAGGGGCCCTAAGCCGCTTGTGAGCTCGGGATCGTCGACAATTCTAATAGCACGTCGCTGAACCGAGTTTAAAGGCCCAAACTGGTATCCAAGAAAGAGCAGTACTCCATATAAGGCCGAACTTGCGACTTGTAAAGTTGCAGCCTTTGCCCCGATGTGAAGTACTGCGTCGCTCTGTTGAGCACTTCAAGTTTTTTGGAAGCTAGCTTAACCTTGTCTTCTAGACGGCCTATTGATGTCGTTAGAAATGTCGATGCCGAGGATCCCGATGTTTTCACTGATGTTCGAGTTCTGGAATTGTGAAGTCACAGCAAATGAGGTTTTCTTAGCGGTGAACGCGCAGACTTGAGTCTTAGTGGGGTTGAAATGGACTAGGTTTAGTCGACCGTAATCGGACACACTAGTTAGTGTGCTCTCGATTTCAGACATAAGCCGTTCGCGGCTTTCCTCCACCACAAAACGAGGAATATTTGCAATGAGCGTCCTCTGTACAATGATTACCGTCAATAGACAGCATTTCATTGATATGCAGCAGGAACAGTGATTGGGACAGTACAGACCCTTGCGGGACGCCAGCATTTATGTTTCTCAGCTCGTATGCATCTGCTGGACTAAAAATTGGCGACCCATTTGCATAGTCCCTCGGGAAACCCATATGCTGGTAACTTCGTTAGAAGACCCCAGTGCCAGAACCGATCGAACGCCTTCGCCACCTTGACTCTCGATGGTGAGAGACACATCACATAGATATACACTAGCAGGTCACCTGCCAAGGGACTATGGTGGAAGCCATATTGTCGGTCACTCAACAAATCGTGATCCTCTAGGTATCTCAAGAGCTGCGTGTTGATCACTCGCTCCATGACATTGGAGAAAATGGGAGGTGATGGCAATAGGCCTGTAATTCATCGGGTCTGATCTATCGCCCTTTTGGGCATTGTGTGCACGTGAGCAGTCTTCGATGAAGACGGGACTTTCATTTAGGTGGAAGTTTTATTAGGTCAGGTCGGGTAGGCCGCGGGACCGGGTTTTTTAAATTTATTTTCAACACACTCGCTCGTAAAGTAACAGTTATTGCACTGCTTTTAGTATCTTAATGCAGCTTATTACCCATTTGTGCTTTTTACTTTACATTACCGCACAGTTTTATGAAGGTATAATCCCGATTATGATAAGTTTGTACCTCACTGCAAGTATTATGTGTAGACCAAGCATTCTTAATTTAAACGGGTAAAATAGTTTGACAGCTCACCGCTGTCAAAAAAACCTTGCGTGCCATATTTGTAAACGTTCTCATTGTGTTGATTTGATTAATATCAAAAATCTACTTAAAAAATACAAGTCTGTTTTTTTCCTCGCAAGTGTGTGAAAAACGTCGTATGACACGCGTGTGCATTGATTATTACACTCTCGGCTCACTTATTGCGTTCGCCTACGGCTCACGCGCTAAATACGCCTCGAGTATTAATAACCAACTTTGCACACATGTATCATAATGTACTATTACGTCGCTATTGCAATTTTGGTGCCCAGGGAACATTACTTAGCGATCTTTAGTTCCAATTAACTTGGTAACATGAGATTTTAGGACAAGTATTGTCATTTTTGTTTGTATAATAATGACAAGACAACAAGTCCCGATCCGAGCTACTTTGACAACATTGTGGTTCATAGCGAATATTACGATGCTGTTTAGTAGGTTTTTTTTTTTATACTACTTAGTCGGTAAACAAGCATACGGCCCACATTGATGGTAAGCGGTCACCGTAGCCATATGGACGCTTGCAACACACGAAGCATCGCTCACGCGTTACCGACCTTTCCCCCCTCCCCTATGAGCTCTGGCGACCTTACTCACGCGCAGGAACACAACTTTACACAATATAAAGTTATTTGGCTGCTGTATTCTGTAAAAATATTGTATTTCGTGCTTCTAGTTTAACTCTCTTCTAAAAAATTGATAAATCAACCTGGGAACTATTATTTGAATACAATCGAATGCATATAAACACGTAATAAGTTAATTTTTAATGATTGTCGTAATTCTCATATGGCGATCTTTACCTCCAAATATCTCGGAAACGTGACACTTTAGGCCACCATATGGATTAACATTTTTTGTTTGTATAAGTGTCCTCTACCCATATATACCAGTTTCATCGTGCGCCGCGACATTGAAAAAAAACTAAAATGGCGGCGGCTAGCTATGCCACAAAGGTTCTAACCCCTTTCAAATCGATCAGACCTGTGAAAGTTGCTCACATCCCTTCATCAAATAGAAAAGAGATGATGATCTTCAAAAAGCTGCACAGATTTGATTGAATCATAACTAAGACCACTCTCGATTAAGTCACCTTTTAAACAGCTGGTAAGTTCAGTAAATGTGACCTTCATAAGTGCCCTTCTGTGGCCTAAATTGAATAAATGGCTTTGACTTTGTAACAAAAAAGACTACATCAAAATAGGTCCATTTGATACACGAGGCCACAGACAAACAAACAGATACACACATACACGCGATGAACTTATAACACCCCTTTGCATCGGGGATTAAAAATAATACTTTAATACGAGAAAGGTACGAATGCTGAAGAATTCAAAATTCAAAAAAATTCAAAATTCAAAATCATTTATTCAAATAGACCTTCGCAGGCACTTATGAAAAGTCTGACTCTAATACTCTAATACCAGTTCGGAAGGTTGCATTTGCTGAGAAGAGCCGGCAATAAACTCAGCAATTACTCTTTTCAAAACAAGCTTAGATTCATTACATAATATTTACATTCTAATCGCACTGACAACAATTGCGTGCCCCGGCGAGGCGGTATTACCACCATGTTAGAAGTTAAACATTACAAAAGTTTCAACCGATACTTATAAATATTTTTATACCAACAAAATATATAAAGGAGTCAAGGGTAAAGAACGTATAAACAAATTGAAATGTTTATCTATGATTTCGTAACTTATTCTTTTCTTTGTCCAAATAACTTTTATTGTGCGTTGGTACCTTATGTACGTAAATTAATCGTATTACAATACGTATGGGCTATTTACCTTGTTCGGGTACTATGACATATTTAAACGAACGGTTCTGAAAAATTATTATGTTCAGTATTTGATAAATGCTATAATATGGATTTTGTTACATGAGCATCAATAATATTTGGACGTAGTATATTATATACTCTGAGGTAGTATATTATTAACTCTGTGCTAATATTATATCGTTGGTCGTCGCATGATTACATCTAGTGACAAATTTACGAATCAATTCGATTTTATGTTATGAAGAGAATCCATTCAATATTCAGATCGATTTATTTCAAGAAGGAAATCAAAGATGGCGTTTCAATGAAGTGGATATTGCTAAGCTATTTTTACTTTTTGTAATAATTATGAACTAAGTAATGTGCAAAGATTGTTTGGTCAAAATAATTCACTCTGATCATTAAATTTATCTTTATTTGTTTCATTTTGTGTTATAAATTATTTGGGATCTGGTATAGATTATGTGATGGTCGGAAGTGTGGAAGATGTCTCAGAATATTATATCTTTCTGGTTGTAAATATATCTTACATTTGTAAATATACATTGTAGATACTAGGTAGTATAACTAGATAGAGATAGGTTGTAGATCGAAGATAGAGATAGATAGATAGATAGATGATGTAGGTCAAAATATCCCAGGATGTTTATTTTTATTAATTTATTTATTTAACATGTTAACAAAGGCGTTAATGGAATTAGAATTGCATGCAATAAAAGTATTGCGTGATTTGTGACTGTAAGTAGTATTGAGCGTGACCCTGCGTGACCTATTGAGGTGGTGGTAATAATAGTAGTTGACATTTAGAGATGGCAACTAGTTTTAAGGTGGCCCGTGGACGTCTTCGATATTTACGATATTGTACTAGTTTGATGGCTTGTTTTCTAGATTCATGCCCAACTGGTAATCTTCAAGGCTAACTAGGATGATCTCAAATTATATAAGATATATTTACCAATGGTGTCATCCTACAGTTTGGTAAATAGAGATCCTTCGAAATTTTTAAAAACTTGAAATAATAGTTAACTTATTAACTAAAAAAAATTAGCTATGACGCACATTATAAAGAGTTTTTGACGATAATTGTAAGGCACAGTTAAGATAATGGTAATATAGTTATTTTTTTTTGGTTTTATCCAATCAAACAGGTAAATTAAACTTGATCTATGCCATTCTCCTCAGTTCATGCAATGGCGAGGTAAATTAACTTGAGCTGTAGGTACTATCATCCCCGTTAGCCCCTTTGCACATTCTAAGAAACATTTCTTGTGTCTTATCAGACATGTCTTATAAGACATTCAGTCGCTCTAGTTGTTATATGAGAACATACACATTACAAGAAATGTCTGATCAGACACACCCATACATTTTATGTCTTGTGTCTGATAAGACACAAGAAATTGTCTTATAATGTGCAAAGGCACTTAAACGTCACCCCGGGGCTACCGACGAGCGTACGCGAGCAAGTCGTATCGGGCCCTTTAAATGCAGACTCTGGAGATAACGGAGCTATCGGCACTATATTTCTATCTGCCTAGTTAGTGGATGAGGCAGTGGCACTGAGGCCGATGGGACCAAGTCGCTATTTTGATACGTCAGTCATCTCCATTACAATAAAATATATATTAGCATCGTCATGCTTTCAGTATGGGAATAACTAAATATTTATCTGACACCCAAAATATCAAAAGTATTCTGCAATTACCTAACATTAAAAAAGTCTACAAGTGAGATGGATCACTGATTGATCGATTTTAAGTTGAAAAAATTGGCAGATCTTTTTTGTTAATTTATTTTTGGTCTAAGATGGTCTAAGTATTTGTATGTCAAGTTCCAATAAAATAAGTGATTGAGTATGCAAACAAATTTGTAAGACAAAAATAAACATACAAAATCCTCAGATTATAAAACGTTGTATAGACATAGCATCATGGTAATTCTCAAATCAATAGGTTTAATTTATTATATTTGTCGCCACGTGTATCACACGATAACGAGAAATTTATATTAGGACTTTCATCAAGGTCACTATAGCATGTCATTGCCCCTTGAATATAAAATATTTTTTTAAGTATTCTGTCTAATATAAAAAGAAACAATTTAGTGCGTATGGTACCTGTTCTTATTGGGAATCAAAGTAAAGCAGATCTCAGCAAAATGAAATTCTTGGTAAGGCTTTAGATAAACTTTCTGATTCCTAGACCAGAGTTATAAAAAAGTGTACAAGTATATAAAAGAACCTATTATTTTTTTGTATATTTATTACAAATATATAAAATGCAAACTATAAATAGAAGATCTCCTCAAGGCTGCTGCAGCTGCTGCCGATTGGTAGAGTTAAATTATAAATTATATTTTCTTATAGGTGTTGGCACTTTGCGTGTACTCTGCGAGCGCAGCTGTACCTGGTTTCGGTGACTACCAGCAGCCATGGGGCGCGGTCGCCCAAGCGGCTGTCCAGGTCGGCGCCCAAGTGGGTCAGGCTGTGGTCCAGCCCGCAGTATATGCCAAGAGCGTTCTCACTGGCCAACGTGAAGCCGAAGCTCCCATCCTCAAATACGATTCTGAAGTCAACGCGGACAGTTACAAATACAAGTGGGTAAAACATTTGCTCACACTAAAAAAAAATAACTATTTTAAGTTATTTATATAGCAGCAATGATTTTTAAACTCAAAGTACATAAAAGTAAGACTTTCAAATAATTAATATGATTATTTCGTTTATTCAGGTACGAGACTGGCAACGGAATTTCAGCATCTTCCGCTGGATACCTGAAGAATGTTGATAACTCTGCCACTCTTGTAAGTATTACATCTAAATATCAAACAATAAATAGTCCTAAGCTACTTTTCAAGAGTAATAATTTGTGTTATGTTTAAACAATGTTTTTTTTTTCTATTAGATACAAAACGACATTTTATGATAAAAAAGACTGTGTTATATTTTTGAATAAGCAACTTGTTTCTTGTTATAACTTTATTCTTATTTTCAAGCAGCGCACTATGATAGACTAGCGACGTACTAATTGTTAATAGTTTTTATTTAAGGTGCTTCAATGTAATAAATAAGTACTAGTAATAATGTTGCTTTCTTCAGGTGAGCGAAGGACAATATCAATACACGGCTCCCGATGGCACCCTCGTTGATCTTGCCTACAACGCTGACGAGAATGGTTACCAGCCCAAGGTATGATATATCATCATTTCAGTACAGCCAACATGCTTGTCAGTTCATAAGTTAGTAAAGAAAACGAAACAAAAATTAGTACATGTAGTATATCAGTTATCTGGTTTACATTTACATCTGCTTCGTTTGGGATCAGATAGCCGTGTGAAGAATGTGCTAGATATTTATTTTATTATCTATTTGTTGTATGTTTGCAGAGCAACCGCCTGCCCGTGGCTCCCCCCGTGCCCGAATACATCCTCCGCGCTCTGAAGTACATCGCAGAGCACCCACAACCAGTCGATGACGTCAAGAGGTTCTAAGCGGAGCACACCTATACACCACCAACACTGCAACCAAAAAATACAAGGAATTAGATTATTATCATGAAAGTTATGGATAGCAACTAAATGAAATTATATTATTATAATGTAAATTAAATTGCAATTCTAACATACAACTTTTTCCTTTATTGAAATATTTCCCCTAACAAACTATCATTATGGTAACTGCGTGTTACTCAAGTAATTTGCTTAAAGTACAAGAACATTTAAATCCTACTCATGTTTTTTCAAGCCTGTATTACAAAAATAAAATCGTGCGACTCAGTGGTAAATGCGCATACTAAGCGCTCGTGTACACGCCACCGCGCCGCTGACGCGCCTCTATGCTGTGTATCGCGCTACCGTAACGATGTCTGCCATTATTTGAGTTATTCTATTGCCAGCCGCCAACGAATGTGCAACACGTGTCATCTCCATAGCTAGAGTCTGGCAAACGAAAGTTGAGCCTGGCTGTAATTGAAACTCTTTACATGGCAACATTCTATTTCGTCACCCGGCATAAAAAGTGTCAACTAGTTTACCAGAACCAGTTTTGATACTAACCCTTTATTCATAATGACTTTATAGCTAAATCAGTGTTATAGTGTCCACCTTCTCATTATTTCGATCACCTTAATGTTCTACAATTTGCTAACTGAACTTCTACGGTCGCTAATCACTGAATCATTATATCCGTATTGTTCTACGAAGGTAAAAAAAATATAAATTAGAAAAAAATCTAATTTCCACAATTTTTGAATTTGAATAAATATAGTACGCTTAGTTTGGGATCAGATAACCATGTGAGGAATATCCCAGGATATTTATGTATTAATTTAAAAGCATCCTATATAGAAATAGAATCAACCTCATCGCTGCCGCTGCAGAGATCTCGTCAACGAGCTCGGCCACCATGGACTTTCGTGCTCTCTAAGTGCTGGTAGAATATCACGACACTCAACTATTAATGACATTATCCACAGGGCTCTTGTTGTCGCTAACGTGCCTTCCGTACTGAAACCAGTTGGTATTGCGCGGGGCGATGGCAAGAGACCGGATGGTATGTCTTTGATCCCTTGGAGTGTCGGCCAGTCGCTGGTGTGGGATGCCACATGTGTCGATACACTCGCGCCATCTCACTTACCGACGACTTGTAAAGCTGCAGGGGCAGCTGCGGCCAGCGCGGAAAATTCAAAAAATACGCATCGATTGGACCCAATTATATTTTTGTGCCTTTTGCGGTCGAGACCATGGGACCGTGGGGGTCCGAAGCTCGCCGTTTTGCTCGCACCTTGTCATCAAAATTGATCGAGACCTCCGGAGACCAACGGGCGGGGAGCTTTTTCCGCCAACGCGTCAGCTTGGCTATCCAAAGAGGAAACGCTGCCAGCCTTCTGGGAACCCTACCGTTAATCGGAAGCAGCGGCAGGCTTGAGGAAATTTTCTATATATAGATTGTATTTTGTACATATTTGCTGTAAATAAAGATAGATAGGTATAAAGAAATAGAATATAACGAGTTTATGTACAATTTTAACTCATATACATGCAAATATTATATAGGAAAATCAAACATAACTTAATATTTATATAATTTTTTTGTAAAGTATTAAAACAATTTATTCCTACTATACTTAGTGATACCATATCTATTTTTTTTTTATTTGCCGCGCTTTTTCAGGTTCTACTTTCGTATACCAGACTATAGCAATGCATTACTGACAACTGTATAGTATGCTATAATCAAGCGGCGGCGGTGCGGCGGCGGTGCGTATACACAGCATAAAGGCGCGTCGGCGGCGCGGTGGCGGCGGCGCGGCTGCGGCGTTGTGTATGTACACGAGCGCTAAGGGTGCAATAATGTTACCGCTTATCTGGGGGGCACGGGGCACTTGCCCCCGCCAAGACGAGCCAAGTGAAGCCCAAGGGATTTTTTTAACCCATAACTTGGGTTTGGATTATACCAGATAAACAAAATTCTAGGGATATATTGTCAATAGTGGACTTATAAAACATATTAAGTTGCAATTGCATAGCTCTTATACTTTAGATTTTATTGAAAACTAAAAAAACCCGATTTCGTCACTGACTCACTGATCATCAAAATTCGTAGGGTTCTTCCTGAAGTCTTAGAGACTTACGCAAATTTTCACGATTTATTATCACAACAACGTAAGGTGAAAAATTTATTCACTGTTTATTACTTTCCTGTTATACTTATTTGCTGTTATTTGTTTTATGTTCTTGTAGTAGCGAAACAGCCAAGCCACATATTTTGACTAAGGTGTAGAGTAGTTTTTAGAGATTCTTTATGCCACCTTATCAATGTAAAATTTAATAAAATAATTCATAATGAAGATAAAATAGGTACATAATATAAAACATAAATGGTTAAAATAAAAATGGAGACAGATAATATCAATACAAGATAAAAATAGAAATTTATTGTACCATATTTTAGATTATAACCTAGTATTTATTTACTCTGAGCTATAACTAAAGTTCTAAAGTTATTTTTTTAGAATTAGTGTGCGCTTTTACAATAAAATACAACTTTTGGTAACCATAATGACTGATTTTAAAATAAATCCTATCCTATCCTAACTAATATTATAAATGCGAAAGTGAGTTTGTTTGTTACGCCTTCACGCCTCAACTACTCAACGGATCATTATGAAATTTGGCATGCAGATAGCCTATGGTATGGAAAAGGATATATGATACTTTTTATCTCGGGAACGCGGATGAAACCGCGGGGGACAGCTAGTAATAAATAAATATAAATAAATATCCTGGGGCATTCCTCACACACGGTCATCTGAACCCAAACTAAGCAGAGCTTGTACTATGGAAACCGAATAACTGATATACTACATATACTACGTTTTGTTTTTAAATACATACTTAATGATTATACATAATTACACCTAGACTCAGAACATGCAGACATGTTTATGCACACAAATGCATGTCCTGTGTGGGTATCGAACCCACGACCCAGCTGCGCGATCTGGCCTGTCAATTCAGCCTATTATTCGTATGTGCCGGCAATTCAATGAGCATATTAAGACAACCCCTCACTAGAGTTATATAACTCTAACTTCAATATATACATGCATTACAGATACAAATCTGTAATATCTTTAAAGATTCATAATACCGTGGTTTTCCCAATGGAGTACAGCATGGGATTCTTCAAAAAGGGTGTGAAGAGATTTCTGCAGAATCGGCAACGCGCGCGTTTTATCTCTGGTGTTGCAAGCGTCCATAGGTTACGGTTACCGGTTACCACCAGGCGGGCCTAGATTGCTTGTTGTGGTTTGAAAAAAAATTCATTGCTCATAATTCAAATTCAAAATCTTTATTTCCATGTTCGTTTTTTTTTTTGACCCGCCCATAAGGGGCGATGACGAAGCCTAAGATGAAACACGCTTACCCAGAGGAAACCTATTCACTCTGGCCTTGATAGTACCTAGATTGTAGAAGCGTCAGGAAACACAGACGCTGGAAGCAAGTTCCACTCCCTTGCTGTCAGCATTATAAATGAGGATGCAAAACGCTGTGTCCGTATATTCGGTATGTCAACAACGTACGGGTGAAAATTTTCCCGGCGTCTTGTGGTTCGGTGTAAAAATGGGGATGGTGGAATAAGGTTGAATAATTCCTGCGCACACTCTCCAAAATATATCCTGTAGACAACCGATAAGCAAGCAACCTTTCTTCGATGGTCAAGGCTCGTGAGTTTCGCCTTAATTTCATACAAAAGAGATGTCTTCAACAATATTTTCTCTAATTTAATATGTATTAACTTTTTGCAATAGATTTGTTATCGTTTCAAAGCTAAAGGAGCCAGCTTGCAGACGGTGTTGTTATTTTTAATGTGGAAATGTCATAGAAACCACCTCCACCTTACAGAATACCGCAGTCAAATAACTTCATGTTGTGTTCCTGCGCGTGAGTAAGGTCGCCAGAGCTCATTTGGGAGGGGGAATGGTCGGTAACGCGCGACTCCGCGTGAGTGATGCCTCATGTGTTGCAAGCGTCCATATGGCTGCGGTAACCGCTTACCATCAGGCGGGCCGTATGCTTGTTTACCGACTTTGTGGTATAAACAAAAGAAACAGTCAGACAAAATGTCGATATGGATTCCTTGTCATTAGTTCTCGGTAAAAATATCGATAAAAAAATCGAGAAATGGACATTAATTATATGGAAATGGATATATTTGGCCGTGGTTTTCCCAATGGAGTACAGCATGGGGTTCTTCAAAAAGGGTGTGAAGAGATTTCTGCAGGGTCGGCAACGCGCGAGTAACACCCCTGGTGATGCAAGCATCCATAGGCTGCGGTGACCGCTTACCATCAGGCGGACCGTAAGCTTATTTGCTGCCTAAGTAGTATAAAAAAAAAATATCGTTCAAACTATGAACGCGCACTTCGTTTCAAGGTATTTTGTACGTACTCGTGCTCACGGTACGTATTCTAATATATTCGCTCTATTAATATTCTATCTATGGTTTTACTTAAAATTCGTATAAAAGTTTTCTTTCAAGAACACATGTTTTGGGTTAAACTTAGACCCAGCACATTTTTCATAATATGATAAGCAACCATGACTATAACCTATTTTGTATAAAAACCGCGGGGAGCAGCTAGTTTCTTATGCCAAAACCAAGAAAAGGCTCAGGCAACATTATTTCAATAGAAAAGACATCAACGGGGTGACTGAACTCATAAATTAGAACAAGTCCAAGCATTATTACTAATTTATATTTAGATTATTGTTGTATTCTGAATATTTAATTTCATGAAAATAAAAGTCAAATTATTATTATTTCAAAACTAAGCTTTCAATTATATTTTAGACATTTTATATCCTTTTCAGCACATTGTAAACACAACAACTTATAACGCTTTATAAGTTCAGTCATCATGCCACTGTGATTATTTTAAGTGGTATTTGTTGAATTGTGTAGTCCCTCTTGGGTAAAAGCCTCCTCCAACTTGAACCATTCCTCGCGGTTTCTGGCGATTTGCATCCATTCCTCTCCTGCCAAGTTACTAATGTCGTCCACCCATCTTCTCCTTTGTCGACCTACACTCCTCTTGCCAGGTGGGCCTTTCCATTTTGTTGTTTGACTCGTCCATCTTTTGTCTTGATATCTCGCTATGTGTCCTGCCCATTTCCATTTTTGTTTTAGGCTATGGTGAAGTGCATCTGTTAATTTCGTTTTTATGCGGATATCTATATTTCTTGTTTTTTGTATTCTCCTTAGTTTTAGAATGCTTCTTTCCATGGCGTGTTGGCAGGACAAATTTTTATTTTTAACTTTTTCAGTATACACCCATGTTTGGCTTGCATATGTTAGACTTGGGAGTATACATGAGTCCATAATAACCTTTTTCATCCTTAGGCTGTAATTTCCTTTACGTATTTCTTTTTGAGCCCAGTATTTCACTGTGATACGCAGGTTTAATTAGAGACTCCATTTTTGAGTTTATTGAGAGAGGTAGTTTTCACTCAAAGAACATCACGATTGGGGAAGTACTTCCATCTTATAAAATACCACAGCCATGGTGTTCCTGCGCGTGAGTAAGGTCGCCAGAGCTCATCGAGGAGAGGGGAAGGATCGGTAATGGGTGGATGATGAACCGGGGTGTCCCGCTTACCACCAGATGGGCCGTATGCATGTTTGCCGACTTAGTTAAAATAAAATAAAGTTTTAGTTTCAGTACCTTATTTAGTTTTTTTTAAAGTGTAATGGTATAGCAATATGACATACATTTCAGTAATCAAATAAAATTTCAGATTTTCTACATATTTTTTAATATTATGAAATTGATATGAAAATGATATATTTTCTCGTTGTTAGTTTTACACACAACATTTATATATATAAATTCCCTTGCAAAATAATCTAAATTGATGGAAGCAAAGCTGCCGGAAAGTGCTGGTAAGTAATTTTCATTTCTTAATTATTATTCCTATATATTATACAAAGAGCTGATAAATTGGCAGAAGAAATATAACATATTTTTTATTTTATTAGCCATTAGCGAATTTTTTCGATAAACAAGTTACTTTGTCACCATAAAATAGCCAAGAAATCGAGAAATTATTAAAAGCTATCTTCAAGGCCAATCTTGAGTGTCATTGCCCTACAGTTGAACATATTTTTTGTAACTTCTATTCCAGTATAAAAAGGATTAATTTTAGATAAATTGTACCTGTTGTTTTTGGGAATCACACGGAGACAGACCTCAATAGCAAAATGAAATTCTTGGTGAGCCTTTACACAGATTTGTCACTTTATTATAATTAATACTTTTATAGGTAATAATAAATATTGTCGTATAGGTTTTAGCCCTCTGCGTGTACGCTGCGAGTGCAGCCGTTCCATCATTCCGCGGAAACCAGCCTTGGCAGTTTTCCAAGGCTACTGCTCAAGCTGCGGTGCCGGTCTTCCAAACTGTGGCTAAGCCCGTAGAGGCTGTGGTCCAACCTGCGGTGCAACCCGTGGTAGTCGCCAAGACTTATATCAACGACAAAAGCGATGCTTACGCACCTATCGTCCGCTCGGAATCAGACACCAATGCTCAAGGATTTAACTATGCGTAAGTAAAAGGAACGAAATAAAATAAAATTGCATAGTTTTTTTTTTTTTTTTACTGTTTATAGGCCTGTGTTTGACCGCAATCTCATCATGGTAAGTGATGATGCGGCCGAAGGTGGTAAGCACACAAAGCCTAGAAAGGAACTGGCTCTCAAGTGCAGCTATCGGAACACACCGAAAGGTGCTTGGCGAAAGATTTTCAACTTGAGGGTGGTAGCCAGCCAGGCGGGTACTACAAAGTATCCTACCACCGTGCTATGGTTTCCTCACGATGTTTTCCTTCACCGAAAGCTCAAGCTCATTGTAGGATTCGAACCCGGGACCTTCGTCTCGGTATCCGACGTCACTACCACTGAGCTATCATCGCCTTCCACTCAGCTTCCTAGTTGTGAACGTTTTTATGCTGATCATTTAAATAAGATGTTATATATTTATTTATTCCTATAATTGGGAAAAGTAAAAGCTATGTTAATAATACAGTTATTCTATATGTTGAATAAAATACGCTTAGAAGCTACTAATAAGTTTCCGCAAGTGGACATTTCTATACAATTTATGTATCCTAAATTATTATATTTTATTTATATAGTTACGAGACTGGAAACGGAATCTTTGGATCGGCTACTGGAACCCTGAAGAATGTTGACAATACTAACGTTGTTGTAAGTAAATTATAAAAGTGTATTTACTTTTAGATCGTTCAAATTGGAATGTGAAATGTAATATAATTTATCCAACAGGTGATCCAAGGCGGATATCGTTAC
The DNA here is from genome assembly GCA_951394255.1 of Polyploca ridens. Taxonomy (NCBI): domain Eukaryota; kingdom Metazoa; phylum Arthropoda; class Insecta; order Lepidoptera; family Drepanidae; genus Polyploca; species Polyploca ridens. Next base: position 9,430,754 of record OX596250.1, read on the forward strand.
ATCGGGCCCGAAGGCCCCGTGGAGGTTACTTACACCGCTGACGAGAACGGTTTCCATCCCGAGGTTTGTTAAAATCATCATCATCATCATATCAGCCCATGGATGTCCACTGCTGAACATAGGCCTCCCCCATTGATTTCCACTTCGAACGGTTCTGGGCCGCTTGCATCCAGCGGCGCCCAGCGACTCTGACCAGGTCGTCGCTCCACCTGGTGGAAGGTCGTCCCGCTCGGCGCTTTCCAATACGTGGTCGCCACTCGAGAACCTTTCTTCCCCATCGGTTATCGGCTCTTCGAGCGATGTGGCCTGCCCATTGCCACTTCAGCTTACTAACTCTACGAGCTATGTCCATCGTTTTCGTTCTCCTACGAATGTCCTCATTACGGACCCTGTCACGTAGAGAAATTCCGAGCATAGCTCGTTCCATAGCTCGCTGAGTGACTCTAAGCTTAAAATAAAATTTATTCATATATTTGTTAAAATATTCTTAAGTTATTTTAGAATTTTTCCCGTTAATAATTTTTGTTGTAATATGTTTTTCAACACACTTGCTCGTAAAGTGATATTTACTGCACCGTTTTTAGTATCATAATGCAGCTTATTACGCACCAGCACTTTTTACTTCACATTACCGCACAGTTTTATGATAGATATAATCCCGATTATGTTAAGTTTGTTCCTCAATGCATGTGATAAGTTTGTGGATGAAGCATTATTAATTTAAAAGGGGTTTGACAGTTTCCATTAATGTCAAAAAAAATATATATTCGTAAACGTTGGTTCTCATTGTATGGTTGATGATTATAAAAAATCTGTCTGTTTTTATATCGCAAGTGTGTTGAAAAACGCCCTATTACACGCGTGTGCATTGATCATTACACCCCCGGCTTCCTTATCGCTTAATACCGCCTCGTCTGTAATTACCAACTTTGCACACATGTATCACAATGTACTATTATGTGTTCACTGAGGTCATCTATGTAAAATTGATTGGTGATTGTGCTACTGGTTTTAGATTTAATACCTTTAATTTAATAGAATATTTTAAAGAATCATAACATAATATTTTTTTTTACAGAATTTTAATATTTAATATACATTAAAGGTGTGATTAAAAAAAAAATGCCTGACTTTTGGTTACTTTTGTAGTTAATAATATAAAAAAATTAAATCTAGTGGAAAACCTTGTTATAATACTTAATAATGATTTTCGATTGATTAAATTAATAATTATTAAATAATTTCAGGGCAAACACCTGCCCGTGGCTCCCCCCATGCCCGAAGCCATCATCCGCTCTCTGAAGTTTATCGCTGAGCACCCACCAAAGACCGAAACCGTCAAGAACTTCTAAGCTACACGCCACAATGCCACACGAAGAAACGAGGATTACGTTAGAAAATTATCAATTGAAAGGGAACAGTTGAATTTATTCTTATTTTTCGAATAAAATTGTGATTGTGTCAGAAAATAACTATTTTATTTATCTGTATGGGAAAATGGTTGTTATCAGTTGGCACAGAAGTTAAATATTTTGATAGATGCTCAATTTATTATGCTAATATATTGGTAAAATATTCGGACCATCAAACTTTATGCAGTATAAAGTTTTAATACGAGTAAAATTTCCGACACTTGTTTGTAACACAAATTTAATTATTTCTTGCGATAGTCCTCCTCCTTGCTTCGTATGCCTCATTGCTGAGGGACGTGACCTTTATGGACAATCTTCTCGCAAACTTCCTTCCTTCGCGGACGCGGGCGGTCCTTACACTAATACAGTATTTACCCAACTGGCTTACCGATGTACCTGCGCAGAAGATATATTTTCAAAGCACGGGAAACGCTATTGGTCGGCAGCTGCCGCCATGTAGCGCGCCGTGCGGAGGGGCGTGACTTGCGAGTGAAACTAACGGCTGCAGTATATTATGAACCTTATAGTAGTGATCTAAGGTTGATTGTAAGTTTTAAGCATTCTTTCGTTAATCTTCGAGGCTATACTTTCTTTTCTGTGCGAACGAAGATTCACGACGCGCCATATCATTTGAGTACTACTGTAATAATACACTAACAAAAAATATATAAAAAATAACTTACTAATACATTAACAATAAAGTTAAATTAAATACATTCCTTAACTATTATTTTTATGTATTAAATGACTTTTAATCTTTAATTAATCGGTATGTAATCTAAATAAAAGCTTTTTTATTTTATTTATTTATTCTTGCGGGCTATTGCTCGTCATATGGATCTCTATCTTCTGCTGTGTGGATAGCAGCGCATACACTGGTGTCCGATGTGGAGAGTATTTGGTCAGACCAAACGCATCGGACTCCGACTCCACGGTCTATTTCTCTTTCTTGCAATTTGGCCAAAGTATTCAAATATTCGGTGGAGACAGGCTGTTGAAAGTCTGTGCGTGATCTTCAAACACATCTATGTATGCGCGGTCGCCTTTCTTCACAGTCCGTGTCTCGGAGCCGTACAAGAATAAGGAACACTAAGGATGTCACCAGTCTTCGTTTGATGAGATGTTCCTATCTGCCCATACACCTTGTATATGTGCATTTTTGCCCATTTCGATTCGTCTTCTAATATTGGGTTCACATGAGCCGTTGTTGGTTATGGTGCAATAGTAAAATAACAATAATTCAGAAAATTTAATAATATAATTATTAATACTAGTTCCCGTAGTGATCGAAATTCGACCGCTTTTTTTTAAGTTTTTTAAGATCACGCGCGAGTGATACCCCTGGTGTTGCAAGCGTCCATAGGCTACGGTAACTGCTTACCATCAGGCGGGCCGTATGCTTGTTTGCCACCTAAGTGGTATAAAAAAAAAAAAAAAAAGAAAGTTTGATTAAATTAATAAATAGCAAAGAAGCAAGGGCACTATATGACCTGTTAGTATAATTTACCCCACAAAATGCTCGTGTAGTAACAGTAGTAGTAGTGGACATACTAAGCTCTGAAGAGCGTGATCTAGCGAAGAGCAAATCTGCGGGCGATCTCACCGACACAGCGCCCTGCGCTCTTGTTCTATGAAAAAGGAAAAAGTTGTCTTCTGTATTTGACGTGCAGTCGTGTAATGAAATTAGGAAAAAAAATATAATTAAGGTCACGACAAAGACACCTCACAATAAATATGATATAGAAGAAAATTAACTTATAGTAGGAGAATATCTGCATAAAGACCATCCATCATGGAAGGGAATCCTAGCTTGCTATTTAATCTTGTACCTTAGTCTAAAGTATATTAATTAGTTTCTAAATTAGGTTCTAAGTTTTATATTGTGTTTTTTGGCTGTGATTCATTTTAATAAATCATTCATTCATTCATTCATCATGAAGGTTTCAAATGAATTTTTATTAAAGTGAAATATAACCATGCATCTCCCCTCTCTAACTTTTTGACCGTGTAATAAAAATAAATAAAACATCAAGCTGTAGCACCTAACGGACACGTTCAACGAAAGTTTTGAACAAGATACGTTAATAAGTGTTAATAAGTCTTTCAAATATCCGCTCTGTTCATTTGACCCCTATTTTGTGTTTACTGAATGACATAAATTGCTATGTATATATTCGCAAATAATTGTTAATAAGTTTTAAATTAAAATTACAGTTTAGCTTAACCTAAATTACCTTCTAAAACTGCGTAGCATCACAAAATCATTGTTAACATCGAGAAATAGAAACTTATAAAGCGGCCGAAGAAATTGACATTTCGGAACGATAAATTCTTACTTTGTACATGCTATGAATGAACCCCATATTCTGTGCTTGGTATAACGATTTTTTGGTCTGTTTTTGAAATAAAAATATAATTTCGAATCGAGGGCATTGCTATCATTCTAATCTTTAGAAAAAAGTAATTGAGCTAAAAAAAAACGAAATTAAATTGTTTTTAATATTACATTAGTTGTGTCCGCGGCTCCGCTTGTATGCAGAATATATCATATATTTTTTAATGATATTTTTTTCGCTTTAGATGTCCTCGGAGGCACTGGGAAAACTTTAATTATAAACTTTTTGCTGACATAGCTTTGTTCAGATAGGCAAATAAATATGGCTTGTTTTATTTTTGTTTTATATGACGATGTCCGTAAACAAGCATACGGCCCGCCTGATGGTAAGCGGTTACCGTAGCCATATGAACGCTTACAACACACGTGGCATCACTCACGCGTGACCGACCGTTCCCCCCTCCCCATTGAGCTCTACCTCTACTCATGTGTGAGTACACACAACACACATAAACAAACACAACATAAAGCTATTTGGCTGCGGTATTCTGTAAGATGGAGGTACTTTCCCAGTCCTCTCATTACCTGTTGTTGCTTTTTCATTCTGGTATTGTGACAACTTTGCTGCAAGGTGGACGCATACGCACAGACCACACGTTATTGGCCTAGTCAGCAATATACTCATACAGAGTAATACCTCGAATGATTGTAGACGCATTCCGAGTTGTTGGTATTCAAAGCGCATTTTTTTTTTCTCCCAGGTAGCATTTGAAAGAACTTTTTTGTTTGCGTGGAGTAAAGTTATTCTAATTAAATAAAAAAAACAGATGAACCTCTTGGTAGAGCAAATAATTGCTGAAATGGTCTTGGTGAAGTTTAAAAATCAGTAAACAACGTATTATTATCGCTTTAGTATTAGCTGCTATGATAAATTATACTTTGAGGTAAAAGTAAACAAATAAAAGTATTTTGTAGTATTTTATAAGTGCTTAGTAGGCAAAAGAATTTGTTTTTCCTTGTTAGTAGCAACGTTTGTAAAAAATTATGTTATCTTGAAAATATGTATTTGATCAATAATATAACCAATCACTGGACTTTTTTTGATATAATTTATATTTCTAATTGTCCTTTTTCTACTATTGTGTTTTCTACACCTGTCTACTTTCATCCCTTTGATGCTCATTAAATCACGTCTTTATTTCCTGGTATTCTTCATAAAATAAACATCCTGCAACTCTGTCTGGGAGCTTCTAGTTCCCAGAGTGGTACCGTAGTGACGTCGAATGTAGAGGCGCAAATCGTAGGTTTGAATCCGTTTATACCACCTTTAACCACTTCATCAGTTAAAACTCCAAATAAAAATATGCATGCAATGCATATAAAATTTTACAAAATACCTACATAATATTAAATATTAGATTAACATTTCATATAAATAAATATATAGTAGGGTGCTTATTTATGAATTTATGTTCACCCATAATCAATGCTATCACTACACCATAATCAACGGTCTTGAGGAGTTTACTTAAAAATAACTGGTAAATAATATAAGCGCCTACCTATTATCCAATACCTTTGTGCGCATAATATACTACATTGCTTCTTAATAATTAAGATCGATTTTATAATACTGTTCCAATATAAAATTAACCGTATTTAATTTAAGTCGTAATCAAAGTAAATACAGAATAGTAATATATTATTAATAAAATAATAATAATGTACCTTAATCGCTTAGGACATGGATTTGTTTTAATGCGCCTTATAAACTTTTGATAGCCAAATATTTAAAGCCTAACTTGCCTTAAAACTTTTTTTTTCTCACTTTTCATTGTCTTTAGCTCTTCTTCACCAAGCCTTTACTTAACCTAGGTATTTGTTACTAATGATTACGGGTAATTCAATCGATGGTGTGTGTTTATACCATATCCCCCTTATTAATAAATAAGGTGTAAGTAAGTCTTGTAATAAACAGGTATTAAGATAGCCTCATCCCTTTTTGTTTATATGACATTATAAAGTGATGGATATATTTTAATCCTAGGTGTAACTATACTTGACTTACACCTTATTTATTAATAAGACGGTATAAGTTTACCTATAGGTAAACCTACCTATGGTAAGATTAATTGATTGATAAAACGATATGCATTCAGAAGTTGGTGTTGAAATAAACAGGATACCAATTGTTTGGATATGGAAGACGTAAGATATAAATATTATACTGTGAAGCCAAAACTACTGAAAACAAAGACTGACAAAAAGTTTGATATTTATTGTATTAATAAAAGTACTTGCTCAATAAATAATTATGTTTATTTTTAACCGACTTCAAAAAAAGGAGGAGGTTCTCAATTCGGTTGTATTTTTTTTTAATGTTTGTTACCTCATAACTCCGTCATTTATTAACCGATTTGGAAAAATCTTTTTTGTTTGAAGGGGTACACTTCCCGTTTGGTCTCATTGTCATCAGATCAGGATTTGATTACTTCTTAGTGTACTTTAAAGTTGGTTTAAGTTTTTTGTAAAACAGTCCAATTATGTAAATAAAATAACATACCTATATAAGTATTTTTTCTTTAATGGACAGATGATTTTGACCTCGATTCAGGTTATTGCTGCGTAAATTATGGGATTTACACGAATAACAACTATTTGGGGATCGATCAAAGTCGAAATCAACGCCGCAATCTAGGGCAGCATCCATGTCGTGACCGTTCTTGCCGGCGAGGACGATATCGGGTTCGGTTATGTGTAGTGTCGTTGGTGTTAATGTTATGTTGAGTTTAAGTGTTAATTGGGCTAGCGATATGCCGTCGTCAGGCTCCCCGAGGACGTGTCTCGGTCACCGCATTTTGGATATCATTGAGAGATTATACTCAGTAATTCATTTCCTGATAGTTGGCAATCCTAGATCTCTTGCTAAGCAAATACCTTGGGGCACTCGTGTCTTTATGGCTATGCTTTATGGTTTTGAACATAGATTTAGAATTTTCTACTACATAGATTTAGAATTTTCTACTACCGTAGAGTGTTGAATGACTGACCGAATGAGTCACAACTCTCTTTTTTATGCCAGAAGGCTGACAAGCAGGTGTCAGCTCCACCGGATGATAAGACGCTTCCGTTCGTCTATAGACTACGAGTATAAAGTTGCTTTACTACGAGGTTAGGCCTGGGCCTTTAGACTCGGTTCAGCGACGTGCCGCAAGAATTTTCGACGATCCCGAGCTCACAAACGGTTTGCCTCTTTATGTGTGTTCTACCGCTTGTACAACGGGGAGTGTTCCAAGGAATTGTTCGACTTGATGCCCACGGCTACCTTCTACCATCGCAACTCTCGTCATCGACGTGGAATCCATCCTCACACATTGAAACCAGAATTGTTTCGAACTGTGCGGGCTCAAAGGAGTTTTCTTCCGCGGACGCTCAGACTGTGGAATGAGCTCCCCGCCGTGGTTTTCCCAAAGGAGTACAGCATGGGTTTCTTAAAGAAGGGTGTGAAGAGTTTTCTTCAGGGTCGGCAACGCGCGAGTGATACCCCCGGTGTTGCAAGCGTCTATAGGCTACGGTAACCGCTTACCATCAGGCGGGCCGTATGCTTGTTTGCCACCTTAGTGGAAAAAAAAAAAAAGGTATAATGGTCAATGTATACCTACCCGACCTTTACAAAGCTTAGAAGGTAGTAAGAACTAGCTCTCATCTCAAGTGCAACTGCCGAAACAGGAAGAACTAATATCGACACTATATCCAGCTTATCTTGGCATCTTTCGACTAAAGAGTATTATCCTCTAACTCAAAGGAAACATATAAAGAACGTGAAGTATTGATATTAATATAATCCATATGCGATGCATGAGGCTAATGTGATAGTTGGCATTTAATTAGTACTAGGATCCTGCATCATTCGAGGATGCCAGCTACCATAAGCAATAAATACAACGTATCAACTTGTTTTCAAATGAAAATTTGCATGTAACATATTGATGTTGTCTTAATAAAATTGGCAGTTTATATTCCATTAATAATTTAGTCATAATGAAGATGGCAGGGCCTCAATTATGTGCAGCAGCATGACCCAAGAATTGTTATCATATTGCGCAACTATTGCATGCCGCTCTTGTGACCAGACTATGTTTTACATTTTTCAAATAATCATATAACTAGCTGTCCCCCGCGATTTCAACCGCGTTTCCGGGGGCGTGAAAGCTTAACAAACAAACAAACTCACATTCGCATTTATAATATTGAGTGATATAATTTTTAAAATTAAATTGAATGACGCAATCCATAGAGTTTAATATCATTAGATTAAATGGGAAAGAAAGATACATATTTTAGTTAAATAAAATTTTCGGAGATAATCTTGAATTCTATGGAGCCTTCACACTTCAAGCGGATCTCATTTTATAAGCCGTCTGGCACACTGACATTTACAACCAGCCAAGATAAAATATTACTGCATAGCCAAGTAATTGATATCCGAAGATAAATTTACATTGATAAGAGCCTTATGATGAAAAAAAATTCTTGCATAGGTTCATATGATTATGAATATTTCAGATACTGAAAACATTACCGTATATTTGTCTTTTGATATTTTTTGATTCACCTTTGTAATGATTAATAAATATCTTGTAGTAGGAAATACATCAAATCTAGCATTTAGTTTGAATTATTGATTGTGAATACATTTTAATTGACCTTGACGACATTAACAATATTGTCTAATAAGTATACTATTATAAAGATGGTGAGTTCATTATATTATACAATATAGAGAATCAGTCTACCACGTGATAAAATTAATTAATATACTTATATGATTCTCAAACTATATATGTGTCGTATTCAACGAAAATATTTCCGTTTAACTTTTTTTATGTCAATAGGTTGACAAACAGCCAGACGGTCCACCTGATGGTAAGCGGTCACCGCCGCCTATGGACATTTGCAATACCAGGGGATTGCCGATGTGTTGTCGACGTTGAAGAGCTCTTTTTACGCCCCTGTTGAAGAACCCCATATCGTAGCGATGAGGGAAAACCGTAATGGAGCTCATTCCACATCCTAATGGTCCGCAGTAGGAACTACGATATACTAACTAGTTATAGTACGATGTCGGTAAAAAACCTTATGGCCCCCCTGATGGTAAGCGGTTACCATAGCGATATGGATGCTTACAACACGGGCCATCACTTACGCGTTACCTAATGAACTCTGGTGACGTTACTCACGCGAAGGAATACAGCATAAAGTTTTTTGCTACGGTATTCTGTAGTAGGAGTTACCTACTTCCCCAGTAGAACTGTTCTTTGAGTAAAATAACGCTGCTATGCTCTATCTCTTTTATAACATCACTTAATCATCTATCTTTACGTATAATATATAAAACAATATGCATGCAATTATAGTGTGAAAGCACCATGCAAATCTTTTTTTAAAATAATATATCAAAATGTATATAGAGATAATAGCTGCAGAGTCGGACTGTACCGAAAAGGCTCGGGTGACTTGCGGCAAGCTCCGCAAGTCAGGCCCGTAAAGGGCCCGGCTGGCAAACGCCACATAGACTATACGGTCAGTTCGACTCTGAATAGCTATGAACTCATCTAGTTGCATATGCAAGCATCATTTACCACTAAATTACCTTGCAAATAGTTATTTCTATAATTTAAAAGTAAATAAAGTGTGTAGGTTGATAAGCAACAATGTAATGTCACGAGGTTCCTGGCAAGGATGAATCACTCTCATCGACGCGACGAAATTAATCAACCTTTGATGTGTTAAAAATATTGAGAAACACTGTCGATGAATAAACGTCAAACACAACATTATAAATGAGACGAACTGGCCAGGAGAATATTATAAAATAAGATAAAAAGGTATAAATAGGCTTTGATCTATAGAAGAGCACATTCAAGCCGTTAAGTTCGTTAGTTGATAACGGAAATGCGCGTCTATTTGGTAAGTGCCTTATGGACACTGGCAGTTTAGTTGATGGGATCATTAATTATTGTGGATATAAATTAACATATTTTTTTAAATAAAATTTAATTTGTAATAGGCCTAATGGTGCACTAATTCTTATTTTTGACATAATTATAGGAGTATTAAATCAATTAATAGTAACGGAAATAATTATATAATAATTGATGTTTCGTATCATTCCAGGGTATTTGTTTGACCCTTGCGGTCGCTTTGGCAGCTGAAAATGGGAGGTATGTTATAGATTGTTTTATTATATTTGAGCTTTTAGAACTTGTGAATAAAAGTGATGCTCTTCGAGATGGATAATAACTTTTTATGGATTTTGTCACAGGTATAGAAAACTTGTTTTAACTAGTATTGTTATTTAAATTCCATCACTGGCTTCATTAACATTATAAAACTTTTCTTATTATAATGATAGGTAACATACGCCTTTAGTATTCTAAAATTAAACGTTAACGCAATCAAGTCCATATTATTCTCAACTACAATAACATTATGACAGTATCACATCTTTTATGTTATTATTAATTTGTGTTTATTAAAAACTTGGTTAATCCTGTGTTTTTAACCGACTTCAAAAAAAGGAGGAGGTACTCAATTCGAATGTTTTTTTTTTTATGTTTGTTACCTCATAACTCCGTCATTTATTAACCGATTTGGAAAATTCTTTTTTTATTTGAAAGGGTATGCTTCCCGTTTGGTCCCATTGTCATCAGATCAGGATTTGATTACTTCTTAGTGTACTTTGAAGTCGGTTTAAGGTTTTTGTAAAACAGTCCAATTATGGAGATAAAAGTTTTTGTATCGAATTCCAGGTACACGCCATTCCAGTTTACTACACGTCGTCCATTGACGACAATCGGTGCTTATGATCCCAGCCGTTATAACCCCAGCCGTTACGATCCCAGCCGATACGATCCCAGCCGATATGACCCCAGCCGTTACGATCCCAGTCGCTATAACCCTGGGAATAATGACAACTCTGGCCGCTATGTTCCCGATAATTCAGGAAACTACAAGTAAGAGCACAAAGTATTTATAGACACGGAATCAAAAATAATAGGTGAAAATAATAAAACACACCAATTAAATTACAAATTCAAATTAAATTATAATATCAAGGACAGCGAATTGTCAAAAATCCATATTTTAAAAAGTAGATAAACATAATTGATTTGCGTAGTATACCTACTTTTAGAGCTTTTAAGGATAGTAAGATTTTCATAATATGTAGGTATTTTTAAGTTAATATTTTTTTGAATTTGAATATCTTGTTTATCTGTTGATGCGGTTGATTAAAGTAATTGTACATGAACTTGTTTTCAGTGGTGATCGTGGCGACCGCGGGGGTGCTGGTGGCTTCTACTCAGGCTCAGGATCTGCCGGAGGACCGGGAGGTGCATACACAGGTACCTTCTATATATAACTATAAAATCTCACATAGAAGCGTATTATAAGAAACGTAAACGGGATAGTTTATTCAGCATCCAGACCTTTCGTTGGTAATTAAAGATGAAGTGATTCTTTCTATATTTTATGGAAAATTCTTAATTCTAGATAAACATCATTTTCTAAGAATGGGACAAGAAGACTGTGTTTGAAGAGAAGTTCGAATTTGTCATTGCACGGACCAAAGCAAAACGAATAATGATTAGTAAATATTAGAATTAAATAAATATTTATGTTTAAGATACAGGTCATAAATTATTAGTAATGAGAAAAATCCTGTAATAGTATGCAACCAAATAATGACCATATTGACCGTAGGGTTTTATTTTCGGGTCTCTACAAACTTTCAAAACCATTTATTTACCTTCGTTTCGCTTTATAATAGCAAGTGACTTGTGCATTTGTAACCTATTTGAGAGCTACGGCTCTCAACGACCTCAACTAGGTTCTCCAATTTATTGTAAACAATAAATTATTTTATAAACAGGAAGCGGCAGTGCCGGTGGTCCCGGAGGCGCGTACAGCGGCAGTGGCAGCGCTGGCGGTCCCGGCGGTGCCTACTACGGCGCAGGCGATGATGCTGGCAAATATAAGCCCGACGGCGCTGGAACTTACAAGTACTAAATATTATATTTTGTTTGCTTGCACATATCAACAGATTTTTGAATTTTCAAAACATACTTGTTACTCTGAAAAATTATTATTTCTTTGCAAACGTACGATATTTTTTAATGTATTATTAGGTACGAAATTTAATGATGTTTCTTTTTTGCATATAATATGTTTTCTTTATCTGTCATCAATGTATAAAATAGTAAAAGAGTATTGTTATTTAACAGCGGCGACCGCGGCGACCGTGGTGGTCCCGGTGGTTTTTACACTGGTGAACCCAATAAGGGCTCAGGTGTAAGCAGTGGCGCCTCCGTTGTCACCGGCTTCCCTGCTATCTTCAATCCTTCATCTTACACTCCAGTAACCAGTTCGTCTGCAAAGGTTTCTGGCGCTTACAACCCTGTCACCTTAACCGCCAATAAAGGTAGCTCAGGTACCGGCTCATATGACTACAAATATGGTATCATTCGTCAGGAAACTGACATTCGTCCCGACGGCTACCATTATTTGTACGAAACAGAGAACAAGATCCTTGCTGAAGAAGCTGGCAAGCTTGAGCAGATCGACAATGATAGCGATGGTATTAAAGTGAAAGGATTCTACGAGTATGTCGGTCCCGATGGTGTTACCTACAGAGTAGACTACACCGCTGATGAGAATGGTTTCATCCCTGCTGGTATTCACTTGCCTAAATAAATCCAATATATTTAAAATTAAGTTATTTAATTTTAAAATAAAAATATTTTAGACTTTGTGATGTTTTAAAATTTGATGGCACTGTTTGTCCGTCTATCTAGTCTATTGTGATTTTTCCTACACTTTGTCTATTTAGGTGTTACAGAAATAAATGTGCAATGTTATTCTGGTTTCTTCTATTTTTACCCGATTGACCCGGAAGGAGGGTTATATTTTTCGAGTGTATGTATGTTTGTATGTCTATTTCTTTGGCACGCCTAAACGGCTTGATGGATTTAAACATATGAGGTGTCGTAAGATTCGTATTAACTGTGGGAGTGACATAGGATATATTATTTTTATATGGCGTCTACGAATAAAAAAGGAGGGGGCCTCCCCCCCTGTGTGGGGCCAAACGCAATCCCAATAAAAAAAAAATAAAAAAATACCTAATTGAATTGAAAACATGAATTTTGAAGAAATTTTGGATACGTAACAAAAATTTATAATTGATACCACGTTTGTAAGATCCACCAAGAGTATTAATTACTCCAGCATCATATCCTTATATACAGGGTGTAACGGAAACTGTATATACATTACAGTAATCCACTTTTTTGGTACGAGGCGCACAGATCGCGGAAGATAAAATTTTATATTAATATTAGTAAGGGACGCAAAATGACAATGACCCTCATTGACCGGTGACATGTTGGTTATGATTTTAATTCAAAAAACTTGAATTAAAAAAATTTGTTTGAATTTTTTAGTAATGTATTTTGAGCTGAAACTTTTTATTGAGAGTCTGTACCTGATGTAGTCTTCACCCCCTTCGGATGTATATACCCTTTCCGTTACACCTTATATAAATATTACGTGTCACGTTGTTTGTCCACGATGGACTCCTAAACTACTGAACTAATATTAAATTTGATTTGCACACCGTATGCAATTTGATCCAACTTGAAAGATAGGATAGCATACATCTCAATTTATAGTCGCAATCAAAGATTTTCATAGGGCATCGTGTCTCTATTATTTTATTGCAAATTATTTGTCTATTATATATACAGTCACAATTATCTGTTAGCTCCAAACGATTCTAACAGATGGCGATATCTGTGGAGTAAGTATTCAATAGATGGCCCTATGTTAACAATACAAACGTTTCATATAAGCTACAATTTAATAGCATAACCACCACGTGTTGCTGGAAGGTATAACCTAAATTTATTTTGTAATAAACAAAATACAGGGTAGGGTAGGGTAAGGTAGGGTAGCACCACAGGGTAGGGTAGGGTAGCGTAGCGTAGGCTAGGGTAGGGTCGCACCACGCGAACGAAGTTGCGCCGCACGGTGGATCGAAACAGCTATATGAGGGACATTGGGGATTTTTTTACAAATTCCATAAACAAAAAATACTTATCGATAGGTCTCGTTATTCTGATGAATAATTGTTATTTAACGTTTTTCCCTAAAAGTGATAGTTAGCCTGAAAAAAATTATTTTATGTTTTTGTTGTATGGAATGAGACAGAAACTGCTCGTTTTCGGCCAAGTCTTGAGAGGTCTTGCTTTCAAACTACTTGAGCCTTATTCTTTGGCTTAATGACTATAATCTTACACTATCAGCGCGCACACAACCTTGCCCCTTCGCGAGTTATAACGATCCGAAAAATGAAAAAAAAAATGTAAGTAAAGGGCACTTTTTTATTTCTTATATCATAAATCATCATATATTTTAGCAAAATAATCTGTTACATAAAAATTTTAATGATTAAATAATGATATTAATTTCAAAACGTTGTTTATTTGTTTTTTGGTAACACATTTATTGAAGGGAGTACAGAAATAGGAATATTTTCAAAAGTAGAAATAAAAACATTCATTAAAAAAAACAGTTATTCACTATCACAATCTTCTTATCATATCTATGAATTACAATTCGGGTTCAATTGGAAGAGACTCCAAAAGCTCGACTGCTCTTGGTGAAAGAACCATTTTCCGTTGTTTGGCCATTCTTGGCCTTAGAGAAGTCTGTTTTGGATCAGACGACAATAGAACATTATGTAGGATATCTTCATTTGTCGCTATCCTACTTACTTTCCTAGAATAGTTCTCTCTATATTTACGAAAGTCCTTATTTCGAGTCTCTGATACTTCTTCCGAGAGTTCCCCTATTGGTATAGGTCCTATTGGTATAAGTCCAAAATGTCCAATTATATCCGTATCATATCACTAACATCTTATGTACGCTAGAGAGCATGTAGTACCACGATAATAACTGGACATACAAACAAAGTGGCTGTATCTTATACAAAATTGGGAGAATTTAGAAAGATCCACTCGCTCACCAGAAGCCACTGTCTGTAATATGATGTGGAACCTTTCTGTTAATTCTTCATCGACACCAGTGACGCGAGCTGATGTTTTTGCATCACTAAAAAACGCCTAGCTGTTTTGCCATAGTTAGCGGTGCCTGCTCCTTGTTTGACAATGTCGACAAGCAAGCCGTTCTCATCTTTAAAGGCTTGCTGGATTTGTCGTTTTCTCTGTGCCATTTTCTCTTTATCATCACCCCTTGAGCTCCATTTTTTGAAGTCCAAACGGTAAGCTGAAACACTAAAAGTCAATTTATTATTAAATAAATACGACTTCTACGAACATTTTTCGTTGCAGAATACATTACATGAAATAGTTATTAAATTATATTTAAAATTCTATACCTATATGAAGCAAACATTCCATGCACCGGATCCACGCATGTAATGAAGACAATCCATATTGGTACATATCTTCAGTTTTTAGTTTGCGGTCAATGTTTTCGAGCTTATTCATTTCTGATGGTTTCGCCTTAGAAATGTCACACACAGCTGCTGAAGTTTCCGATACGATACGATGTAATATTTTCATCGATAATTGTCATTAGCAGTTGGTGTATGACGGTCACTTCCTGCAATTTGATGGTTGAAGCGCTTCTATTTGCTGTTCTATGGCTTTTTTTCATTTTGTACTGAACTTTCACTCTCCTTCATGAACTTGAACTGTATAGGGTGAAGACGGACGATCATTTTCTCACGGCATCTCTTCGTCACACATCAGCCTTATGGCCTTATGGCTGACTAGGCTAACCATAAAAACACTGGAATCATCAAATTCGGAACTGCCTTCTGCTTATAATTACTTTAACTGGATGCTCCATCAAAACCCCATTTGCATATTAGCTTCAAGTTGGCTTTAGAGGACAGATTAAACTCCATTACTTCTAGTAATGTAAGTTTTAGAAATTAATAAGATAACCTTAATATATGCACCATCTTCGGTTATGGTGATGTCCTCTTTAGCAGGGTAATAATTTAATTTCGCTTGCTTTATTTTATAGGAGGGATACATAAATGCTGTACTTTGTTCAATCGCCTGGTGCAGTAAATGTTCCATTTTTACTCATTTCGCTATTTCCACTACTTTTAAGATTTTTCATGGTAGGACTGCAAAACTCTTGTGGAGACAATGCTTTTCGAAAATGTTCTTCGCACGTCTTCTTTTTTGCTTGTTACACAACTCTTCAAAGGGTTTTATCGGCGTATATTGTGACGATGACGTTGAAGCTATTGGTGTAGATTCTGCCAAACTTTCTACATTTTCACTAACATCATCGGTTTGGACATTTTCTCGTTGGGTAAAAAGGTCTTCAGGCCAGATAATAGCACTTTCTTCCCAATCTTCATTTCTTTTTCAAAAATCTAGTAAACGTCATATTTGATCTTCCTCATCTTCCATAACCATTGGAACAAAACTTCAGGAGAATTGCATTTTTTTCTTCCGCCCAGTTTAAATTCAGCGTTTGCTGAATTCAAAAAGTTTTTATTGTTCTTCACTGATCCGAACTGTTCTTTTAACACCATAAACAAATCCAAATTATTTACTAAACTTTCCATATTGATCACACCAATTATTTAGGTACACTGAAAATGTGAATAAAATCGCAAAAGGACTATTCTTACCTGAGAATTGCAATTTATGTAGGTATTCTATAAAATATTTTTTGATGTATACCTTCTTTTGGTAAATAAAGTAGTCTTAAATTCGCCGTACTACCATAAAAAGTTTGTATTAAATTTATTTAGTACTCAATTTATAAGAATCTTATCGATAAATTTGTGTTTTAAAGTTAATAAAATTATTTATTCGTTAGATTAATTATGTAACAGATTATTTTGCTTAAATATATGATGATTTATGATATTAGAAATAAAAAAGTGCCCTTTACTTACATTTTTTTTTTCATTTTTCGGATCGTTATAACTCGCGAAGGGGCAAGGTTGTGTGCCCGCTGATAGTGTACGATTATAGTCATCAAGCCAAAGAATAAGGCTCAAGTAGTTTGAAAGCAAGACCTCTCAAGACTTGGCCGAAAACGAGCAGTTTCTGTCTCATTCCATACAACAAAAACATAAAATATTTTTTTTCAGGCAAACTATCACTTTTAGGGAAAAACGTTCTATAACAATTATTCATCAGAATAACGAGACCTATCGATAAGTATTTTTTTTTAATGGAATTTGTATAAAAATCCCCAATGTCCCTCATATAGCTGTTTCGATCCACCGTGCGCCGGGCAGCTAGTAATAATATACGAGTAGAAGGCCGGGAAGGCTATAAAAATGTAACAATGTAAAAAAAAATATGATGGTAAATAAATATATTATAAAAAAAAAAAGATAGACAAACGAGATCTCATCTTTACATAATTTTACAAATATCGCCGTTATTAAGAGGAAAGAATGGCTGCAAGAAATTAGAAAAATTGGTTTTTAATATATCTATTGCTGTCGCGCTGTGCCCGATCTATCTCGCCCCAGGGCGATAGAGATAACTACAGCTTGGACCGTTTATACCTATTTAAATTAGACGAAATCGCTATTTCGTAATCCCCAGTTTTCTCCTCCAAAACAGGATCGAATAAAAAAAACACAAGAATCATAATAAGAAGGGCTTTGGGCGTTAAAAATGGTAAGTTTACGTGATTTTAGAAGGCTCCTAATTCTTATAATAATTAATTTATGGAGAAAAACACAACCGAAGGACATACAGTGGTACCTACAGATTGCATAGTAAAATAATCATTGCTCTAGTGTCATTCTCCAGGGAGGAAACTGAGGATTACGTTTGTATGGAACAAACGCCACCAGCATTTCCTCTTAAGATGGGTGGAAAATAATAATAGGGAACCCGATGGCTAATTTGAATACAGACAAGCTTTCGTGATCTACTCAATATTCCGGATATAGAATATGATACAGATAATAATAAAGTAATATTATTACATAAGTGTAGGACTACTGTCATATAGCATTGCACCTACTTGCATTTGAGTCAAACAATTTATAAATAACTAGCTGATCCCCGCAGTTTCACGTGTAGGTATGGTTTAATTTTATTTATTTTTGCGTTGTGATGCCGTTGTACGTCCACACTTGACATCGGGAGCAACAAACGAATTATGGCTCGGCTCCTGCTCGGTTTGCGTAGCACAGACGCACCATAATATATAATAAGTAAACATACAATTTTATCAAATTATGTATTTACAATACAAAATACATTATATTATTATAAGTACGAAAATATTACCTTTAATATAAGTTAAATATTGGCTATAGTCGCGCCCTATTTCCAAATTCTGGCGCGCCATTTTCGCTGCGTGGTTAATATTATCAAAAATTTCGATTTAAAAAAATTGGTACCTAGGCCTTTTTTTCCCGCAAGTGTGATGAAAAACGTCGAATGAGACGCGTGTGCTTGTATCATAATTTACTATTATCGAACACATTTTTCACTGTCATAGATAAAAATGATTTTGTTTTTTAATTTTTTACAATTGAAACAAATCTTCAAATGCCGGAATAGTGTGCATAATCTATAGACTTGTTCTATTTTTTAACGACTACTCACTCAGTATATCACACCTTAAATAATTTGGCTAAGTAAGAATCTGACTTGTGCACGGAGGTTTCCGTACATTAATTATGACTGCTGTAACTCAATAATAATAAATTATAATATTTAATTACATCTTCATAACATTATTATATGTATATTATTATTATTATTAATACTAATAATCCTGAAATATTTTTCTAAATTATAGTATTTATTGCTTAAAAATAGAATATGAGTAATATTAGATTTTGTAACATCGTTTGCAAAATAAAGACCAAACAAAGAACGTTAAAAAAAATCCATTTCAAGGTTTCTTGGGGTTCCTTGTTTTTTTATTAGTTGCAATTTTTTATTATGTGTTTTGATAGAGGCTATATTAATACATATTCCGTGAAAATGTCAACTAGCTACTTATTACGGATTAAATATTATACCATAGATAAAGCTCTGCGTAATATACCATAGGCTTAGTAATGGGGTCGCGTTGGGTGCGGAACCCTAATAGACGCGCCTTGCCTTGATATTGTGAAGGTTAACAACATGACTCACTTATCTCATATTTAGATCAGAACCATAATGCTAATAAGTTTTCAGAAATACGAAACTAAGTTATCTAATTGTTTTTTGAGGATGTTTTATTTGAATCAAATATAAGATTTTATGTGATAACTTTTACCTGGATATAGGTAGCGAAATTTTTAAAGTGTGATAATTTTACTTCAATACACCTTCATTATTGATATGGCGATTAAAAGGAACGATTCCTTGAGCAATTTTGACTGTGGACTGTAGCTTTACTTGTATAATATGGTAGGATAGATAGACAACTGCAAATTGGGAAAAACACTGGAAAAATGGGCTGCAGCTGCCTCGAAAGATGGGATCACATGCACTTACTTGGCGTTGCTGATCTCGTCTCCTGGAGCTGGTTTGCGGTACCCGGTGATCACTTATTTTTTTTCTTTTCTTTGCTGCGCATGCGGCTGTGACTTGAAGACTGAACTAAACTGTCACCTCAGGCACGTTCATGATAAAAAAATAATACACTCGCGTCTTCTTTAGCATTGCGCAAATGAGACAGCGATATACAAAGTGCATGAGGGAATGGGATAGAGGATTAGGAGGTACAAGTGCATACGAATGTTCAAAAACATATGAAATAATAATCGAAACACAACATCCCCCCGGCCTTGAAGGAATCCCTTCGAAAAATATATAAAAAAGTGACGTCCTCATTGGACGCGGTTACAACTTACAACCTTACGTATAATTATAAGATAATGTAAACCAAAAAAAAAAATAAAAAAACTACTATTATGGTTAAACAAGTATGTAAAAACTTAAAAATAAGTAATATAAAAAACGAATGGTACTATTGCGTTGGTAGTGGGCACAACCGTACAACAGGTCGTTCATAAATACCAGAATTGGTACGCACTTCCACTACACGAACAACCCCATCTTTACCGGGAAACAACCGTGTTATGACCCCCAAAGGCCACTGCAAGGGGGGCGCATTATCAACATTCATTATAACTATCGTACCTACTACAACCGGGTTGGAGGAAGTATTCCACTTTTCCCGAGGTTGTAAATTATGGAGGTATTCTGTACGAAACCTCTTCCAAAACGACTGGACAATAGAGTCCATTAATGAAAATCTAGAGAGTAAATTAACCCTCTCATTGCTTACATCCGCTGCAGGTAAGACTGCCAAAGGAGCGGTGTGTAAAAAATGAGAAGGAGTAAGAGCGGTAGGTTCCGACGGGTCAGAACTTAAAAGGTAAAGAGGCCTACTATTAAGAACTGCTTCTATTTGATTGAGAATGGTAAGCATTTCCTCATAGGTTAGGATTTGTTTCCCTATTACTCGGAAAAGCAATGCCTTAGTACTTTTTATATTTGCCTCCCATATCCCTCCAAAATGTGGGGCGTTGGGGGGATTGAGACGCCAACCAATGCGGTTTTTAGTTAATTCGTTTTGAAAGTTTTTATAATAATCACTAGACTTCAAGAAATCATGTAATTCGCGGAGATACGACTTAGACGCAATAAAATTTCTGCCATTATCACTGTATAAAAATTTACATGGACCACGTCTTGACAAAAAACGTTTAAAGGCATCTAAAAATGTAGCAGAACTTAAATCGGAAGCTAATTCGATATGCACGGCCTTCGTTACTAGGCATATAAAAAGACATAGATATGCCTTTTGACTACGCACCCCTCGCTTCCTAGTTAGCGTGATATACAGCGGCCCAGCGTAATCTACCCCTGTGTGAGTAAATGCATTGCATTGCTCTAAGCGGCACTCAGGCAAGTCGGACATTATAGGAAATGTTGGCCTTGGGTTCATACGAAAGCAAGTGTTACACTTGTGTATACGTTGCCTGACTATACGTCTAGCAGACAAAATCCAATAATTCTGCCTAATTATTGAAAGCAATAATTGAAGCCCAGCATGTAAATAGGTGCGATGGAGATAATCAATTAATAGTTCAATCGTATGTCCCTTTCTCGGTAGTAGTGCAGGATGTTTATGAGAATATTTGAGTGAAGAATTAGCTAAACGCCCTCCTACTAGTAATATATTGTCAGGAGACAAGAACGGACTTAACTTGCGCAACGTGGACGAAACAGCTCGTCCACATTTTAAATTTTTCATGTCATGTGAAAAAGATGAATTTTGAATGGCTTTTATAACATAACTCTCAGCGGTATTTAGATCACTAGCGGTTATTATATCATTGCGAGGTAGACGCTTCATAAATCTTAAAACATAGACCACGGAATGGAGAAGCCTACTCCATGAGGAGCACCTGTCACTCAATAATAAGATTGGATTTTCTGGTGTATTAGAGGTTACACAAGAGATGACCTTAGCCTCTGGTGGTTCTACAGAGGTTGGAGAAAAAGGTGATATGGGCCAATCAGTGATTGGCAGTGTGGTCCATGGTGGGCCAGTAAACCACAGGTGATGATCTTTAAGTTGCGAAGGTAAAAGACCTCTAGATAAAGCGTCCGCGGGGTTTTGTACGCCGGGTACATGATAAATATTCACCGGGTCAATATAAGATTGACACTGTGCAATTCTGTTAGCAACAAATGTATTAAATCTGTGGGGAGATGAGTGCACCCAGCACAGTGCGACTTCCGAGTCAGAAAAAGCATACATTTTATCAACAGGATATCTTTTATTGAACGTGTCATATACTGTTCGCAATAATTTCGCCATAAGGACGATACCACACAGTTCCAATCTAGCAACTGTAACGGTTTTAATTGGAGATACACGTGATTTAGAACAGATAAGACTAACGATTGGCTCTCGATCATCTATTGTTACATAAGAATAAATAACGCAACCATACGCCTTCTCGCTTGCGTCCGCAAAAGCCAACAAAGATAGTTTACAACCCGGTTCAATACCTATATGGCGCGGGAAACCTAATTCCGATATTAGGTGTAATTCAGCAATGAATTGATGCCATAAATTTAAAACACGCGGTGGAGGTATGTCATCCCAACCCAACTTGAGTAACCACAACTCTTTAATCAATAATTTAGAATACAATATCACTGGGCCTACCAAACCTAATACGTCATAAAGACGGGCAGTAGCCGACAAAATTGCACGTTTTGTGCCCAGTGGTTGAGGTGACGAAGTGGAGAATATAAATTTATCCAAATTGGGAAGCCAACGTAGACCCAAAATCTTTAAATTATCGTCACTGTCAAAGGAGATTGACTCCGACTTGCGTTGAGATACAGGTATATGCTCTAAAAACTCCGAAGAATTGCTAGACCACTTTGCCAACTCGAACTCCCCGGCCTTGAGCATTTCGATGAGATGATGGGCTATATCAGCCGCTAAGGTGACAGAAGACGCTGACGAACACACATCGTCCATATAAGTGTCTCTTTCTAACACTTCAACGGCAAGCGGGTATTTGAGACCCTCGTCCTTAGCTAACATACGCAAAGTTCTCATCGCCAAAAATGGAGAGGAGCGTAAACCGAATGTGACTCGATTATATTCAAATGTATCTAACGGCTCGTCAGAAGAAAACCGATATAATATTCGTTGGTACTTGCGGGAGTCAGGATGTACTTCTATACATAAGTACATCTGCCGTATATCGGCAAAAAATGCTATACTGAACATACGAACATTTAAAAGTATGCGGAATATATCTGCCTGAAGATTACAACCTGGATGTAAAATTTCGTTTAATGAAACACCGGTATCTGTCTTGGCACTGCCATCGAGCACAATGCGTAATTTTGTGGTGTCTTTATCATCGCGAATGACAGGATGGTGTGGTAAATAAAACCCCGGCAGCATGCATTCCTCGGGCGAGGTGCGTGAAATTATACCCCTATCCAGATAATCACGAATGACTTCATCATAACGATCACGTAACTCAGGTAACTTGTCAAATTTATTTTCCAATGACAAGTACCTCCTTTTAGCAGTGATATAAGAATTACCCAATTTATCAGGACTTTCCTTAAATGGCAACACTACAGAATATCTGCCGGTGTCCTTTCGGGTAGTTGTGGAAACAAAAATATTTTCACATTTTTCCTCTTCAGGACTTAAGAATTTATTTGCGGGTAGTTCCTCAAGATTCCAAAATTTTTCCAATATTTTATCAAGCGAATCATGAGTAAATGAACTAAAGGTGCGGGACACACTGGGTGTCGTAGCGATAGGCGCATTGCCCATAATTATATACCCTAAGGCAGTTTCAATTGCGGAAGGCAAATTATTATGTCGCATAATGCGATCAAATAAAAGTATTTGACAATAAACATTTACTCCCAACAACATTTCAATCGGCCCAGGCTCATCGTACGAGTCGTCGGCTAGTGGTATATCTTTCAAATAATCTAAGGTTGAAGTATCGACGCACGAGTCGGGCAACTGTGACGTAATGTTTTCTACAACCAACGGCTTAAGGCCGGGTCTAAGCTCAAATCTCAAAAATGGGTTTCTTTGAGAGTCGAGTATGACGTAACGCAATGAAATACCTAACACAAAAAAATACTGTAGATAGAAGAGGGTTTTGAGAAAAATGTTAACCGAATAGAATATTAAAAAGTGCTTTGATATTCCCAATAAAAAAATCCTAAGTTACGTCTAAAAAAATCTTTCGCGTCGAAATTCTCCGTATTTTCAGCGATGACAACAATTTCATTTTTAAGAATATATAAGATACAGAATTATATTAGAATGTTAACCGGACACTTATTCAATTTAATGCGTATATTCTGTATAATCTAAAGAAAACCCGTAAATAACAGTCCATTTCATAGAGTCGACACATTTATGATTTACCATTTTCAACCCTATTCCAGTGAAGAACGAGTCCTGTCAAAATCGTAGTCAGTCCGCGCCTTAATAGAATACACAGCGGAGTTACCGAAACGAGAAGTAAAGTTGATATTAGTTACGCCTAGAATGCGCTGCGAACTGCCATCGATACCCTGTACTTCGGTAAACCGATTTTGTGTAGATATGTGAAGCGATAAGCGCTTACAGCAAGCAGACGCAATATAATCAGTTTGCGAGCCTGGGTCAATCAAACATCTGACAAAATGTTTCTGATTATTATTATCAATAATTATAATTTTTGCGGTCCCCAAAAGGGTAGTAGTTATAAAACGATCCGAGTAATCGCGTGAAACATTACACATAGAAGTGGCAGATGTGACATTAGATTGATTTTCAACCTTATTTGTATGTGACATAGGGTCGCTATTTGCAGGTAAAGCGGATGTTCGTTCCAACCGAGTCACACTACCATGCTGCGGTGTAGCCGACTCATTCCTATTGGGAACAGAATTATGAACGTTATTAGAATTATTTAATTCCCCGAAATGTAATAATGAATGATGCTTAGCGGCACAATGAGAGCAAGTTTTTTGTGAAGTGCATTTAAAAGTTCTATGTTTACAACTTAAACAGTTATTACAAAATGAATTATTTTTTACGTAAACAAACCTATCGTAGGGTGTTTTAGACATAAAAATTGGACATTGATATAAATGTTCATGTGATTTCATTTTACACAAAGAACAAGCAAGACCCTTATTAACATTTTTGATTCCGTGTTCATAAAAGATTTCGTAGGTTTTGGAATTGGATTTTTATTACTACGGGATTTATTAGAAGTATCTGGCCTTTGATTAATAGAACGAGACATAACCTTACTTTGTTCCTTTACAAATTCAATAAGGCTAGAATATGATGGAATTTTTTCTTTACGGTACATCGTCTCAAATAGTTTAACTGTATCCAAATCCAATTTTTGTAACGCAATGTGTAAGAATATAAAATCTGATATATCTAAAAGTTTTAACTGTTTAAACGCTTCAACAGAAGAATTAAAATTATTTATAAAACTTTCAAAATCTGCAGCACTATTATTGGTCAACGGTTTAAATTCCAACAGCTGATTCAAATAACTACTCGCTAAAACTCGAGGATCATCATATTTATCGATAAGTGCCTTCCATATAATATTATAATTCTCGGCGGTGGGCGGTAAACCGGAGCACACAGATTTCGCGCTATCGGTTAACTTACCAACTAAATAGTAAACACGCTCACTGTCCCTTAACGCACAATTATCGTGAACAACACTTTTAAACTGTTGATAAAAAAGGGGCCAATTTCGGATATTGCCATTAAACGACATTAACTCAATAGGAGGTAACTTAGGCTTCGATTTCGAAATAGAAGACATGTCTTGCTTATGGCACTTATTTGTATTACTGGTGACATCAATTTGAGACACAACTCGTTTTATATAACAATACATCTCTTCAAATGAGATCCAAGCCTGATAATCGATTTTTTTCTCAGGGTTTATTTGTAATTGTATTGTATTGTATTTGTCTAACGCCTGTTCAAACTCACTACGTAAAGTATCAATATTACTCACATTAGATAGAAATATTTCACGCTGTGATTCATTGGTTACAGCTGATTTCGATAAATCGTATATAGACTGCAACCTAGCAAATAATGCATCGCGTTTAGCCTGTAACATGGTCAACTGAACATGATCCTCACTAGACATTACAAATTCCTCTTCACTATCTGTTTTTTTACCTTTCCCCATTATTTATAATTGAATATCCAAGAATTTTATATTACTTATCTTCAAGTCACAATAATAAAAAATGTTGAGAAATTTATAAAAAATAATAATTTTAATTTATATGGAATGAATATTTCCGAACGTACGGAATATTTCCGAACGTACGGAGCCGATCAAGCGCGACCGACCTGCCTACGCGGAGACTGACCGACCCGCTTTGGTATTCTGAAACGTTTTTGACAGCAACCGACGACGACTCCGTTGTGACGGTTAGTCCGGGAGGTAGCGTTGCAAACACAAAAGTCATAGTAAGCCGGCTGACGTTGAAATGTATAGTTGATCTTATATGACTAATAAGTGAACCGACCGTCTGCTCAAGTAAGTGCTCAAGTCTTCTACATCCGTCATCAGCCACTCCCAGTAAAAAAAAAGACATAGTACGCCGGCTCAAACTTGTTTCATAAGTATTTGACATAATACTGAGCTGAAAAAAATCGTCTGCTGCATGGTGGAGGGGGGAACACGCGTCAGCTGCTCGCATGAATTTGTAAAAAAAAAAGTTTACCCCTGCCGTAACCTTCCAATCCTAAACCCACCGCGGGTGCATCGCTGATGCGTGGTTCACATATTAGTCATTCAAGATCTATTGAAAAAGATGGCCATCGATCGGCATATTAATACTACCTAAAATGCATCAGTACCTCCCGGACTATTGCATGTCGAAACAATTGAATACTTGAATAGGTCAAAAGAATTAAAATGGGCTGGAAGGTGTATTGTAAACATCAACTGCGCTCTGCGAGTGGATTTCATTTATTTTAATGATCTGAGTCGTAATCCCAAGCTAAGCAAACTTATGATATGGAAACTAGATAAAGGCTAATTTTATTTCATATTTTAGTAAAACTTTAATGTACTGAATATACCAATTTTAAAGGTTTAATATGAAGGCTATTCATTGGTTTAACTTTATCTTAATATTACGACTTAAACTTCACAAAAAGAAAGCTAGATATAGCGTCCATATTTTGAAAATATTGAAACAATTAACATTTTTTCACGAATAATGTTTAATAACATACTCGTATGTAAGTACATACTACTAAATTGACGAGGTATTTTTTTATAAGGAATAATAAAAATAAGCCAGATATCAAAGACTTCTATATAGAATTTGGAAGAATTTTAGCATTTCCAGTAAATAAAAATGCATTGACTTTGTAGTGCTGTGCACAATTTAATCAATGTTTATTTCAACAAGAATAGTTAAAGAATTACTCGCCAAAAGTCTCCACTGTTGAGCTTGACGACGTTTTTCCAAGATATCTTCATCATTGGCTGATTTAAGGATGCCCATAATATGACTTATCCGAGCTGCAGATATCTGAAATATGTATACCAACTCTGTAACCACTATAAAATTAGTATCATCATCATATTCTGTCACGAGATGTCCTCTGCTGAACTGGGCCTTTGTTTTTGACTGATTTCGACAAAGAACAGTCTTGGATTTATAATAAATAATTTGTAATAAAACATACTTACTTCAAATATCATAACATTACACAGAAACTATCATAAATGAAAGTGATCCACAAAGTGACAGGTTTTTTTTTATAATGGATACATAATACGACCTTAATAGGAGCTTCCTAAAATTAAACATTAATTAATTGACCAATTGAAAAATGTAGCACCGCACTACGAATGTATAAAGAATAGACCGCGACGACGGACGTCGTCGTCGTCAGCTGTCAAAAAAGAACAGAATTGCACTACCGCTTGCAATGCAATCGCCTACCTTCACTTAAAATAATAAATTATGAATAAAATATTTAATGCGGTTTACAATAGAATGAAATAATTATCGATGCGGGGTGCATAAGAATATGACTTAAATAATAAAAATAAATGATAATTACTTCAATCCTGTTACGATAAGTTATACGTAAGTTGTAAGCGGTGGTGGCGGTGGTTAAGAATAACCTTTTTAACGGTAGATAAAATGAATCGTATTAGACTAAAATAAAGATTCTTATCCGGCCGAAGTAACCAAAAATGATATGGCGATTAAAAGGAACGATTCCTTGAGCAATTTTGACTGTGGACTGTAGCTTTACTTGTATAATATGGTAGGATAGATAGACAACTGCAAATTGGGAAAAACACTGGAAAAATGGGCTGCAGCTGCCTCGAAAGATGGGATCACATGCACTTACTTGGCGTTGCTGATCTCGTCTCCTGGAGCTGGTTTGCGGTACCCGGTGATCACTTATTTTTTTTCTTTTCTTTGCTGCGCATGCGGCTGTGACTTGAAGACTGAACTAAACTGTCACCTCAGGCACGTTCATGATAAAAAAATAATACACTCGCGTCTTCTTTAGCATTGCGCGAATGAGACAGCGATATACAAAGTGCATGAGGGAATGGGATAGAGGATTAGGAGGTACAAGTGCATACGAATGTTCAAAAACATATGAAATAATAATCGAAACACAACAATTATATAAAAACCATTTCATTTATCTAGGTTTTCAGCATTTTTAAAGCAGTCATATCTCTTTTTTTAATATAGTAGAAATAGAAATGCTTTTATTGCTACATTTTATTGTTTACCCTAGGGGGGGGGGGCATAGTAGGGTACTTTTTTTTTTTTTTTTTTTTTTTTTTATTATACCACTAAGGTGGCAAACAAGCATACGGCCCGCCTGATGGTAAGCAGTTACCGTAGCCTATGGACGCTTGCAACACCAGGGGCATCACTCGCGCGTTGCCGACCCTGAAGAAATCTCTTCAGACCCTTTTTGAAGAACCCCATGCTGTACTCCAATGGGAAAACCACGGCGGGGAGCTCATTCCACAATCTGAGCGTCCGCGGAAGAAAACTCCTTTGAGCCCGCACAGTTCGAAACAATTCTGGTTTCAATATGTGTCAGACTACTACTTTTTCCAGAATTTGGATAACTTCTTGGCGGGAAAAAAATACAATACCCGAGAGGCAGTACAAAATGCCTTTGAAGAATTTGTTGCCTCCCGTCCAGCTGATTTCTTTAAGAAGGGCATCAATAAACTGCCACTGCGTTGGCAAAGATGCATTGATTGCATGGGTGATTACTTCGATTAATACATGAAAAAAATTCGTTAAAATTTTTTCATACAAAACAACAATTTCATAGGTAAAGACTTAATATTTGGTAATTGAAAAAGCATATAATTTTACATTAAAATGGAAAACATAGATTAAAAAAACTGAAGAATATCGTAGATGGTACTTGCGGCGAATGAAAAAGAGTGTACGGGCGGTTTTGTTACTGTTTGCTAAATTGAATTTCCAGAAAAGTATTGAAGGACTTAAACATTCCAAATTTATGCAGCCGCAAAATTAATCCCGCCTTTTCCGTTATTAGTTGCCTAAAATAACATAATATAACAAATTATACATATTTGGATTGTTTCAAAAAGCTTTCAGTTATAATTGACATCCTACACCATGGCCTCAAAATACAATATGTACACCCAAAACTAATCAGAAACTAAATTCAAAGTTAGAACCTCTAATGGGATAATTGTACTTTATCTATATCATTCTAAATCCAAACTATATGTACAACCCAAGTTATGAGGGTTCAAAAAAACCACGAAGCGCTTCGAGAAAAGGTAGGTAGTGCTCTTTCGTTTCACTTGGCTGTCTTGGCGCGGGGCACTTCTGTGCCCCCAGATTTATTTTTGTATTTGTTCAAACAACGAGAAAAAATGAATGAACTATTTTCGATTTTTGAAAGAACTCAATTTTTTATAACACTGAATAAGTATCTCAAAAGCTTGTAACTGTATAAATCATGCAAACAGTCGTTAAAAACAACTTAAATTGTATGGAAATTGATGAAGACCAATATTTCAATTGTGTACGGTAAAACTCGAATCCCCTTATTATTACAAAACCCAGGTTTTAAATATATCCGTCATATTCTAACGTCATATAACAAATAGAGTCGGGACTACATTTTAAACCTTGGTTTTATTAGACTTGAATTATACCATATTATTTAATAAGACAAGAATGGTTTATGTTATAATAATATAGTGTGTATTACATTATAATTATTATCTAAATTATACAGGGTGTTGTTTTGGTCGGCGACAAGCGACCCAGGAGTGGTAGTACAAAATATATATTCCCCAAAAATGGACTTAATTCCATTAAATACTGTAAATATGTTGAGAAATACCTTATTCAATTTGAAATAAAATTACTGCAAAGTATGGTTACTAGGCACAAGCACAGACTAGAGCTAGGCGCAAGCCGCCATCGCCCCACCCCTTTACTCCCTCGTACTCCCGTTGAGTATTATGTCTACACTTTAGCTTATTACATGATTTTCAAAAAAAAATTATTTTTATTTTTATTATTTAAAAAAAAAAAGTATTTTTTTTTATACTTTTTTTAGCACCAGTATCATTTGTATTACTACCCTGAGTTGCTCGTCGCTGATCAAAACAACAACCTGTACATGAAAAATTGTTACAAATAAATAAATAAAAATAAAAAATGGAATTGTTTGTATCAACTCCAGCCGTGGACTATTCTATAATATTTTTAAACACTTTTCTTTTCTATCTTATTACTGACAAAATGTGTTCATGTTTTCATAATTTTAAATATAATATAAAATTTACGTGTAATGATTAATGTGGTACTGATAATAAATGAAATATATTTACAAATGCGCTCCACATATTAAATGTTGGTACGATCCAATACTGAAGACAAGGTGTTTGTAAGTCACAACACACGTCAGAAATCAACATGTAAATGGAATAAGGTCTTAACAAAGTGGCTAACACACTGTTAAATTATACTTTTAAATGACCTATATAAACATCCTAAATATTCAAATTCTAAGTGATGATCTTTCGTTAAAATTATGTATATATTACTGACCTTTTTCTAAAATAATAAAACGGAGTAGTGCACAGTTATGCTCAAATATGTCAGTCAATATAGAATTGCAATGGATAAAATAATATTATTATTTAGTAATAATATTATTTCTCATGTTTGTATAGAAATCATTAAGATACCTCAAATATTGTAGCAGGTGACATTTAAGCTATTTGGATGGTATTATTCATCTCATAGCCATTTTACGCCCACAGGCTAATAAATTGATTTTGGTTCTATGATACAGCGTTAGGATTAATACAGATTCCGGATATTAATAAAATATCAGAATAATTTATTTATACAATAGTTAATTATTATTTTCTGCGTAAAATCTATCAAAACAAAGAGACACAATTAAATTTTAATAAAATAATTTACAAATAATAATATATAAATTCGATGACAGGTCAAAGGTAGATAAGATATGGTATTGCAAAGTGGGCAATGTTCATTAGTACCTACTACTTACAAACCAACCAACCAGTTAGATGGTTTCAACCAACAGAAGCCTGATCCAAATGTACGTACCTAAAGTAATGTAGGTACATAATTATCGGAAACATAAAGTAAATATAAGTATTTAATATAATGGTTAGGGAGGGCTACTTACTATATTTTATCATAATTATATTCAATGTTAACAAGCTTCTGGTGACAATGAATGTTTGTTTTAAATTTAAAATTGATTTGATGACTCAAAGATTGAGAAACTTTGCCGATGCATAAAAGTCAAACTGCATAATATATATATTAACAAACATAATCCCGCGGTTTGAGTAGACATTAAAATATTCAGAAAATATTAAAATGGCCTTTTTTATGATTGGTCTGTATTTGACAACAATCATGCCTTATAGCCTTGTTACTCGTATGGTCATAATAAAAATAAAAATTGGATTAGTTAATATTTTAGATATATAATTGCTATATTGACCTTTATATTTATTGAAAAGAACGATGTGATAAACAAACAAACACTGCAACATTGTATTATTGATTGATTCACATTAGACAAATGGGATGGGTTGAATTATAAAATTGGGTTAGAGGATATAAATGAGCCTCGATCTGTATAAGCGCACATTCAAGTAGTTTAGTTCATTTGATGACAACAGAAATGCGCAGCTTACTGGTAAGTAATTTAAATAAATTACCTTACTTATCGTTGTGAAATAATTGTGGATATAATTGTACTTATAATTTGTGATTAGTCTATTTCATTATAGTAATTTGTTTCGAGCAATTAAATTACAATATTATAGTGTAAGGTTAAGGCATTGATATCTGCTTACATTGTCAGTTGCAAATAAAGATTCTTGTATGCCAAGAATATTTGTACATCTCAGTAGTAGTTGAACACAGTTACATATCGGAGTATTTTATTCTTACTGAGTTAATACAGTATTAAAACTTACGGAACGAATTAATAATATTTATTTTTCAGGCCCTCTGTTTGACCTTATCGGTCGCTTTGGCGGCTGAAACTGGAAGGTAAGATTTTTTAAATCCATTAACTTACATGTATCTTCAATTCAATTTGCAAAATAAACGAAAATAAATAAATATAGGATTTGTAAAGTTTTAGTAATTGCTTGATTTTGAAAGAATTAAATAAAAGTGAGCTGCAAACTTTATGGCGTTTTGATTATGTATTGATTAACTAAAGCCTTTTTGAAATTTTAGGTACAAACCCTTCGAGTTCTTTTCGACTACGACGACCCGGCGTCCTTACTATGAGCGCTACAGTACCACTGCTCGTAGCGACGCAGCCGGCCGTTACGAGCCTGGTCGCTACGACCCTGGACGTTACGATCCCGGCCGCTACGACCCTGATAAGTATAATAACCAAGGAAAATATATCCCCGATGACTCCGGAATTTACGAGTGAGTATTAAGGATTAATATCACAACTTTATATCAGGTGGGCTGTCTGCCTGCTTGTCCATCCTTTTACATCAGATAATGAGCCTATTTAAAGCAGTGATCTTTGAACTGAATATGATGATGATAAGGAAATAAAAATAGGCTTCACTTTAATCTTTTTCTACAAGCGAAAAAACATAACCCTCTTTCCGGGTTAGTCGGGTAAAAAATACAATAAATATTAGATAATTACATTATATGACAAAAAATAAAGCATATTGTAAGAAATGTTGGTGTGATTTTTATTTGTAGCGGCGACCGAGGTGACCGTGGCGGTGCTGGTGGCTTCTACACCGGCTCAGGAACGCGAGGAGGCCCTGGTGGCTTCTACTCTGGATCTGGAACTGTAGGTGGTCCTGGAGGTCCTGGTGGACCTGGTGGCGCCTACTCAGGCTCTGGGGACCGATACAAGCCTGATAAGAGGTAAACATATTTTACTCATTTTAATTATATTTTAAAACCTCTACATCACCACATTTTTGTTATGAATTGTAAACATAAAAAGTTGATCTATTGCTATATGGTTATGAAATGTGGTAAGTATGTTTTAGGATGCTTAACCAAAAAGGAAAAAAAAAATAACCCTTATGGTGTGACTCCGTCCGTCTGTCACAGCGATTTATTTCACTAACTAATAATGCTTTATTAATTTGAAATTTGGAATGGTCTTGAATTTACACACCTAAACATATTTTAAATGTTTGGGTAAGCAATATTTTTCTTTGTAAAAGTACAGGACGTTTCAAATTAGGGCAACATTTAAGTGAATCATATGAAAGGGCTTCATTTGTACATTCCAAAACATTATTTTTGATATATTATGAAAAATTACATTCTCCCTTATCTCCCATGCTCTCATTGCAAACAATCAGCGGGGTTATTTTAAAACGGTCGGATTCGGAATCGGGAGCGGAATCGGAAACTTCCGAGATGAGTTTCCGACACGATAAAATAATAATAAAAATATGTATTTGTACATTAAAATACAATCAAAACTATAAGAACATCAATATTTATTTAACATAGTATGATAATAGTACAATTTAAGTGTTACAAATAAAACCTAAACTAAAATAAATATATTCCGGATGCGCCCATTGCTATTTTAATTTCCGAATTCGAATAGTTTGACGTTTCTCGACGGATATATCAATCCGATTCATCTAAAAGTTTCCGATAGCTTTTAGCTGGCGGAATTCTTTCCGAATTTTATTTAATGTTCGTTTTTGACCATTATTTAATACAAACGCATTATTTAAACTTATATAAAGGTTACTTGGTACTAAACGGAGTTGTTTGCCCCTATTTTTTAGGTAAATAATGAATTAGAAAGGTCGGCGGTAAAAGTAATAATAGCTACATACTCAAACTTCGTAGGAACTAAAACATATTGGTCACTCAATACCGTTACTCAAGTTGGATGCTAGATTCACTACCACTAAAAAATCTACGTAATCATAAAATATTTGTTTTATTATATTCTCCATGAATGTACTGAAAAAAAAAATACTTTGACATAGAGGGCTTTTTGGCGGGAACTTGCAAAGTGACGTTGTGTTTTCGTTTTATTTTCAAAAAATCGTGTATTTTGAGTTTTATTGCATATTATCTGTGGTGTTTTATCCTATAAATATCAATCCTCGCGCACCAATGAAGGGAAATTAAATGAATTATGTGTATCGTGACTTCAAGTTGTCTCAAAAAGTCCGTGAGAAGTTTTAGTTTATTGACCACTATTTTAGTAACACATGACGTTTATAGACTGTGACTGACAGTGCGTACTATTATGAAAGTGATTTATTTTGTGACTAGAACTTAGGTATAACTCAAATACGATTAGGCTGTATGGTTCAAACCTTTGCCTGACTTTTTCGAATATTATAAACAACAATTACTTTGACCTATCAGTCAGTTTCCGAAGTTCGATAAAACTACGAAAAAACCATTTTTTTATGTTTATACATACATATAACACAATGTAGACCTTAATCTAAAATATAAAAAATAACAAGTATCTGTCTTTATGCATTTGATATGAGTGTTTAAATGAGGCCTTTCAACAATGAAAATCCGTAATCATTTCGATTTTACTTTTATTTTAGTTTAGGTTTACCATTTCCTACCATTATTGAAAACAAACTTTGTAAACGCACTCCAACTTTCCGCGATCGGAACTTCATCGGATAAAGGTTTCCGATTCCGCTCCCGATTCCGATTCCGACCGTTTTAAAATAACCCCGCTGAAATAATTACAGTTAATATGCAATAATATATATTGATGTAAATATTACAGGCGAAATATAACTATGCTTATATCTATTACCGTTTTTCCAAAATCATCAAAATACCTTCACAAAAAACGCTTAAACGTTACGCTGTCCGATTTTTTTTGTTTATAACAGTTCCCAACCAAGACTTATGCCTATGTTTAAGATAGGTCGGACCACCGCTGTCAGACTCAGACTCACACATGCCCTCTTATATAAGTATTTTTATAATCTATCAACAGCAGTGGCAGTGGCAACAAAGGTTCAGGTAGCGGTGGAGCTAGTGGAGGCAGCGGTGCTGGTCTCAAACCTGGTGGCGGAGCCTTCTCTGGTGCTGCTTTCCCTAGTAGCGTAAGCCCTACTTTCGCAACGAAGCCCAAACCCACAAAATCTTTCACTTCCCCTACTTTACCTGGCGGTTACGTAAACACAGCCAGCTCTGGAAACGGCAACTATGAATATAAATTTGGGATCATTCGTCAAGAAGATGACAAGCTTTCTGATGGCTATCATTACCTCTATGAAACTGAAAACAAGATTCTCGCTGAAGAATCTGCCAAAATAGAAGGCGACGATAACCTCAAAGTGAGAGGATTTTTCGAATTTGTCGCACCCGATGGTGTTACATACAGGGTGGATTACACGGCCGACGAAAACGGTTTCGTGGCCTCAGGTGCTCACTTACCCTAATAAATCTAGTCTTTTATTTTATGGTTTATAATAATATTTAGCCAAGTAAGCTGTATGCAACTGTTGGACTTTTTATTCTATTTTATAAAAAGGCAATGAGTTTCTCATTTCGAAGCTTTTGTTTTTCGACATTCGTAATATCAAAACTTATATTAGCAATAACATCGACGAAGAGGTAATATATATTAGAGCGGAAAAGGAGAAGAAGAAGAAGAATAAGAGGCCAACTAGCACAAAAAGTGCGGTACTGCACCCAGATGGCTGAACCGTTAGGAGCGTCTTTTTATTACCTGGTCGCAACTATGTGTATTTTGTCTGTTTCATTCCACATAGGTTTGTTTAAATTATCAACGACAAAGACAGACAACGGCCGGTTTTTGGAATACCTATAAGAAAATAACCATGAATATGTGAGCTAGGAAAGTAACTTTGTGTCGCGACCGTCACAAAAAAGGTGTTATGCCAAAGGGTGTCGTATTTTATCCTTTAGCAGGAAGTTTTTTCGATACCATATAGCTATAGAATAAAAAAAAATGCTAGTGATGAATGTCGCTGTCACCATGTGCGTACCTAATTATTTTATTTTTATATTCTTACGTTTAGTTATAAGGTGTTTATTGTAAAGGCCGTTAGCAGAAATAAATGAATTTATATTAGCATGGAACCATTGTGAATTTTATTTTATTACTATGTATTTGTTTACTCGCTTTCTTGATCGTTTAATATGACAAGTTTTCTTTTTTCGCCTTTTGTCACTTGAATTTGGCCCATTGGAAAAATTGTTGATATTGATGAGTATGTCCACCTCTTAAAGCAGTTTAGGTGAATTAGAAGTAACCCTATAGGTACATAATATTATTTCATGTTGTAAATATAATTTTTGGATATCGCAAGATATCAACGCTAAAACATCTAGGCACTATGCGCACGCACTATTGGTGGTTGCTATAAAGTAGTGTGTGTTACTAACATGAACCTACAAAAAGTCGTTACTAATAAAAATAAAGTAATGCAGAATTTAAATGCAAAGAGAAAAAGTGTTGGAGGCAAAAAGGAAGCTAAAGCAATATTGCTAATGGAACACATTTTTGGAATTCTTGGTAGATCATACGTAATTCCAATGTTTTTTTGTAAAAGAGTTACCTACTCATTATGTACAATTCAATTCATTAAAAGATTAGGAATTGTTGAATGACATAAGATCTGCTGTGAATTCTAAAAAGTAATTGCATTAGCAATATTGTTTTAGCTTTCTTTTTAGCCCCTCTGTTCCCTCTGTTCTTTTTTTGTGATGTAAGTAAAGTTTATTTTTGAAAACAGTATTTTATTATTCGATCTGTTTCTATGAAATAAGAGAAGTTATACATGGTTTGCTAAAATCAGTTGCTGTACGGTGTTCAAGTACGTGTACAGAACAAAGTCAGTTTTTTTTTCATATATTCGCCTAGTATACAAATCGGAAAAAGGAGTGGCTTAAACAAAGTAAGGGTTCGAGATTTTGTGAATTGTACATAGCATAATGAATTTTAGGTCAATCGAATAACGTACTAACTAAATACGAGCTAAAAAGCGAGGAATTATCGAGAATACGCGAGGATTCCCCGGGAGACTCGCAGCTTCTGGTATGATTCTTATTACAATTTCGTTGCAAAAATTCGCTTCCATTCCATTCCACGGCAATGAAAATTGAGCCTAAGGAAAACATTATGAACACACGTAACAGGTTTTGAAACAAAAAAGTCACAGTATTTAGTTTCATTTAAAATGGTATACGGCCTTACTCATAAACGCTATTTAACTAAATCTACTGAATAAATGGTCAAATTAATAACGTCACCTTGTTGTCATTGTCAAACAATTTGACGTTATTTAGGTGACAGCTTATTAGTTAAATAACGTTTTATGAGAAAGGGGGATAGTGTTTATAGTCACAAACCTATTTCAAAATAAAGTATAAACCAAAACCACTACAAAGAATGCACTATCAACTATACTATAAAGAATGTAATAAAGTAAATTAATATAAGTAAGTAGTAGTGTAGGCCTCTAGTACGATTTGGTATGGTAATTTAATTACTCTAATTTGTAAAAGCGGCCACCAACCGCGGTGTTAACAAAAATAAAAATAAACCGGGCAAGAGTGAATCTTACTCGCGCACCGAGGATTTCGTAACTTCTTTTCCTTGG
This sequence comes from Polyploca ridens, assembly GCA_951394255.1. Taxonomy (NCBI): domain Eukaryota; kingdom Metazoa; phylum Arthropoda; class Insecta; order Lepidoptera; family Drepanidae; genus Polyploca; species Polyploca ridens. Next base: position 9,468,297 of record OX596250.1, read on the forward strand.
TTTGGGACATATTACTGACTAAATGCGCCCCGCGGTTTCACACGCGTTCCCGAGGTATATATTGTTTTCCCGGGGTAAAAAGTATCCAATGCGTTAATCCTGAACACTAAATCCGTTCTGATGTTGATGAATGATGAAGGACAAACATCCCAACTTTCGAATTTATAATATAAGTGAGATCAGTTGTTAAAATGAAATAAAAACCAGACCGCATAACTAAGTTTGTTTATGTATTCTGTTTATCATAAGTCAACAATAAACGTAACACAAAAAAAAAACCCGGCCAAGTGCGAGTCTTAGTCTGACTCGCTTGCCGAGAGTTCTGACCCTCTTTGGACGCATCGAAGAAAAATCCCTTTAGTGTATTAATAGAACTTATAATATAACTCGACACTGGCAAAATAATTCGTAATTGCATGGCAATAACACCTTGTTTATGGCTTGTTTGTATTATTGTCAACATACAACCTAACGAAATATATAAATGAAACCCTTTTATATGATACCTCTATTTGAACTTTTAATCAAAAAATTCAAATTTAACTTCTTGTCAACGTTTTCAGGGTTAAAAAACGGAACCCTTATAATATCACTCCAGCGTCCATCCGTCTGTTACAGACATTTTACTCGAAAACCAAGCAATATATAACTCATAAAAATGAATAAATACTAATTTTGGATTAATTTGGAGGTTAGTTTAGGATAAAAAAAAAATTAAGATATCGTGTGGGGAGACATTTGAAAGAGTTTAAAGTAAGGAATTTAAAAATTATAATTTTATGTTTAGTCATTATAACGATATAGCCAAAAATATGTGCCAAAAATGACCGTTTCTAAAGCTACAGCATTTTGATGTTAATAGTGTTAGTAGATAGTAGCGTGGGAAAATCCGCATAGGATACCCGATCGCCTTGGGGGTAGCGGCCAGGTTATTTATTTTATTTTTATTTAAATATGCAAACCAACAGCATACGTATAATACATATTTACATAAAATATTTCGAAACAATTACAATATACGTACACAGATGACAGGAAGGCACAGCATATACAAACAAACAAATAAATATTATAAAATTGAGACAAATCAGTACATTATAAAAAAATATCTAAACAATTAAAATTCAAAGAAGAATTCGTAGTATTATTATAATAATAGTTATGCAGGACTTGTACCGGCTAAAACCCCACGGTGGTAGTCATCTGCGCTATAGAGAGGTGGGCGGGCTCTCGTGTTGAACGCGTACCTGCTCACCCCTCCAAGCGCGGCGCTTTGATAGCTCGTCCCGGGGGTGCACCCTCGCTGTGTGCAGTGTGTAAGTCGTGACCCATCGTCCTCCTTGGGCTCGCTTCTGGGTGCACAGAGCCCCCGCTCTGATCACTCTTGAGTCGGTTTTCTAGTACCCTAACCTAACTTGGCCCCATAGAGCCTTTTGATCCTTGTCGGAGAAGGAATATTTTTCAAAGGCATGCGGCGACAAATTAATATGAATTTGGGATTTTAAAAAATGAAAGGAGGTACTAAAAATAATAGGTTGGCAGCTAAAGTGAAGGATCATTTTAAGTAGAAAGTAGCAGGTAAATAAGCTTTGTTTTATTTTAAACTGGCATAGATTTTTTTGTTTTGGTAACGGAATTTTTTGTTATTTATTTAAGACTTGACGGCGGATTAGCCATTCTTAATCGATCGGCAAAGTTAAGCTACCACTGTCGTGGTCGGTATCTGGATGAGTGACCGCCTAGTGGTATTTCAAATCGAGCCTTTCCGTGCTTCTTAAGACACGTAAAGCCGTTGGTCTCGGTTATCACTTAATTATTATAGTCGTTAAGCTAGTTGGATGCCTCCTAGGTGGCTTGAAAAATTCCAACAGTAGGTTGACCACTAGCCTACCTCCACCGATCCGCAGTGGGCACGCGTGGTGGAGTATTGCTCATTCCCTTTCAATCTCATTTGTGAAAGGAGGCCTGTGCTCAGCTGTGGGACATTGTAGGCTGATGATGATGACGGCAGATAAAAAGTAGAAAATAGGCTTTCTTAAATTATACAATGAGGTTGTATATAGTGTAAACCGAGATGATAAGAAAATACGAACATGGTCATATAAAACATACTTTGTGCGATATTTTAAGAGCTATAATTAAAGCAATAGTGACATGCAAAAAAAATATTGTGTGTCTATAATTTTATTTCTTGTCTTTTTTTTAACACGCTTTTATTATCTTCACCTGTTTGTATGTATGTAGTATGTATGGAATATAGTATGTATGAAATCACGTATGTAAGCCGTGTTTGGACTTGTCGGAATCGGCTTGAGATGCATTTAGAACATCTATGGTTTTCAGGGTCTGATGATGGAGTAGGAGGGTAAGCACTGGAACTCCATAGTGGAGCCTCGTATCCTAGCCGTGTTTGGGGTTGTTGGAATTGTCGTGAGATGAACTTTGAACATGTATAGTTTTTAGGGTGTGATGATGGAGTAGGACGGTCGGCACTGGAACTCCATAGTGGAGCATCGTATCCTATCCGTGATGGGGTTGTTAGATTTGTCGTGAGATGAACTTTGACCATATATAGTTTTCAGGGTTTGATGATGGAGTAGGAGGGTAAGCACTGGAACTCCATAGTGGAGCATCGTATCCTAGGATACGATGATGAGGATAGAATGAAAACCATACATGATCAAAGTTAACTGTTTTCGGTCCCGAAACCAGAAAACCCCGGTTCGAGTCCAGCTGTTTTTTTTAAATTCATATCTAAATATAATTTCCAAAAATTACAATTTACCAAAAAAATAAAAACCAGGTTCAACTTGTTCATTCAGGTACTAATTATGATTCCACAAACAAAAATACTGAAACCCTAATCCTTAATTATAGTACCCGTTTAAGTTTTTACAGCTGCTTGCAAATCGCAGCCCGAAAGTGTATTTTTATATGGAAGCCTATAGTTGCCAATAATACAATGTTTGTTATCCCACTGTTAATATTAGTCGCCAATTTATTATTTATAATAGGTACCCCACCTATTATTTCATTGTGCCTGTTTAATATATTTGCTACCTTAAAGAAGCAGCCACTTTTTAGTTTTTATGATACCTCGCATTTTGAAGCTCATCTAATTTAATAGTTGCTAAAATATTTAATCGCTGCCAAGTTATTTTTTTTGTAACAAATAGTCAGTCGCCATTTAATTTGTTAGTCGCTTCGAAAATAATTAGCCTTTTTCAAAAATCGCCGTTTTTCCTTTGTCTAGACCTTTTTTCAAAAATCTATAAATGCCTATTGTAATAAATCAAAAATTAAAGGACAGTCCAGACCATATTCGAGTAGTTTCAACCCTTAAGGTAGCTACCCTTACTGACCCGTCTAAAATTTCCATACCTACATGCAGTGTTTTTTTTTTATAGGCAGATTGTTTCTTGTAAACATTTTAAACCTGGGTTTATTAGACTTGGCTTAAACCATCTTATGTATTAAGACTTCCTGTCTTACGTTACGTTTCATTTTATAATAATACAATGTATGGTTCATTATATTATTATGTAAATTATACAGGAAAATTTGTTGCAATTAAATAAATTAAATTAAAAAATGCAATTGTTTGTACCAACTCCTGCGGATTATACTATAAATAGCTTGTGCCCGCGACTTCGTCCAAGTAGAGTATTTCTTTTTTTAGATATAAATCATTGTAATAATATAGAACTTTATTCATGGCTATTGCCCGCAACTAAGTGTGATATTTAACAAAAGTTCAGGTAGATTGAGAGCTCACACGTAGGTAAGCATGCCACATAAAACTGGCCGTGGGAGTAACAGTCCTACCGCAAATCAACTCCATCATATTTCAGAGTTTGTCGCTGTGATTTTTTAATAGTTATCGCGAAACAAACCTTGATTGGGAACTGCAATCTTTTAAATTCAAACGGAAGGTCATTTGGGATCAATGGTATACGCGGCACGAATACTGTCTCTGTATCCGTGCCACGTATACCATTGATCCAGGCAGATCCAGTTAGTATTTTGGGCTCAATGACATTGCGGCGGAGAGCTGTTACTTGGAGTCTAGTTCCATTGCACAAATTTGGAGGCCGTTTATTTCTAAGCAACATGACAGGGCCAGGGGCACCTACACGCAACATAAGCCTATGACACGAAAGACCCGGCGGATTTAGAGAGTTTAAAAATTCAACAGGATAGTTTACTCCATATTTACCATGGTGTCAACAGAATTATAAACTATATCATCACCTTCGAATTAATTTATCAACATTTCGTTGATGGCAGCGGCTTGGTCGTTTTTGGGAGTCAAAATGGCTCTCTCGCATAACCACTCCATCAGTTTGTGTTAATATTGTTAATAGTTTTAACAGCAGGATAAATTTTGTCCATAAGTTCCTCAACTGTTGATACCACAGTTCTCAGTATATAACTCATCTGGTATTTGTATCAGCCCATCTAATTGTGGAAAGTTTCCGTTCCCGATTTTTAGGAGAAGATCTGAAAATCTACCGGCAGAAACTTCACCTCTGAGATGTACTCTCATGTTTCGAGTAAGCTTCAGCACGTCAATTGAAGGCCATAAGACAGATCTCTTGATGCATGCTTTGAACTCATCTGCGCGCGTTCCTTTGGGCACTATCGGTAAAGTCTGGCGAAAATCACCGGCCAGCAACACCGTTACACCAACCATTTATTATTATTAGTATTGCGTATGTCCTGCAAACTCCTATTCAAGGCTTCAACTCCTCTTTTGTGCGCCATCGTTATTTCGTCCCATACTATTAGTTTAGATATAAGTTCATAGTAAATTTAGTGATGTTTACTTTGAAAATGAAGAACTTCAAACATAACTTTAGCCCTCTTTTCACCGCTTCGGGTGTGGAATTATCAAAAACGCTAAGACACCTATAAATTAATTTTCAATCGTCAGCCTAAACACAAAATTTGAAGATCCTGATCCAAACTGTCATCCCCTATTTTACCCTCTTAGGAGTGGAATTTCCAAAAATCCTTCCTTAGTGGATGCCTCCACTATATAAGGTATCTTTGTGCAAAATTTCAAATCTCTAGATCCAGCGGTTTGGGCTGTGCGTTAATATAACAACAATCAGTTTATCATTTTATATATTAAGATATTTTTGAACACTTTTATCTTATTACTTACAAAATGTGTTCAGTTTTTCATAATTTTAAATATAATATAAAATGTACGTGTAATGATCAATGTGGTATTGATAATAATTGAAATATATTTACAAATGCGCTCCATGTCTTAAATGTTGATACTATCCAATACTGAACACAAAAAAAAATTAAGTCACTTCACAACACATGTCAGTAATCAACATGTAAATGGAATAAGGTCTTTTCAAAGTGGCCTATATAAACATCCAAAATATTGAAATTCTAATGGATGATCTTTCGTTAATATTATGTATATATAACAAACTGACCTTATTGTCAAATAATAAAACGGACTTGTGCACAGTTATGCTCAAATATGCCATTCAATATAGAATTGCGATGAATGAAAAAATACTATTCATTAATATTTCTAATTTTTTATAGACATCTTTAAGATGCCTCAAATATTGTAGCAGGTGCTGATAATGTTAAGCTATTTGGATGGTATTATATTATAGTCATTTTACGCCCACAGGCTAATACATTGATTTTGGTTCTATGATACCGCTGTATCATAGAATACATAATTATTAGAAATATAGAAAATATCAATATTTTCTACAATGGGTAGGATGGGCTACTTTACCATATTTAACCCTAATTATATTTAACGATAACAACGTTCCGTACCCCGAGTGTAATGAATTGAAGCATTTGCGTTTACGACACTTCTCTTTAGGAATTGGCACAGCGCCTCTAGCGGAATACTCATTGTACTAATTTCTCCCATACAAATTTATAGTTAACACAAACGCATTAGTAAGCGTTTATGAACGTCAATTCTATACACTCGGGGTGACTATGACTGTAGGTGTAAAATTTAAAATTTTATGACTCAAAGATTGAGAAACTTTGGCGATGCATAAAAGTCAAACTGCATAATATGTATGTTAACTAACTTAATCCCGCGGTTTGAGTAGACATTAAAGTATTCAGAAAATATTCAAATGGCATTTTTTATGATTAAGGCCTAGTTACTCGTATGGTCGTAATAAAAATAAAAATTGGATTAGTTAATATTTTAGATTATATTGATCTTTATATTTATTGAAAATAACGATGTGATAAACACACAAACATTGCAACATTGTTTTATTGATTGATTCACATGAGACAAATGGGATGAATTGAATTATAAAATTGGGTTAGAGGATATAAATGAGCCTCGATCTGTATAAGCGCACATTCAAGTAGTTTAGTTCATTTGATGACAACGAAAATGCGCAGCTTACTGGTAAGTAACCTAAATTACACTATATTATAATTATAACTATTACATTATAGTAATTGTTTCAAGCAATTAATTATAGTGTAAAGTTAAGCCATTTATGTTGATTACATTGTTTGTTGCAAATGAAGATTCTTGTATGCGAAGAATATTTGTTCATCTCAGTAGTAGTTGAACACAGGTACATATCGGAGTATTTTTAAATGACTGCGTTACAGTGTAAAAACTTACGGAACGAATTCAAAATATTTATTTTTCAGGCTCTCTGTTTGACCTTATCGGTCGCTTTGGCGGCTGAAACTGGAAGGTGAGTTTTTTTAAATCCATTAACTTACCTACATGTAATTTAAATTCAATTTGCAAAATATACCCTAAAATATGGGATTTGTTAAGTATTTTTTTATTATTTGATTGTGAAAGAAGTAAGTGAGCTGTAAACTTTATGATATTTGATTACCTAAAGCCTTTTTTGAAATTTCAGGTACAAACCCTTCGAGTTCTTTTCGACTACAACGACCCGGCGTCCTTACTATGAGCGGTACGACAGTACCACTGCTCGTAGCGACGCAGCCGGCCGCTACGAGCCTGGTCGCTACGACCCTGGACGCTACGACCCCGGCCGCTACGACCCTGATAAGTACAATAAACAAGGAAAATATATCCCCGATAACTCCGGAATTTACAAGTGAGCATTAAGGATTAATATCACAACTTAATATCAGGTGAACTGTCTGCCTGCTTTTAAACATCAGATAATAAGCCTATTTAAAGCAGTGGACATCTTTAAACTGATTATGATGATGATGACGAAATAAAAATAGGCTTCACTTAAATCTTTTTCTGCAATCGAAAAAAATACAATCAATATTACCCATACACATTCTATGACAAAAAATAAAGCATATTGTAAGGAATGTTCTTGTGATTTTTATTTGTAGCGGCGACCGAGGTGACCGCGGTAGTGCTGGTGGTTTCTACACCGGCTCAGGAACGCGAGGAGGCCCTGGTGGCTACTACTCTGGATCTGGAACTGTAGGTGGTCCTGGAGGCCCTGGTGGACCTGGTGGCGCCTACTCAGGCTCTGGGGACCGATACAAGCCTGATAAGAGGTAAACATATTTTACTCACTTTATTATATTTTTAAGACCTCAACATCACCTCGTTTTTATATATAAATAAACAATAAACATAAATAAATAATGAATTTTTTGTTATTAATTGTAAAACTTGAAAGTTTGATCTGGTGCTATATGGTTATGAAATGTGATAAATATGTTTTAGGTGCCTAATCAAAAAGGAAAAAAAATAACCTTTAGGTATGGTGTGACTCCGTCCGTCTGTCACAGTGATATATTTCACTAACCAAAAATGTTATTGATTTGAAATTTGGAATAGTGTTAAATATGCTTACCCAAACATATTTTAAATGTTCTTTCAGAATTTTAAAAATCAAAACTCCTTCGCAAAAAACTTAGTTATGCTTACCGGTTTTTTATAACAGTTCCCAACCAAGAATTATATGTTTAAGATAGGTCGGACCGCCGCTGTCAGACTCAGACTCGCACATGCCCTCTTATATAGGTATGTATTTCTATAATCTATCAACAGCAGTGGCAGTGGCAACAAAGGTTCAGGTAGCGGTGCAGCTAGTGGAGGCAGCGGTGCTGGTCTCAAACCTGGTGGCGGAGCCCTCTCTGGAACTGCTTTCCCTAGTAGCCCTACTTTCGCAACAAAACCCAAACCCACCAAATCTTACACTTCCCCTACTTTACCTGGCGGTTACGTAAACACAGCCAACTCTGGAAACGGCAACTATGAATATAAATTTGGGATCATTCGTCAAGAAGATGACAAACTTTCTGACGGCTATCATTACCTCTATGAAACTGAAAACAAGATTCTCGCTGAAGAATCCGCCAAAATAGAAGGCGATGATAACCTCAAAGTGAGAGGATTTTTCGAATTTGTTGCACCCGATGGTGTTACATACAGGGTGGATTACACGGCTGACGAAAACGGTTTCGTGGCCTCAGGTGCTCACTTACCCAAATAAATCTAGTCATTTATTGTATGGTTTATAATAATATTTAGCCAAGTAAGCTGTATGCAACTGTTGGACTTTTTATTCTATTTTATAAAAAGGCAATGAGTTTCTCATTTCGAAGCTTTTGTTTTTCGACACGCGTAATATCAAAACTTATATTATCAATGACATCGACGAAGAGTTAATATACATTAGAGCGGAAAAAGGAGAAGTTGAAGAATAAGAGGCCAACTAGCACAAAAAGTGCGGTACTGCACCCAGATGGCTGAACCGTTTGGAGCGTCTTTTTATTACTTGGTCGCAACTATGTGTATTTTGTCCGTTTCATTCCACATAGGTTTGTTTAAATTACCAACGACAAAGACAGACAACGGCCGGTTTTTGGAATACCTATAAAAACATAACCATAACCATGAATATGTGAGCTAGGAAAGTAGATTTGTGTCGCGACCGTCACAAAAAGGTGTTATGCCAAAGGGTGTCGTATTTTATCCTTTAGCAGGACGTTTTGCGATACCAAATAGCTATAGAATAAAAAAAATTATAGCGATGAATGTCGCTGCCACCATGTGCGTACCTAATTATTTTATTTTTATATACTTACGTTTAGTTATAAGGTGTTTATTGTAAAGACCTCGTTAACAGAAATAAATGAATTTATCTTATCATGGAACCATTGTGTTTTTTATTTTATTACTATGTATTTGTCTATTCGCTTTCTTGATTGGACTTGGTCCATTGGAAAAGTTGTTGATATTGATGAGTATGTCCACCTCTTAAAGCAGTGCAGGTGAATTAGAAGTAACCCTATAGGTACATAATAAATTATTTCAAGTTGTAAATATAATTTTTGGATATCGCAAGATATCAACGCTAAAACATCCAGGCACTATGCGCGCGCACTTTTAGTGGTTGCAATAGTGTTTGTTACTAACATGAACCTATAAAAAATTCGTTACTAATAAAGTACCTAATGCAGAATTTAAATGCAAAGAGAAAATATGCTGGAGGCTTAAAAAGAAGCTAAAGCGATATTGCTGATAGAATACATTTTTGGAATTCTTGGCAGATCATACGTAATTCCAATATTTCTTTGGTAAAAGAGTCTACTCATTATGTACAATTCAATTCATTAAAAGATTAGGAATTGTTGAATGACATAAGATCTGCTGTGAATTCTAAAAAGTAATTGCATTAGCAATATGGCTTTAGCTTCCTTTTTAGCCCCTCTGTTATTTTTTGTGATGTAAGTAAAGTTTATTTTTGAAAACAGTTATTTTATTATTCGATCTGTTTCTATGAAATACCTAAGAGAAGTTATACATAGTTTGCTAAAATCAGTTGCTGTACGGTGTATAAGTACGGGTACTACGAATAAACTTATGTTGTCTGGCTTTCTGCACATAGAGCAAGTCGGTTGCCGCATCACAGAAAAAAGTCAGTTTTTTTTTCATATATTCGCCTAGTATAGAGATCGAGTAATATTTTAAGGAGTGGCTTAAACAAAGTAAGTGTTCGAGATATTGTACATAATAGCATAATGAACTTTAGGTCAATCGAATAACATACTAACTAAATACGAGCTAAAAAGCGAGGAATTCTCGAGCATACGCGAGGATTCCCCGGGAGACGTGCGACCTCTGGTTTGATTCGAATTAAAATTTTGTTGCAAAAATTCGCTTCCATTCCATTTCACGGCAATGAAAATTGAGCCTAAGGAAAATATTATGAACACGTAACAGGTTTAAAAACAGAAAAAGTCATAGTGATTAGTTTCTTTTAAAATGGTATCTAGACACGCGGTAGCGTGTCAAAGCCAAGTTCAAGAAAAGAGAACTGGCGAGCATAGAGTTTACTTCATACTTTGTCACAAACCTATTTCAAAATAAAGTATAAACCAAAACCACTACAAAGAATGCACTACCATCTACACTATAAAGAATGTAATAAAGTAACTTCATATAGATAAGTAGTAGTATGTAGGCCTCTAGTACGATTTGGAATGGTAATTTAATTACACTAATTTGTAAAAGCGGCCACCAACCGCGGCGTTAACAAAAATAAAAATAAACCGGGCAAGAGTGAATCTTACTCGTGCACCAAGGATTCCGTAACTTCCTTTCCTTGGTTTGGGATATATGTATTATCGAACAGTTGCGTCCCGCGGTTTCACCCGCGTTCCTGAGCGATATATTGTTTTCCCGGGATAAACAAATTCAAATTCAAATTCAAAAAGCATTTATTCAATTTAGGCCCTGATAAGGCACTTATGAACGTTAACAAATGGCTCTACACCAACAGTATCCAATACGTTAATCCAGAATACATTTTAGCTTTATGCCAAATTTTAAATCCGTGCTGATGTTGAAGCGTGATTGAGGGACAAACATCCAAACTCACAAACATCCACACTTTTGCATTATAATATTTGTGAAATCAGTTGTTAAAATGAAATAAAAACTAGACCGCATAACTAAGTTTGTTTATGTATTTTTGTTCATCATAAGTAACAAACAACGTAACATTAAAAAAAACATACATCCCGGGGCCCAATGCTATTACAATTATTGTCCAATGATTACGCCAATTATGACGCCATTATGACGCTTAGTGACGTTAGTAGACTACCAAACTGTAAAATATAACAATTTTGACAGCATTGAAAGTTCATTGGAACACAATTGTAACAGCAGACTTGGGCCCCTAAGCTGCTTTGAAATGTACAAATGAAACCCCTCTAAATGATACCTCTATTTGAACTTTAATTAAACAAAATAAAATTTTAATGATTGTTACCATTTTTATAGGGTTAAAAAATCGGAACCCTTATAAGATCACTCCAGTGTCGGCCCATCAGTGACAGACGCTTTACTCGAAAACTAAGCAATATATCACTCATAAAAATGAATAATTTGGAGGTTAGCTTCGGATAAAAAATAAAAAAATAAAGATATTGTGTGGGAAGACATTTGAAAGAGTTTAAAGTAAGGAATCTAAAACAGTCATCATAACGATATAGCTAAAAATATGTCCAAAAATGTTCCAGCTTGTTCTCCTAGGTTTCTAAAGCATTTTGATGTTAGTTATTTTGATAATAGATAGTAGCCATAGATTACAGGAAAATTGCGGATAATTTCGACGATGTATTAGTTTCCGCGAAAACTTGCCATGGCCTTTAAAGTATATATGGTCACTGCATATCAAATAAACGTTTGTTTTGTAAAGCATAAAGTGGAGATTAAATTTGTCTTTCACATTATGTTATTTAGATGCATACTTTAGGAGCTAGCAAAGGTGTATTAATAACGCGAATAAAGAACGCCCGTCACTCAGGCAAAAGTTTAATTTGGCTTATCGACTGCAATTTAGAAAGTAGGTAGCCTTAGGATCGCTTGGGAGTTATATGAGCTGCCTAGAAAAAAACAAAAGTATAAAAAGAAAAAGATAATTAAGGACACTTTACTAACTGCATTTTTTAGTACGGCCGAAACCCTAATTGAGGGAGCCTTTGACATTTAAAAACATTTCAAATTTTAAATCGATAGAATTGGGTATTTATTGCTGAAATATTCCACTATGACAGAGGGACGGTATCAAACCGCATTTAATCTTTTGGTACGGAACCAACAAATTATCTGATCTTAGAAGAAAGTCAATAATTTCTGAAAACCGACAATATTTCTCGAAAGACCGCACAGAAACCGAAAATGTAAGCGAGTTGGTTTTTCGACAAGAAATGATTTCATGTATCTTTTTTAATAAGGATGAAAAGTAAAGGCATTCATAAATTATGTTGGATTAGCACATAGTGTACTTTTATCCCTGGAAAATAATAGGTTTCTCGGGAACGTAGGGTGGAATCTAATAAATTACAGTTTGTTTATTTAAATTGAACCGTTTAGATAGGCTGTAAAAAGTTGTAATTCTTCTTATTATTAGTAGGTACATTCGGCATAATTCGTGTTACTCGGGATACCCTGATACAGACACTGATGACCAGTACAAGTGACACCGGTCATCTTACCTAAGCTCTTCAGAATAATACAAGAAATGTTGCGTGACTTTTATTGTTTGTGCTACAGCCCAAAATTGGTTTGAATAGAGAAAATTTTAGTTTAGGAAAGTAATTAACAATAAATAATTACCCAGCTAAAATACGAGTATTGATCAGTGCTCTCGGGAACACCATGGGTGCTCTAAAAATTGGTTTTCGAATGAGAATACTTCAGAAATAAAAACTCGACAAACATCGATCTCTTTCTGGTGCACTCAGGTAAAAAATAACACTCATATTTGACACTGACGAAAGAAAATACCCCTCGTGTTGCAGCGTCAATAGGCTACGGTAACAGTTTACCACCAAAGGGGCCGTGTACTGTTTTTCATCATTGAAAATGGCTGGAACTCGAGTTTCACTCTTGAATACATTTTTACTCCCATTTTATTATAATACAATTCCAAAAATACAGTTCATTTGAGGTAGGTTTCAAATCTATCAACAGATTTGAAACATACCTCAAATTAACAGTAAGTATTTTTGGAACTGTATTTTATAAAACTTTAGCACATACTACCATACCTACTCCTTTAAATAAAGAGTGGGTTGTGCGGCCAACTTCCAGTAATGCAGTAGGCGCAATGCAGTAAGCAACAGCAACTGCTTTTTGTCTTTTTGATCGAAGTTCTGCAATCAAAATGTTACTAAAGTTTTACTTAAACCATTTGGGCATCAAAAAGAAAAATAAAACTACTTTACTAAATATAATATTATATGGAGTACAGTATTACCCTTAGATTAAGGATATGCGGTATTACCCAACTAATATGGCTTACCGATGTACCTGCGCAGAAGATACATTTTCAAAGCGCGGGAACGCTATTGGTCGGCAGCTGCCGCTATGTTAGCGCGCGCCGTGCAGAGGGGCGTGACTTGCGGGTGAGAGGGAACTAATAGCTGCAGTGTATTGTGAACCTTATAGACTACTATTGTATTGAACCTTATAGACTAGTAGTGATCTAAGGTTGATTGTAAGTTTTAAGCATTCTTTCGTTAATCTTCTGGGCCATACTTTCTTTTCTGTGCGAACGAAGATTCACGACGCGCCATATCAGTTGGGTACTGTCCGGTGAATGGTACCGTAGGGACCAGCTGTTTGATATATGGTATATGTAAAATAAATAAATATATTATGTAAATTATGAATTATCTCAACTGTCAAATAAAATGTCAAACATAATACATTTTTATTGTGTTGTTAATCTGGATCAATTATTTAGATTGTGAATGCATTAAATTTTATTCATCACGTATAGTTCACGATATTTAGTTTTTTTTTAACATAAGTAGCAGCTCTATAATACACTGACGAGCAAAAAAAACGATTAACTTATCATGAAATATTTTCAAAACCAAAACCACGCAAGATAGTTTCTTGAAGTGAAAATCAACATTCAAATGTATTTACGTTATTAAATACATTTGAATGTTGATTTTAGTTTACAAAAACACCAAATGAAACAAAAAAAATGACCATTTGAACAAAATTAGAGTATTATAATATAAACGATTATATATGTTGCATGATAAATTAGGATATAATTATGAAATCAAAAATAGCCCACCATAAAGCCACCATATTTTAAAATGAGAAATAAGATACTTGATTTTTATTTTTTAAGTTGTAAATAACTTGGCGCCTTTATCGAAGGTTCGAAAGTCCCAGAAAAAAGTGTTTTCTTTTCTGCAGCTTTAAACGTCGTCAGCGGCCGACCTACCTAGATCATTATGCATCTAGCTACAATCTGCATTGTGAAACGCTGCCGTTCCATGAAGTTCTTAACGTCAGTTAGCCACTTCATTAATATAATATACATAAAATAAACATAATAGTAGAATTATTACCTACCTCATTTCCTTTTTCTAAGTCAGTAAGGAGGGGCTCCCCACTGACCTAGAAAGAGAAAATGGAGCTCTTACTGTTAGCTAACTAGAAGGAGACTGAGCAATCTATGACCATGAAGAATTTATATTGGGACTTTTTACAACTTATTTATTCTAAATCTAAAAAGATAGACAGCAAGGCCGGTCAAGCTTAAATGTTAAGGGATATTTAAAATTAATAAAAATATTTTTAATGGTTATGTTATATATAATGATGATTTTAAATTAGTCAGATATAAATTTTGAGAGCCATTAATAAAAATTTAAAATTAAGTTACGTCAGGCGTATCTATGTTAGAGACTCAATAAATATAAGTCAATAAAGATCTCGATGATACTAGTGTTTATTGCACATATGTATAGAAGCTAGACGTCTTTGATCCTTGTATCATAGCGAGTAGGTATAGAGATGACACCTACCCGTAAACGGAGGACTAGATTTTGTATGTCAACTGAGTCAACAATCTTGATGTAAATGGAATAAGGTCTACATAACGCGGTGGGCATTATATTGTTGCATTTTAATCATTTTTGTTTTATGCAAATCGTTGTGTGAAGTGGATCCTGCGACATTCCATAAGAGAATTACGACTCTCTTGCAAGTCGGTCGTCTCGGAACTACTTGCGTACTGCAGTCAGCGGGGCTTTAAATAAATACAAAATATTAACATTACAGTGCAAAAGTGAGTGATTAATATCAAAGACGCAACGGAACTATTATAATCTTATAAGCTATGCTAATTCATCTGCCTGACCTCGTCACACCTTGATTTAAGGATTCTGTTCCACTTTTTGGTATGTTTATAAATAAAATTTATTATTCATTTAAATGCAAATTAAATGTCAATGAAGAATAAGGTGATTTTTTGACAGATAAAGTCTGTTTCCTAAAACTGCTTTTAACCTATGATACATTATTTGATCTAGTTTCAGATCCAAAGCATAATTTGTGGTGGTAACAGGCTTGCTGCCAGCAGAGGTGCAAATATCATTATTATTAGTATCTGCACTTCGAGGATTTTGATATCATTTACGAAATAAACATGTCTGTTCTGAAATACGTAAGTCTTTAACCAGTTAATCAATTAACTATGTATTAATTATAATACTAATCGTTCATTATCTTTAAAAATAGTCATTAGTGTATCTGACTTGTTTTCTTTATTTTGTTGGAAGATGTATTGAATAAGTAATTTATAGTAATAAATATTAATTTTAAGAGCGAATTAGTTGGCAGATTATGATAAATATTGTATATCATAAATTATTTTTCCACGTTGCAGTTATCAAATCATAATAACTTACTTACACAGACTTAGAGTCTCGACGCTAGAGATATAAATGTTTTCGTAGTCAGTTTTCCGGTACAATTTAAGATTTAGATATTACTGGGATTTCCTGGACAAGGTCCATAAAAGGTGTAAAATGAAAGGATTTATCGTACGTAACTTGTACACTTGAAAATGTTTGTTTTAAAATATTTTGAGTTCGTGAAAACAAAATTGCATCCATACAAATCTAATGTTTTGTAAATTACGACAAGATCGCAAAGTCTTAAATTGAAATAGTTGGGTACTGTATGTTTTTAATATTACTACTTATAATTTTAACATAATGATGTCTTAAATTTTATTTATCATAGTTAATTTAGGTTCCATGTGTTTATTTAACATTTTTTTTTACTTTCAGATGTTCGCATTTACACTATGGACAGCAATATATTGTTCACCTTACGACGATGGCAAATACAATCCTGGAAAATACAGAGTTTACGATGATGGGAGATATTATCGGCCTTTAGAAGAGGGCAAATATATACCGGGTGATGAAGGCAAATACACTTATATTTATCAACAAGGGTTATATCCCGAGGATGATGGTGACTACAGATATATTCACCAGACCGGGCCCGACGGTGGATTTGGTGGAAATGGCGGTTTTGGCGGTAATGGAGGGTTCGGTGGAAATGGAGGATTCGGTGGAAATGGTAAAGGTGGCCCTGGCGGTCCGGGTGGTCCACGCGGTCCAGGTGGTCCAGGTGGACCAAAGGGACCTCCAGGTCCTGATGGCCCCAATCCATATGCACCAAAAAAAATCGATTACATTGGCAGCAGAGTTTACGCAAACAGATACCCCTACATACACAAAGTGATTAAGTCTCTAATTGACAAATATGTATCTTCGGAATTCTTTGGTGAAGAATCACAGGAAAGTTCAAATCACTACAGAAAGTTGTATGCGGATAAGGAAATTGCCGTTAAATGTCAATATTTAAAACCTAAGACAATCAATAACACGGAGTTTGCTACTCAGTATGTATCCTACCAAAGTTCATAATTATACGGTTTTTAATATAACAAACTATCATAATAAGTATTACTTTGTTCACAGGTACCCCCCCACTGTACAGCTTCCATTAGGAGAGAAATTTGGATCATACTATAGTTTTAGAGGCACGAAGATTCTCAATACGATTGAAAATGCTCTAACAAACAAGTTGAAGTTGGAATATGAAGTATTTGTAAGGGTCGTAGATATAGTTTCTTGATTAGAAAAAAATCTTTATTATAAAAAAATGTATTTTGCATATTTATATTTTATGAAATGGCAATGTATTGTATTTTATTTTAATAGATGAATAAGTTTTATCGAAAACAAAGTAATTGTGGTTTTATTACAAATAAAATGAAACCGGCGAATACCAATCAAGACCCTTAGCGGTCAGATATGTTTTGAATGTGTCATTGACTTTTGTCTTATGGAAATAATATGATAGCATTCGCTGTTTAAAAATGTGACCCACCTTTGAGGACGATCACCTTCTCTCTTAACATTTTTTTATTTATACCAACCATATATTATCATACCCATAAAAAAATAGCATAGCATCAATCAAGCATTCATTATCGTAAGCTTTTATTTGCTATTCACAAAACAACAAATAAGTAAATTAGGTAAATATGTATCATTGGACATTTTCCGAGAAGGCTTTAAAAGTGTTCGATTAACCGCAACATCAAAATTTGATTTTGTTACTTTTATAATGAATTTTCCTGTTCGATGTAGGTACAGAGTGGTGCTGTAAGTTGTGATATTTTAGAAATCCGACGTGGGTTCTTGTTATTGAATCATTTGTGTGAAATATTTTAGTAAAATGTGTTCAAAATGACATTTAGAAATATTCGACCTGTACACACGGCTACAGATCAAGCTATACATTTCCAGTATAAGCTGATCTCGAATTGTATAGGATTTCCGTACAATCGGAAGAGTACATGAGGTCAGCTTATATTGGATGGTATAGCTTGATCTGTAGCCGTGCGTACCTATAGTTAGATATATCCCTACTAGCAGTCCCCGCGGTTTCACTCGCGTTCCTGTGATAAAAAGTAGCTTATATACTCGGGAATAATGCACCTTCCTATTAGCACAGAATAATTAATAATACTAACGTATTATTGCTATTAGTGAAAGAATTTTTCGAATCCGACTGGTTGGTAGTTCCAGAAATTAAACAAACTAACAATTATAAGAATACTTTTCAGCTTTATTACATTAGTAAAGATATTCGAAACAAGTTTCCATATCCGCGTTCCCAAGGGATCTTATAAAATAAAAGGTATCCTATATTTATTTAGAAAGACCATATATCTTTGTGAATATTAATCGAAACTCGGATAAGATCTTTTTAGCCATCACGGAGTAATTGAGTAAAAAACATACCCTGGTTAAGATTCCACCTATCGCGCCGCTGGTCATGGGTTCAATTCCCACACAGGACATGCATTTGTTTGTATGAACAATATGAACATGTCTGTATGTCCTGAGTCTGGGTGTAATTATGTAGGTAAATTAAGTATGTATTTACAAACAAACAGTAGTATATGTAGTATATTAGTTATCTGGTTTCCATAGCACAAGCTCTGTTTAGTTTGGGATCAGAGGGCGAACCACAAGCTCTTAAAACAATATTATTATATCCTTATTTGACTTTTGTCTTTCTTTGACATCTGGCGTCAAAACGGGACAAAAGACAAATAAGGTTATTTTAACCTTGTTTTAAGAGCTTCTGGTAGGTCCCAGGATATTTATTTAATACAAACTCTACAAAAATTAGATTCATTAGATCATTATTAGTAGGATATAATATTTCCCCCCTGGAACAAAGATGCAAGTCGACTTGCGTGTTTTTTTTTATTGCACTAAAAAATCAAGAAAAAGTTAATACGTATTGTCAATTTTTTTATAATTTTTATCTTCAAAATGAAGGAATTAAATACAATTTTGTAAAATATTGTAACATTAAAATATTTATATTTCCATCATAAAACGAAGTTAATATATTTGCACTTAATTATTCACTAAAGTTCCATATGACTAATAGCATATTCATACTTACATATGAACGAAGACTTAAAAATATATTTTCAAATAACTGTAGTTGCATACTTGTTACACAAACGAGTAGCTCGAGGAAAACCTATGTAAACGACACTTACACATTGAATGCACTACTAAATCAGAATGCAAATAAAGAGTTATCTGCAATAATATCGAACAGCGAGACTTCCTTAACATGTCAACAATGCAATATTCATAATTACTCCATCAACTGTTTCGAGGAACAATTACGCAACGCTCCTTTTTAGGTTTTTCTCAATACACATTGAGTACATTTAAAATATAAACACGTAGGCCCCTCACAGGTAGTTTTAGTTATCATAAATATTTGATGTATACTACATATTTCTAATAACGTTGATAAATTTTTAGGACAGTTTTTTTACGCTCCTGAAAAGTTGTCACTTTTCACTTACAACATTCTTCCAGGAAGGGTGCGATTTGAGTTGAACAGTTCAGTATATTTTACCAACATTTTCTGACTGATTTATTCTTCATATCAAATACATGATCAAATGAAACTGAATGTCCACAGGGAGTCCACAGAAGGAGGTAGTAGGTTGGTGTTAAGTCAAAATGATCTAATTTGGCATTGAGTGGGTCACTTGTCTAATATATCACCGAGCGGCCCAAATAAGCCGCCTATAATGCCCGTCTTAACGAATAAAATTAACATTTTCTTCAATTTGGACCCATGTATTGTTGCAATAAATACTCCATATTTGAATTGATGATTATATATAAAGAAACGATAGGCGTTTGTTTTCATCATTCCATTGGACAGATCACAGAGACTATAACAATGAGGAAGATAGTGGTAAGTAACTTGTGAGACTAAAACAAGTAACATAAATCCTCGACCATAATAATTACATTATAACATTTGCAATTACAACAACGTAGATTTATAATTTGTCATATACCTACATACAAATTTCATAATAATAAACAATCAAGTAGTTTTAAAGAAATAGAACAATAAGAATTCTCCGAGTAGTAGTAGATACAAAAAAGAATACATAATTATGATTTGTCTAAATATATAAATAATTTATTTGTCTAGCTAGAGTATTATAGCTAAGTATAAAGTATAGGTTTTCCCCATAGTTCTTCACAACAAAAGGTGCGAGCCCCTACCATCCAGTGCTTCCCAATGACTAATTAGGTCAGCAGTAATCTTGTTGTTATCAAAACTTAATAAAAAAAACAATATGTATAGGTAAGTATGTATATTTCGTTTTTACAAACACAATTTATATCTAATAATTATTTCTGTAGTTTGCTGTACTTGGTGTAGCTCTCATCAACTTCAGTGTTGCTGATGAAGATGGCCGATACCGACCTGAAGTGCAAGGCAACTACTTCAGGCCTCAAAACGGCAGATACAGGAGCCTGGTCGATAATGTAGGCAAATACAGCTCTGCACTAAACGGTTACCAACCGTACTATCAGGCGCAGCAACTCAATCGGCAACTTTTAGCTCCAAATGGCAATTATGATAACAGGTAATTTATTTATTGTTGTTTGTAATAATATCAATATAGATATTTAATACTCTTCATAAAATTAAAATATTTACTAACACGTATATAATAATCATATACCTATAACATTAACTATTCACTTTACTTCGCTCAAGCATAGACATTATCATGTGATCATGTGAGATGTTCACAGTATATACAAGTTATATTGAAAATATCCTGCAAATATTGTCAGAGCAATAGTTATTTTGTGCTGAATATTATACGATATTATTTGTTTTTTTTTTTTAAATAATATAATGGGTAACTATCATC
Source organism: Polyploca ridens (assembly GCA_951394255.1). Classification (NCBI taxonomy): domain Eukaryota; kingdom Metazoa; phylum Arthropoda; class Insecta; order Lepidoptera; family Drepanidae; genus Polyploca; species Polyploca ridens. The sequence goes on from OX596250.1 coordinate 9,488,897, forward strand.
TCCATAACATACACTTGAAAGTGTGTTTTTACTCTATTTTTACTAATAAAATAATTTGAATAAAATCGATCATGTCCTTGACTGCCATATTGTTGCCTGTTTTCCCTTTCTACTTGATGGGTATAAGTAAATCTTTAAGGCATTTGATGTCATTTATACTTACTCAAAATTCTATCACTGACAGGAGGCTACAACCGCGGGGGACAGCTAATTGTTAACTAATGTAAGCTAAAATTTGGTATATTTTATTTAGAGAACATTTAAATATTTGTTTCACAGATTGAACCAAAACTATTACGCCTCATTAGCTGGAGTGACAAACCCTACTGTTATCCCTGCCGTGACCACGATACGCCCCAGAGTATACTCGACCACTCTTACACCCGTTTTACAACCTACAAAACTACCAGTTTACACCAGAACCCAGTATAATTCTGATAAGTCTGCTAATATCATCGAGCAAGATAGCGATTCTGATGGAAATAATTACCGCTACTCATACCAAACTGATAATGGAATTGCTGCTGGTGAATCCGGGACAGTTGACACATCATCCAATGGAGGAGGCACCAGAGTCCGAGGATTTTACGAGTACATAGGTGATGATGGTCTCAAATACAGGGTGGATTACACTGCCGATGAGAATGGCTTCCGGCCTTCGGGAGCACATTTGCCCCAAAATTAAACGACTGATGGAATTATATATTAGATAGAATAGGTGTGCGTCTATGCTGAATTGTTATTAGAATAATGATGATCGATTCTCGAAATAATAATAAAAACGATTACTTATAAACCCTTCATAAAGTTTCGGTTTTCCCAAAGCTAAATTCCGATGTCTAAAATAAATACTTGCTGATTTAACGACGCTTTATTTTTTCCACACCTCACGCCTTTGGTATTTTGAATTTTATATCCTTACCTGTGATATTTATGATGTCATTCATGGGTGAGGTCAATTTCTATAACGTACAAAATACCTTTTAAAATAAGGTTCAAATTGATGATCAATTAAATATTTTTAGGTTTGGTAGGCCCTTATAATTAAACTTTGTTCTTTGAAAAAAAACAAAACACAACAGCATTAAATATGTATGTTTATAATTCGATAACGCCGTAACAGCCCTATCAGATCCTGGATAAAAAGTATAAATGATATTTAATTAAATTCTCTATACAGGGTATTTTTTTGATCGGCGACAAGCGACCCAGGAGTGGTAGTACAAAAAATACATTTCCCAAAAATGGACTTAATTCTATTAAATACTGTAAATGCGTTGAGAAATGCCTTATTCAATTTGAAATAAAATTACCGCAAAGTATGGTCACTCGGCACGTGCACAGACTAGAGCTAGGCACAAGCCGCCATCGCCCCACCCCTGTACTCCCTCGCACTCCCGTTGAGTATTACGTCTACACTTTAGCTTATTACATGATTTTCCAAATAATATTTTTTTTATTTTTATTATAAAAATATATTTAAATATTTTTTTAGCACCAGTATCATTTGTATTATCGACCTTGAGTCGCTCGTCGCTGACCAAAACAACAACCTGTATATGCCTACCTACCGAAATAAGATTTTACTATGGCGATGATTGCTGAGAAGTACTTAAGTAGGTACAATAAACTGCCACGTTAAACGGACGTTGCACTCTAGAAATAAATAGAAAATATATACATTGCTAATTTCCGATTTTTTAAATTACTCAGTATTACAGAAACAAAGTTACTAACCCGAGAACTTTGTATGTACAGCGAGGTTTGTTGGCGGTACAACTATTTATCAACTAATAATTGGTCATGATAGCTTTCATGTACCTAGTATCAGTCTTTATCCAAGCGGCTATTTAGATCAGATATTTTTTCATACATAGAATTTTAGCCTATATTATTATGTCTACTCACATAATAATGCAAGCTAAAATTTGTTTAAAGTTTGTTAAAAGATGCATTGACTACCGCTATATTTCTTGTGGCTATGCTGTAAAGCCCGATTAACACATTTATTAACTACTCGGTTATGTAGTGGTGTCTTGTATTGTGAGAACGAGTTAAAACCTACTACAATAATCTCCTTTTTTTTGAAGTCGTTTAAAAATGTGATGAATTCGGAAAAACAGCCCAACTTCCAAGGGAAGTATCACCACCTCACAGAAGATCGCAGTCATTAATATGGTGTTGTGTTAGCGCGGTGAGCAAGGTCGCCCGAGTAGGCATTGTACTGGCTGGCACGGACCGGGTACCAGCGAGCGGTGTAGTACCGAATGACACTGTGAATTGTCCCTTCCGCTAACATAGCGACTCCTCTCAACCCCTCTCTAAGCTATTTGACTAATGTTCAGACTAATAATAAGCTATTATTATTAGTCTGAACATTATAAGTATTTAGTGGCTTTCTTTTGTGAAATCGTCTACGTCAAAAACTTTGAATTTTAAGTCTTTTCTTTATATTTTCTTTTTATGCTGATCTGATACAACTGGTGTGTATATCGACGATCGCATTGTTTCTCAACGACACAACTAAATCTGCATGCATAGAACTAGCCCTGGCTCATCACAAGTCGCCTGAGCTGCTCGAGCGCGCTTATATACCTACGTTGCCTATAGCGGCAATACTGATGTGCTGAGGGTTAGGTTGTGATACTGGCCCGGAGTTATTTGTGATTCTCTTGAGAATTTTATGTTCTTTGCATTCGTGCGTATATTTAGCCAGGTTATCTGGGGGCACGGAAGTGCCCCCGCCAAGACAGCCAAGCGAAGCGAAAGGGCACTACCTACCTTTTCTCGAAGCGCTTCGTCGATTTTTTGAACCCTCATAACTTGGGTTTGGATTCTACCAGATAAACAAAATTCTCGGGATATGTTGTCAATAGTGAACTTAGTAAACATGTTAAGTTTCAATAACATAGCTCTTATTCTTTAGATTTTATTGATATCTAAAAATCACCGATTTCGTCACTGACTCACTGATGATCATCAAAACTCACAGGGTCCTCCTGAAGTCCTAGAAAGCTGAAATTTGGTATGTAAGGTTGTATTAGTACACAAACAACAAAAAAATTATAAAACTTGGAAATTTCAAAAAAAAAAAAAAAAAAACAAGCTACGAAGAAAAAAGAAGTGAAATCCCACCAAAAAACATTGTTATGTAAAATGTTGCCAAGACATATGGCTCGCACTGTCAAAAAGTGATCAGATCTTATGTAGAGCCAAGCTTATAACTCTACATGCACTTACTCTACAAACCCTAACTTCACAAACTCTACACACCGTAATCAAAATATGTGGCTTGGCCGTTTCACTACTACAAAAACTATTGAATAACAAAACAGTAATGAACAGTGAATACATTTTCACCTTACTCCCATGTAGCAACGGTAGCGAAACGGCCAAGCCACATATTTTGATTAAGGTGTAGAGTTTGTGAAGTTAGGGTTTGTAGAGTAAGTGCATCTAGAGTTATAAGCTTGGCTCTACATACGATCTGATCACTTTTTGACAGTGCGAGCCATATGTCTTGGCAACATTTTACATAACAATGTTTTTTGGTGGGATAAAGTTTACTAAATTAAAAACTTCGTACATGTTATGTGCCAAATATTTATTAGAAAGACCATAAAGGGTCTCAAAAGCCTTCTTTGAATAATACTGTATACGGTAATATTAATGTATCGGGTCTATTCGCGCATAGATTATTATCAAAATTTAATTTTGACTAATGTCGACGTTTCGATCAAGTTGCATTGATCGTGGTCACGAGTGAACTGGAAACTGCGGGTATCAGCGTCTCGATGAACGGGAGTTATTTCCAACTACCCGCATTTGGTCTTGTAAAACGTAACTATTACGATCACGGCACACCGTACTAACTGTATCAACGCACATACTCGATCGAAAGTCACGGCGTGAACATTTTCTTATCACAGGATTCCACGCAGCAGATAACCTTAAACCATCTTCCCTATTGAAATTTGGATATTTCTTTATTTCAATAGCTTCACGAACTATTCTGGGATAGTAATGACGATCGGTGGAGAGGATTTTGGGGTCCGTCATGGCAGCAACGCGGCACAAGCGGCACGCAACATCAACGACGTTTACGGAGCTAACACTACAAACCAACGCACCACCTGTTATTGGTTTGCTCGCTTCCGTTCTGGGAATTTCGGCCTGAAAAATGAATCTCGCGGTCGTCCGAAGACTTTGGTCGACAATGACGAATTAAAGGCGATTGTGGAAGCTGATGATATACAATCGATGGCTGAATTAGCAGCAGCTTTCGACGTTAGCGTCAAAACAATATTGGTCCATTTGCGTCAAATTGGCAAGGTAAAAAAGCTTGACAAATGGGTGCCCCACGAACTCAATGATCGCCAGCGCGAAGTACGCGTCGAAACGTGCCTTGCACTGCTCAACAGACACACAAATGAAGGAATTTTGAACCGCATTGTTACCTGCGATGAAAAATGGATTCTGTTTGAAAACCGCAAGCGCTCAGCAAGTTGGTTGGATCCTGATTCAGCACCTAAACAATGCCCTAAACGAAAACTTACCCCTAGAAAAGTAATGGTCACTGTTTGGTGGTCTAGCGCCGGTGTGATTCATCACAGCTTCTTACCAAACGGGGTGAGCATTACTGTAGATGTGTACTGTGAAGAACTGAACACAATGATGGAGAAGCTGGCACATCTCCAACCAGCATTGGTCAATCGCTCGTCTCCGCTGCTCCTGCACGATAACGCGCGACCTCATACTGCACAGCAGACGGTCTCCAAGTTGCAAGAACTGGGGTTGGAAGTTCTCCGTCATCCGCCCTACTCACCAGACCTTGCGCCTACAGACTACTACTTTTTCCAGAATTTGGATAACTTCTTGGCGGGAAAAAAATTCAATACCCGAGAGGCAGTACAAAATGCCTTTGAAGAATTTGTTGCCTCCCGTCCAGCTGATTTCTTTAAGAAGGGCATCAATAAACTGCCACTGCGTTGGCAAAGATGCATTGATTGCATGGGTGATTACTTCGATTAATACAAATAAAAAATACGTGAAAAAAATTCGTTAAAATTTTTTCATACAAAACGGCAATTTCATAGGTAAAGACCTAATATTACAATGAATTTAGTTCGCGAAAGCTTAAAAATTACTACTGTATACGATATTAGAGTTGTTTTTATGTTACGTAAAGCTATGATAAGTGATGATTGAATATTGAATACTAAGAGGTATTGGTTAGATTTTAGTATTGAACATTATACTTACTTTACGAACATCGTAACTATACAATCTTCAGAAAATTCAGTTGAGGAAACTATCAGACTTGTTGAAGCTCAGAAAATGCGTAGAATATTGTCCCTACCTAATTTCGGGGTTGTTTTCAGAGTAATTTTCAATTGTCTAATTTCATTAAGTAGGTACCTAAATGGTATAATAAATTCTCAATTTTCATAAAAAGTGTGTTTGCGTTTTCGTGTAAAACTAGATGTAAAAAAGGTATTCTTTATGTTACCGTTTCAAAAGGGCATCGTTACTTGAAACGTTGTTAAATAAAATAAAAAACGCTTATGGGGGCCAACGTACTGAGCCCAAGAATGCGACGAGGATGTTTCCGTATGCATCAAACGTATATAAAAAAATATTGAAACTTCCTTATTCTGAATTAGACCTTTATAATTTATCATTTAGTTTTTATAAACTTAATCTCTTTCAAGGCAATTTAATTCATTGTTAGTCACATTATTGACGATTGTAATGATTTGGTAAAAGTCCACTATAATATTGTAGATAAGTGCTTTCCATTGACATATTAACATGTCACATCAACATCTTCATTCGTAATTAATATACGAAAAATAAACATATTATGACAATATCAATGTCGTATTGCGCAAAATTATTCAGTGAAATACTATAAAAGTAAAAAAATATTCATCGAACAACATCAGTTACCAAACAGATCTTCTCTTGTAAAAATGAAATTCACTGTGAGTAAATCATATTTATTTTTAATTTAAAATATAAATATACTAGTATTCACTGGAATTTTATTAATTGTTCATTTATTTTAGATTGTCTTCGCTGCTGTGTTAGCTGTTTCTTCAGCTCAAATATACCGTACTCAGCCTTCCAATCCGCGTCCTGCAAAAGTAAACAGCGTTGCCAGCAATGACCAGAACGCCAACACTGTCCATATCGAAAACGATATTAGTCCTGACGGTAGCTACAATTACGCGTAAGTAAAACCCATTACTAAATTAAGTTGGATCATTCATACCTACTAATGGTAGCAATTACGAGGCGCAAAATCCAGTAACAAATGAGACACGGCTGAGGCATTTTAAGATGATCTTGATAAGCTGAATCGCTTTAAATATCATAAAGCTATTAAAATGATACCGAGCAAAATATTATAATCATCTGGTGACGCAAGATTTGACTTAATTCGGAATATCAAAAAGCTTAATTTTTTGTAGATGAATTGATTAAATCAGTGCATCCGTTATGAAGTCGTATAGAAAAATAAAGGCTATAGTTCAACATTTGCTCAAATTCTTTACAAATCCGCTTATAGATCAGTAAGTTTAATAAACTACCTTCAGTTGTATCATACATATTTCTTCCTTTGTTATAGTTATGAGACCGACAACGGTATCCAAGTATCAGCGCAGGGAACTCCCCGTGACTTCGGCGGCAATCCACCCGTAGTCCCTGTTGTGTCTCAGGGATCGTATTCCTACTACTCTCCCGAAGGACAACTTATTAAAGTCACGTATAATGCTGACGAAAACGGATTCCAACCTGCGGTAAATCACAGTTGTTTATTCAATGCTTTTGATGAGTAAGGATATGTTAATAATTTTATAGTATTTATTTCAACATAATTGACTTATTTAGAGCATGCATGTTAGCTTTAAAATAGTACCATAACGAATTACGAATGTTTCAGAGTGACGTCCTCCCCACCCCACCTCCCGTGCCTGAATACATCTTGAGGGCTTTGGACTGGATTGAAAAGAACTCTAAGAAGAACTAAGAATCATTTCATAGGAAGTTTGCGCTAATGTGTATATAGCATTAATTTATTGAGAGCAATATATTTTTTGGCCTGAGTAATGTCATCAAATTAATATTTTATAATTATAATTAAGCACGTGGAACCTTCTTGCAAACAGGGCTTTTATCATGAATGTGATATTGTTATAATTTAAAGATCAAAGTGTTCTGTAAAAATAAGATAGTAAAGATGGTTTCCGTGATTAAAGAATGTTAAGTAAATCTTATGATTTTAATAACAAGTCCCTCAAATACTCATATCTACGCAATAATTCACACACATAGAAAGAATTACTACCGAATTACGTAATATGTAACAATTTTCTTGAATATTCAAAACATTTAAACTAGATCACATTATAAAGCCCACTCATTAAATTCCTGCAACTAAAATGATTTCGATGTCTTTGAGGCAATAAAAGATGGACCTAATTATGTATAAATAAATAATACCTGCGGAATGCCGCCTACTATATTCTGTTCATAGAAGTCCTTTTTGATGTTTATGAATGTCGCCGAATAATGAACCTCATTGCTTTATTACAAGGTTCATATGTTACACAATTAACTATTCTTTTAATAAATCTATACCACAGACATAATTCTTATATGCCTGTGATCTACAAATAAAAATTAAATGCTGTTCGTTGGTAAACGCATATAGTCAGAATAAGAATTTTACGGGCAGAAAACTTTTAAAAGTTGTTCAGAATATCGGTACCTAACTGAAAGTTCTTTTTCCATGGGATTGACATAGCTTCGAGGATAGTGCAAATCCACGGAACTAGCATTGCATAATTCTGCGTATCTGTCAAATGTATCCAATTTCATATTTCAAGGTCAATGCACGCAACATCCTAATTGGCAGATACCTCTTTGACGTGATTTTGGTCCGACGTATAAATGCAAGGATTCGCCGAACAGCAATACCGTTTGTCTACGGCGGCAATAATTTACCTTCCCCTGTAAACCTACACGTAGTGCAGTTGCGCAAGTTGCGCATACTTTACGTATGGTAGATTCTCGGATTTGTACTATCCCGACGATAGGGGGACATTTAGTAATAAATAAATATTATCCTTACCATGCATGAAGATAACAGTGTTGTAAACTAGCTCTAATTTTACTCACTATTTTACTGAAAAGAAACTGTTCAGTCTGTATAATAATATCTTTTCAACACACTTGCTCGTAAAGTGTCATTTATTACACCGGTTTTAGTATCTTAATGCAGCTCATTACGCACTACTGCTTTTTACTTTACATTACCGCATAGTTTTATGATAAGTATAATCCCAATTATGTTAAGTTTGTACCTCAATGCAATTGATATGTATGTAGACGAAGCATAGTAAAACAGCTTGACAGGGCATCGCTGTCAAAAAGAAGAAACCTGCGCGCCATATTTGTTAACGTTCTCATTGTGTGGTTGATTATTATGAAAAAATCTAGTCCCTGAAATATAAGTCTGTTTTTTCCTCGCAAGTGTGTTAAAAAACGACGTATGACACGCGTGTGCATTGATCATTACACTCTCGGCTCTCTAATCGCGTTCGCCTGCGGCTCACGCACTTAAGAGGAAAGGATGGCTGCAAGAAATTTGAAAAATAGGTTTTTACCATATCTATTGCTGTCGCGCTGTGCCCGAGCTTTCCCGCCCGAGGGCGATAGAGACAACTACAGCTTGGACCGATTATACCTATTAAAATTAGACGAAATCGCTAATTCATAATCCCCGGTTTCCTGCTTTAAAACCGAATCGATTTAAAAAAATATTCAAGAATCATAATAAGAAGGGTTTTGGCTATGTCTGTCGGTTTTCCTTTGTTTTATTATATTCTTCAAATTTTTTCGCTGGACGTCTGATAAGGGCTTTAAAAATGGTAAGTTTTTGTGATTTTAGAAGGCTCCTTATTCTTATAATAATGAATTTATGGAGAAAAACACAACCGAGGGACATACAGTGGTACCTACAGCTTGCATGGTAAAATAATCATTGCTCTAGTGTCATTATCCAGAGAGGAAACTGAGGATTACGTTTGTATGGAACAAACGCCACCAGCATTTCCTCTTAATAACGCCTCGTCTATAATTACCAACTTTGCACACATGTATCATAATGTACTATAATCTCAGGGGTTTATGCCACCTCCGCAATTTTTTCTCAAAATCGGTTTATAGTTATTTAACGATGGAAATATTACAAATACTTACTTTTGCTACTTTAATATTTGCAAGGTTGTCGTTTATTATTTATTGAATGCGCAGCTGTAGTTAATTAATTACAGCCAGCCTCAAACCAGCCACCAACCCACCAATTGTTCCAACAAACCAGAAATTGTTCGACTTGATGCCCACGGCTACCTTCCACCATCGCAACTCTCGCCTTCGACGGGGAGTCCATCCACGTACATTGAAACCAGAATTGTTTCGAACTGTGCGGGCTAAAAGGAGTTTTCTTCCGCGGATGCTCGGACTGTGGAATGAGCTCCCCGCCGTGGTTTTCCCAATGGAGTACAGAATGGGGTCTTCACTATTCGTCGAATAGCAAATTATAGCGACAGTAGTAGTCCCTCAGTGGTTGAATTTCGACCGTAATTAATTATTTTTATCACATGTCATGTATACAATTTAGCTTTTCGCACTGCTATCCCATATAAACTTTAGTTATGCCAAATCTCAAACTACTCTGTAGGCACAATATGCTTAAAAACGGTAACATTTGAATAAACAAAAGTATTATTCCATATAACCAAATAATAGCAATTTAAACATAGTATCATTAAAAATTAAGTATAATAATAATAAACATTCAATCATTTTATGTATCATCAATTAAATACCTACTGCTTTATATATGGTACTGATGATGCTGATTTGTAATCGACCATACTATTCGTTATTTATTACTAATTCATTAAATTTATATAGGTATCGTTTTATATCGAATAATTAAGGCGTATAATTCAACTATTCGCTATAGCGAATTGCGAATAACGTTATTCGACTATAATCACTATTCGCGGCATCTCTAATTTAAAATAAAACCAGCCAAGAGTCTGATTCTGACTCGCGCACTGAGGGTTCCGACTTTCCCCAGACGTGTTTTTTCCTTTCCTTAGTTTGGCCGGTTAAAAGCCGGACCGCATAACTAAATTTGTTTGTGAAGGAACTTTGTTGATTATATAGAAAAAATTGTAAGTTAGAAACACGTTTTATTTTTAATCGACTTCATATAATTGATAACAGTTTTACAAAAAACTTAAACCGACTTCAAAGTACACTAAAAAGTAATCAAATCCTGACTTGATGACAATGGGACCAAACGGGAAGTGTAGGGTACACTTCCCGTTCAAACAAAAACAAACAAACCAGACCCAAATAAACGCAGAACTGACCGTAGAACACTAAATCGCTAGCTGTAGATTCGGCGCCTTATGGTGCCACTCCGTCTGTCACGGCGTATATTTCAGCAACCACCGATGCTATTGATTAAAAATTTGGATATCTAATCTTATTTCAAATGAAAAAAAAAATGATTTAGTCTTTAGGGACCGAAATGGGGGCCCGAAACAAAGATAGGCTATTTAATTAGGGATAAATATTATCATATGAAAGAGCTTCATTTGTACATTCGGCGAAATTTTTGTATATTTATACCCAAAAATTATCAAATTTGACGGGCCAGTTGGCGCAGTTGGTTAAGACTCCACCTATCGCGCCGCAGGTCGTGGGGTCGATTCCCGCACAGGACATGCATTTATGTGCATGAATCTGTCTGAATGTCCTAAGTCTGGGTGTAATTATGTATATTAAGTATGTAATATATTTACAAACAAAAAGTAGTATATGTATTATATCAGTTATCTGGTTTCCATAGTAATACAAGGTGTGTTTAGTTTGGGATCAGACGAATGTCTCAGGATATTTATTTATTTAATTACAGACACGACTTTTCTACAGACGTATTTTATGTATAGATAGATGTTCTTTTATGTAGTTATTAAAAAATAATAGATGTAATCTGGGGGCACGGAAGTGCCCCCGCCAAGACAACCAAGCGAAGCGAAAGGGCACTACCTACCTTTTCTCGAAGCGCTTCGTCGTTCTTTTGAACCCTATGAGGGTTCAAAAGAACGACGAAGCGCTTGGGTTTGGATTATACCAGATAAACAAAATTCTCAGGACATAATGTCAATAGTAAACTTATTAAACATATTAAGTTTCAATAACATAGCTCTTATACTTTAGATTTTATTGATATCTAAAAAACCCCGATTTCGTCACTGACTCACTGATGATGATCAAAACTCATAGGGTACTTCCTGAAGTCCTAGAACGCTGAAATTTGGTATGTAAGCTTGTATTAGTACACAAACAACAAAAAAATTATAAAACTTGGAAATTTCATACAAAAAAAAAAACATAAGCAACTTACAAAAAGAAGTGAAATCCCACCAAAAACATTTTTATGTAAAATGTTGCCGCCAAGACATATAGCTCGTACTGTCAAAAAGTTATCAGATCTCATGTAGAGCCAAGCTTATAACTCTTCTCTACATGCACTTACTCTATAAGCCCTAACTTCACAAACTCTACACACCGTAGTCAAAACATATGTGGCTTGGCCGTTTCAATACTACAAGAATAAAAGAATTGAATAACAAAAAAGTAATGAACAGTGAATACATTTTTCACCTGTGATGGTAGTGAAACGGCCAAGCCACATATTTTGATTAAGGTGTAGAGTTTGTGAAGTTAGGGCTTGTAGAGTAAGTGCATGTAGAGTTATAAGCTTGGCTCTACATGAGATCTGATAACTTTTTGACAGTACGAGTTATATGTCTTGGCGGAAACATTTTACATAAAAATGTTTTTGGTGGGATTTATATGTTCATGTCAAATCTTAAATGGCTGACGATTCTGTTGTAAATCGCACTAAACTAATTTTCGTCACATCACATCTCTTTCTTGCAAACATCATGCTCACAAACATTATTGAAAAAGGATAGAACATAATTGCGGATAGATGTCGACTAAATTTATATTGAAAACAAGCATTGGACTACACTAATTTGACAGGGCAAAATTTCTGAAATATTTTCTTTTTATATATGTATTTTTTATTAGAACAAATATGTACAAATTACAATCTAATCAATTCTTTTCTTATGTTTTTGTGTAGAAAGAGACATAGTGACTAAATTAGTTTAGTTGTAAACAACAGAATCAGCACCAATATCTACCGCCAGTTCCAGAAGATGCTATATATAAATACCAAAGAAATTGTATGTACAAAAAAAACATAGCCAGGTATGAGACGAGACGAAAATGAATGTTAGGGATTTGTATGGGAAAAATTAAAACTAGTCTTCAGTTACTTATTTATATTTTTAGATATAGATAAATGGATATCCTGTTGTAAAAACTGATTTGGAGCCGATTAATGCTTATATTGTGATAAAATATAGTTGAAAACTTTCCAATGAAAAACACTTACTTATCTGTGAAACTTTGGGCTATTTCACACTATTCACATCACATTTGCTCACAGAACAAGTGACAATGTACACTTTTCTACTTTTACACTTACAGGGGGTAAGTGTAAAAGTAGAAAAGTATTCTTAATCGCTTTTTAACTAAATCAGTGTAATAGTATCCTCCGTCTCACTCTTTCGATCACCAAATGTCACGTGTCAGATAGACTTCAGAATTTTAGCTAATCAACGTTTGATAACTTTATTATGAATAAGGGGTTACACTTCAATAGTTTTATTTGCACGATCGTAATTATTATTTTCAGTACCTAAATTACGAAATCATACATAAGCACCCGGGTTGATATGGGCGAAATAACATTGACTCACGACTAAAATGTCTATGCGTCTCTTTCTTTCGCGCAAAGTGTCATAATGATTGTCATATTTCGTTTCCATGCTATGTAGGTCTAGTTAGCGTAGCGAAATCCTAAGTCTATGTAAAATACTATGACCTAACTGTAAGTTAATACACCAGAATTTAATTAAAAGTACGAAATAATACAATAAATTATATATAACAAAGTTTATCAAACAACAAAAAATGACCTCCAAGAATTATGATGACCTAATGAAACTTTATGTCTTATATGGATGGATAGCCCAAGTGTTATTTTAAAACAATTTCTAGTCTCGCATCAAATTATTTAAATGTTATTGCAGTTCGCCGTCTAAAGTGGGTGGTTCCTTGAGTGATATATAAGCCTCCGCGGATTTTTTTGACCCGCATTCTAACTAGTTCAACCAAGCTAGACAATCTTAGAATTAAAAATGAAATTCGCAGTAAGTAATAAAAATAACAAAATATGTGTGAAATGTGATAAAAAAATTACAGTGATGATATTAACCTTATTTTTTTGTGGATGCAGATTGTGGTATTGGCATGCATGATAGCTGCTGCCCACGCGCAGTACCGCGCTGGCTCACCCTTCGGTTTTGGTCAAACAAACAACCAGTATAGCAACCAGTATAACAACCAGTATAACAACCGGTATAACAACCAGTATAACAATCGGTATAACCCTTACAACAATTTCAACCAAAACAAGTACAACACACCTTCCCCTTCCCGCTTCTTTACAACTGCAGCCCCCACCGCAGTGCCCGTTACTTTCTCCCCAGTAGCTGTGACCACCCCAACGCCAGTACGCGCTCCCGTGGTAGCTAAGGTTTCATCTGACGATCGCTCTGCTTCCGTCTTGAGCTACGGAAATGAAATCAACCCTGACGGCAACTTCAACTATTTGTAAGTACCTATATCAACTTTTCTACTAATGAAGTGAGTTTTTTTTATGTATTCTACATATCATTATTTTATTTTATTTTAGCTACCAAACCAGCAATGGTCTCGCGGCCCAAGCACAAGGCACTCCTCGTAACTTTGGTGGAAATCCTCCAGTTATTCCTGATGTAATTGAAGGTTCTTTCTCATGGATTTCCCCTGAGGGTCAGGACATTTCCATCAGATACGTCGCTGACGAAAATGGATACCAACCTGAGGTGAGGCTATAAAACCACCTTTAATTAATTAAAAAAGTAGAGTTAAAGTAATTCAAATGATAGTTGTGCCCATTACTTTACATACATGTTATTCGTTGCACTATTAATCTGATATGCTCTATATTTCGAAATAACTAATATAATACTAATATAATATCAAAATATCAAAAATGTCAAAATAACCTTTGAGAATTTTATTAATAATTTGATATGTATGTATTCGATTTTTTAACCAGAAAAATTATGTTTTAGGGTAATGCCATTCCTACACCCCACCCCATCCCCGCTCAGATTGCTCGCTCCTTGGAATACATCGCCAGGACTCGCCCCACGAATTGAATCTTCTCTACGAATATCGAATCACACAGCCGCCCGTGATTGGATAAAATACTTAGAGATTTAGTAAATTACTTAAATTTATATTGTTTGTAATAAACTTAAAAAATAAATCGTGATGTCATACAACATATTTCAAACGTTTATTTTCTTCTTCTATGAAGGTGCAAGTGTAAATAAAATAAATTTTGAACCCACAATTGCAAGCTATAATTGACCTCATAATATTCTAAATAATCATTCTCAGAGTAAATAAATACTACTTAGACTACAGTACTATCAATATGATATTTATAAGCGTTCAATTAAAAAACATTTTGCAGAGTAGTTTAAAATGAAATAGCCATTTCGGAAGATAAATAAACAGTAGTTCTATATATAGAGTGTAATATATACATATTTGTTGTAAATTCATGAAGGTAGGACTGAAATACAGTGATATTTTCAAAAACATATAGATTTTTTTTTTGTTCAAAGAGGGTTTTGAGTGCGCCCCCCTATTTTAAATAACTGCAACCCATACATACGGCTAGAATGGTTGTCATAAAAATTCTGAAAAATTTAGAGCGTTAGGTCTAGTAGATACCTACTGAAGGAAAACTATCAGCCCACAGAGACTATTCTAGACTATAAGTCGAATAGAAAATGAATACGGAGGCCTATGGTATAATTTTTGATATAAAAAATTTTGTAAATTTTTTTCTACATGCGCAATAAAGTAACAAAAATGTTACAGAAAAAAACCGGCTAAGTGCATATGGGGCCACACGCACTATAGGGTTCCGATACAATATGCAGACTTAGAAGGATTTTAATATCTGTTTAACACAATTAACAACTTCATCACTTGGAATATAAGGTTAAGCTGGCGAGCGTCCTAAAAAGCTCCGAGTGCTCAATAGAGCGAGGAAGTACTTAACATCGGGGCAAAGACTGCAACTTTAAAAGTCGCAAGTGCGGCCTCATATAGATAATGGATTACTGCTGTCATCTATGGGCAGGGCCACCTTTATACCACCTTGGACCTTTAGACTCGATTCAGCGTCGCGCCATTAGAATTGTCGATGATCCCGAACTGACAAGTGGTTTAGAGCCCTTTCGTCTGAAGCGCTCGTGGTGTAGCATGATTAGCCGTTCTTAATCGATCGGCAAAGTTAAGCTACCACCGTCGTGGTTGGTACCTGGATGGGTGATCGCCTAGTGGTATTTCTAATCGAGCGTTTCGTTGCTTCGGAAGGCACGTAAAGCCGTTGGTCCCGGTTAACACTTAATTGTGATAGTCGTTAAGCTAGTTGGATGCCTCCTAGGCTGCTTGAAAAATTCCAACAGTATAGGTTAACCACTAGCCTACCTCCACCGACCAGTGGGCACGCGTGGTGGAGTATCTGCCCATTCCCTTTCACCCTCATTTGTGAAAGGAGGCCTGTGCTCAGCAGTAAGACATTATAGGCTGATGATGATAATGAGTCTGAGAAGAGACTGTGCCTCCTTATCTGTGTTCTACGGATTGTACAACGGACAGTGTTACTGAAGAATTGTTTGACCTGATTCCCATGACTACTTTCTACCATCGCAACTCTTGGCATCGACGGGGAGTCCATCCTTTCACATTAGAACCGAAATGGTTTCGTTCTATGCAGCTTCATAGGAGCTTCCTATCGCGGATGCTCAGGTTGTGGAATGAGCTCGCCGCTATAGTTTTCCTAAGTGAGTATAGCATGGGGTTCTTCAAAAAGGATGTAAAGAGATTTCTGCAGGGTCGGCAACGCGCGATTGATACTCCTGGTGTTGCAAGTGTCCATAGGCTACGGTTACCATCAGGCATTAGATCATAGTGATCAATAGTATATTATGTACATGGTATATCAGTGGTATCATGGTATATCTGGTTTCCACAGTCTAAGTTTTCGGGGAAGGAAGCTCCGCAATATTCGTATCTATTTTACTAGTAGACATACTACTATCAACACACTTTATTCTTTCATTCATTATACACATTCATACACTAATTTACCACAAACGGTACTCTCTCACATTCCTTGATCAACTAGAAAAAAGCTGATGATCTTCAAACAGCTGAAAATTTTTTCATGAATTTCTCTTTATTTATTTTTTCAAATTGAAGCTCTCGAAAAATTTCCCTTTAAAAAAAAAAAACCTAAATCATTTGGTTCATCCGTTTGGCTGTTACGTACGATGCCACAGACAGGTACACATATTTTATACATAAAACTTATAACACCCCTTTTTTAGCTTCGGGCTTAAAATATGTTCTCAAATACATTCCAACTGCAAAGGGGTACGAACATTTTTGTATGGGAGCTGGCATAGCCACCCGCCGCCATTTTGATTTTTTTTCAATGTGGCGGCGCATGGTGTAAGTGGTATATTTGGGTAGAGGAGACTTATACAAACAAAAAATGTTAATCAATATGGTAACCTAAAAAACCTAAAACCTAAACCTAAAGTGTCACGTTTCCGAGATATTTGGAGGTAAAGATCGCCATATGAGAATAACGAAAATCATTAAAAATGAACTTATTACGTGTTTATATGCATTAGATTGTATTCAAATAATAGTTCCCAGGTTGATTTAACTTTTTATTAGAATATAGCAAAACAAATAGCTCGAAAAAACAATATTCATTAATTGGTTACCTACTAAACCGCATCGCTATATTCGCAATGAAACACAATGTTGTAAAGTAGCTCGGAGCGTAGTGGTTAACTTGTTTTCCATGTCCCCGTTATTAAACAAAAATGACAATACTTGTCTTAAAATATAATGTTACCGAGATTTTGGAATATCGATGTATAAATAATATGAGAAGAATGACAATAGTTTAAAGTTGATTAAGTACAATTTATGTTCTTGTTTTTAAGCAATAAACTGTGGTCAAATAATATGTGGGCATCAGGTTAAACAATTCTACAGAACACTGTTCGTTGTACAAGCGGTAGAACACACATAAGGAGGAAAAATCTCTCCTCAGATTGAGGGGCCCTAACCCGCTTGAGAGTCCGGGATCGTCGGCAATTCTAATAGCACGTTGCTGAACCGAGTCTAAAGGCCCAAACTGATATCCAGGAAAGAGCAGTACTCCATATAAGGCCGGACTTGCGACTTATAAAGTTGCAGCCTTTGCCCCGATGTGAAGTACTGCGTCGCTCTGTTGAGCACTTCGAGTTTTTTGGATGCCAGCTTAACCTTGTCTTCTAGACGGCCTATTGACGTCGTTCGAAATGTCGATGCCGAGGATCCCGATGCTTTCACTGATGTTCGTGTTCTGGAATTGTGAGTTCACAGCAAATAGGGTTTTCTTAGCGGTGAACACGCAGACTTGAGTCTTAGTGGGGTTGAAATGGACTAGGTTTAGTCGACCGTAATCGGAGACACTATTTAGTGTGCTCTCGATTTCAGACACAAGCCGTTCGCGGCTTTCCTTCACCACGAAACGAGGAATATTTGCAATGAGCGTCCTCTGTACAATGAATGCCGACAATAGACAGCATTTCATTGATATGCAGCAGGAACAGTGTTTGGGACAGTGCAGACCCTTGCGGGACGCCAGCATTTATGTTTCTCAGCTCGTATGCATCTGCTGGACAAAAAATTGGCGACCCATTTGCATAGTCCCTCGGGAAACCCTTATGCTGGTAACTTCGTTAGAAGACCCCAGTGCCAAACCCGATCGAACGCCTTCGCCACCTTGACTCTCGATGGCGAGTGACCACTCGGCTGGTGACCTTCTAGTGTATACATAGACACATCACATAGAAATACACTAGAAGGTCACCAGCCAATGGACTATGATGGAAGCCATATTGTCGGTCACTCCTCTAGGTATCACAAGAGCTGCGTGTTGATCACTCGCTCCATGACATTGGAGAGAATGGGAGGTGATGGCAATAGGCCTGTAATTCATCGGGTCTGATCTATCGCCCTTTGTGGCCATTGTGTGCACGTGAGCAGTCTTCGACGAAGACGGGACTTTCATTTAGGTGGAAGTTTTATTAGGTCGGGTCGGGCCGACCGCGGGACCGGGTTTTTTTATTTATTATTAACACACTCGCTCGTAAAGTAACATTTATTGCACCGCTTTTAGTATCTTAATGCAGCTTATTACCCATTTGTGCTTTTTACTTTACATTACCGCACAGTTTTATGAAGGTATAATCCCGATTATGATAAGTTTGTACCTCACTGCAAGTGATATGTAGACCAAGCATTCTTAATATAAACGGATAAAATAGTTTGACAGCTCACCACTGTCAAAAAAAAAACCTTGTGTGCTATATTTGTAAACGTTCTCATTGTGTTGATATGAGTATTATCAAAAAATCTACTTAAAAAAATACAAGTGTGTTTTTTCCCCGCAAGTGTGTTGAAAAACGTCGTATGACACGCGTGTGCATTGATTATTACACTCTCGGCTCACTTATTACGTTCGCCTACGGCTCACGCGTTTAATACGCCTCGAGTATTAATAACCAACTTTGCACACATGTATCATTATGTACTATTACGTCGCTATTGCAATTTTGGCGCCCAGGGAGCATTACTTAGCGATCTTTAGTTCCAATTAACTTGGTAACATGAGATTATACGACAATTATTGTAATTTTTGTTTGTACAATAATGACAAGATGGAAAACAAGTCACGATCCGAGCTACTTTGATAACATTGTGGTTCATAGCGAATATTACGATGCTGTTTAGAAGGTAAGTAATTAAAAATATTGTTTTTCGTGCTCCTAGTTTAACTCTATTCTAAAAAAATGATAAATCAACCTGGGAACTATTATTTGAATACAATCAAATGCATATAAACACGTAATAAGTAAATTTTTAATGATTGTCGTAATTCTCATATGGCAATCTTTACCTCCAAATATCTCGGAAACGTGACACTTTAGGCCACCATATTAATTAACATTTTTTGTTTGTATAAGTGTCCTCTACCCATATATACCAGTTTCATCGTGCGCCGCGACATTGAAAAAAAACTAAAATGGCGGCGGCTAGCTATGCCACAAAGGTTCTAACCCCATTAAGTTTGTAGTTTTGTACGACATTATTGACAGATTTAACAAGTTATTTTTTATACGACTACTAAATCGGTAAACAAGCATACGGCCCGCCTGATGGTAAGCGGTTACCGTAGCCATATGGACGCTTGCAACACAAGAAACATCGCTCACGCGTTACCGACCTAAATTTTACCTACGTTTTTTACCTAAGTTAATCCGTTTGTGATCTCGGAATCGTTGACAATTCTAATAGCACGACGCTAAGCCGAGTCTAAAAGCCCAAGCTGGTATCCAGGTGCCTCCACCCATAGATGACAGCAGTAATCCATATGGGGCCAGATTTGTGTCTTATAAAGTTGCAGCCTTTACCCCAATGTGAATTACTTCCTCGTTCTATTGAGCCCTTCGACCGGACTTTTTAGATGCTAGCTGAACCTTGTCTTCTAAATGACTTCAGAACAGAACGTTGCTAGAAATTGTAATATTAATGTATCGGGTCTATCCGCGCACAGATTATTATCAAAATTTAATTTTGACTAAACTCGACGTTTCGATCAAGTTGCATTGATCGTGGTCACGAGTGAACTGGAAACAGCGGGTATCAGCGTCTCGATGAACGGGAGTTATTGAATAGACCCGATACATTATTATTACAATGAATTTAGTTCGCGAAAGCTTAAAAAGTACTGTTGCTAGAAATGTCGACGCCAAGGATCCCGAATCGGGATCCTTGGCGTCGGGATTCCCGATGCTTTTAATGATGTTCACGGACGTGTTTTGAAATTGTAGAGCCACAGTAAATGGGTTTGAAATGGACTAGGTTTAGTCGATCCTAATCGGAGACACTAGTTAGTGTACTCTCAATTTCAGACATAATCGTTCGCGTCTTTCTTTCACCACGGAACGAGGAATGTTTGGAGATGGCACAGAGCCTTGCGGAACGCCGGCATTTATGTCTATGGGAGCAGCTACCGTCAATGAAGACGGCTCTTATGCATCTGCTGGACAGAAAGCTGGCGCCCCACTTACATAATCCCTCGGGAAGCCCGTATGCGGGTAACTTTGGCATTTTGTGGGAAAAGTAAAAAAAAAGATAATTAATTACTGCTTTTTTAGTACGACTGGAACCCTAATTTGGCGAACCTGACTCGCTTTTGACCGGTTATTTTTGTTAGTTAATACATAATTACACCCAGACTCAGGACATACAGACATGTTGATGCACACAAATGCATGTCCTGTGTGGGAATGGAACCCACGACCTGCGGCGCGATAGGTGGATTCTTAACCAAACGTGCCAACTGGCCCGTCAAATATAATATTTTCAATCAATAGAATTAACATTGTATAACTTAATAGATACTATAAATTAATACTATTTAGGTATTTGTCTAGTTTGAAGACGGAACTGATGATTGTGTCGATATGTGAATATCGATTATGAATTGATTAAAAATTAATAAGATTTTGAAGTTATTATCAACAGAAGCCATTCGTCATGTTTTCAATGCTACTAAAGACGTTTATATGATAGTGGTTATGTAAAATGTGATGAGAATTCAATGATTTATATAACAAATTCAAGTTTTTAAGGATAATGTTCACCAACTTTCATTATTAAGGTCATAATGTTTATTTACACAACTACAACACACAAAGAAGTTATTTACTAAACTACATAAAATTAAAATTATATATACATTACATACGCCCAGACGCAAATCAACTGCGATGGAAAAACTTGTATTATCTAGTAATGTGCCTATATTAACACTATAGTTACCTTTTACGTATATAAAGGTCATAATGAATCTTATTATTAAAAGTAAAATAAATATACTTTGGTTATTCTTTGAAACTTATCACTGAGCTACATTGAGAAAAGTTTATAGTTGTACATACAATTTTTAGGAACACCAATATATATCTAAAATCAAGCATAATGATGTTTAAATTAGCGTAAAATAGATATTGTATATTTAAATTTTAATTAAGTGTACTTTCTGTAGGTATCAGTCTTAAAATTCAAATGGGTATCAAGTGGTCGTTTGTCCGCTAATGGGACAATAAATCGATGAGAGACGGATCCCATCAGCTCTGATAGTTTTGCGTCCTTGGTTTTTATAGGTGTTACCATAGAGATTGAATATGAATAGAGCGGTTTTACTGGAGTATGAACGGTGATACGGATATCAAGAACGCAGCCGCAATTCGAACTGCGCGTTCATAGTTTGAACGACTACAACACATACAATACGAAATACATGTTGTGAATCACAATTTTTCTTTTTTTATCCATACTTTTATCGAGAGCAGGGAACTCATAGGTTTTTTTATGATAGTAAATCACTAGTATAAGATATATATATATCTATGAATGTATACAGAGTGTAACAGATTAAGGTGCTAAACCGTGAAACGGTTTGTTCAGAATCGTTTTCTGAGTCGATTTATGCAACTTTTATTATAGATAATTAAAGTTACATAAATCGATTTAGTAGGTGAATCTGAAAAAAAAACGTTCTACGATTTAGCATTCAAATCTGCTACACGTTATATGCAAACTGATCACGCTTCGCAAAAGTAATTTTGTTAACGCTATCACTCTATTAATATTTTATCTCTATGGGTGTCACATTAGTTTACGATGGGTGGTGTCTGAATCCACGCGATTGCGCTTGCTCATCCATCCAAAGATTACGCAAGCTCACACAAATTTTATAGATACCAACAGGTTTCAGAAGATTAATCTTTGTTACGACCTTAAGCGATTCTTTAAACAGAAATTTGTAAGCTTTTTTAAAGTTTGCTCTTATTTATTGACACATCTCTTCTCCTCGATGAACATTATAATGCGATCGTTTACATTCTGCCAACGGACATTTATATTCGTACGAGTATCGGGTAACATTATGAATTTGGTTGTAAAATATTTAATATAACTCATAATCATAATGATTATATTTATCGAAAATGTTTAATCAATTATGACTTGTATTAATCACTGTGTCATTACACACCTTAGATATTCTCACGGATAGCATCGTATAATAAAAAAATAAATTGCATAGTTCATACCTAGCTAAATCAAAACAGGTTTTATTGCCTTTAAAGAGCAATGAATCAAAGGTTTATAAATAAGGAACTGGTTTCCATATTAGTGAACTAAATATTATTTAAATTAATTTAATTATAGTAGGTAACGTAAGCTCGTAGATCAACGTCATATAAATCTTATAATTTATTATTATCATATATGCTGGAGTGTTACATGTTTTTATATTTACAAGAGAGTGCAGATGTAGAAACGATAAGCCGCATACTTTTTCAAAAAATATAATATGATGACGTGTTGGTTTTCATTTTAACTATAGGTGTTATTTTACTCACCCGATATAAATCGTCTCAAATTATGACAAAGATTAATGAACAGTCACGAATGAACTATGGGTTTCTTGTTTGACTAATAGAACCATAGAAAGATGTGGTTTACCTATAATTCAGTTATCCGGACTGATGAGATGATGATGGTAGTCATCGAGTAAAGAAGGTATGGGTATTGTTGAAAATTCAACGAGCACAACAATTTCTTTGGGTTGTTAGGTTCAATCAATCGTTGCAAGATTTAGTTTTTGTAACAATATACTGATTTTAAAGTTTCTGAACTTTTTGACCTCTATTAGCAGATTCAGCCATGAGTTATCATACGCATCATACGCATATTTTGAGTATTTTCTTTTAATTTACTAAAGTTAGTAGCCCATATTAAAATGTATTTATAACTTAATATGCTGATTGTTATTTGTAAAGAAGTATCATCTGTGTGAACACATGAAAGGTATAAACAAGATAATTATTACATTAAAGTTCAAGGATCTAGCAATAGGATCTTCAATACAATAATATTGTATCATTTACGATCTTGCTTAAAAACAAAATATTATTTACTTGATATTAAATTCGAAATAAGGTAATTGTCTTTTGCGAGACAAAGAGGCTTGAGTGATAGGTGCGATCTTCACCTCTCGATCAGGAGCCATCGTGATGCTATGCGGTCCGTTGAGGTCGACCTTAGCATTTGCTGCGATGCGCCTACTAAGTACTCGTAGGTATATGGTTATATTTTACAGTGCACAGTCACTCCATACGTTCGCACCATTTAATTGCCAGCATACTTTGTCTTTTTTTTTATAATTTCATGTAATAGCCGGCGATTAATTGCATCTAAGTTTTGTTTATAATGCATATAATAATTCAATTTAAATGCTTTTTGATAAATTCGTTAACCTTACTCTTTTGACGCGAAAACATTAATGTTTAATTAATGTTTCCATATGCTTATTATTCTAATAGCTTTTATAAATATTTTGAAATAAATATTTGCCCTAAATGCCCGCCCCAGGTGGACATTTAGGGAAAATATTTATATCATTTCATTCAGTGGTGGAATTACACATTTCTAAAGTTTTAAAGATATTTTACACTATGATTCTGAATGTGAATCACACCCACGAACTCCACATATTGGTATTTTGCCCCTGTATCCAGGATTAGTACGAGTTCAGCGAGTGAAGATTCAGGCAGTAGAATCCCAAATAATAATACTATAACTTGCCATTAAATTCAATGTACGTTTATTTTTATTGAATGTTATTTATGACCATTTATTCAATTAATAAAACATTAAAGTTGAAATGGTTTTTTCATTGATGTTTGTAGTTAGGTATATCTTTTTTATAGCCATTAAATTCAAAAATAAAAAAAATGTGTCGAAATATTAACCTCTGAAATATCGTGAGTTATGTTTCCTATCACATTATATGATGATTATGTAATATCGTCTAATTAATTCCGGCAATTGTAGATTATGAATAACCCAGAGATAATAAAGAGGGATCTATGGGGAGTTGTGCAGGAAGACTAACAGATTTGTTACTTTTTCTGCGTCTCTCCCAAACACTTTTTGGTAAATATTATGGTAAATACATATTTAATGTCAGGTTATTTATAGTTTAGAGTTTTTTTTACCGTATATAGGGCTGTTTGGCCGCCATCTCCCCATGGTAAGTGATGATGTGCCCGAAGGTGGTAAGCATACAAACCTTAGAGGAACTTGCTCTCAAGTGCAGCCGTCGGAAAAAAACGATAGGTTGGCGACAGATTTTCAACTTGGGGGTACTTTTCAACGTGCTAAAAGCTCTAGCTCATTGTCGAATGCCGGGACGTTTGTCTCTTCATCCGACATCACTACCAAAACTCTTGATGCGCATTTTATGAATAACAAACATAATTGTTATCTATAAAATTTATACATGAGGCAGTATGAAAAGTTCTAGGACCTACTCCTGCCACTTTTATTGAAGAGGTTTATGCTATGTTAGGAGTAAATCGATATTAATGTATTTACACACTTTACTTTATTTACAGCTTTATTTACAAAAAAAACCTGTGTCTATCTTATTGACTACGTTATGAAAGGTTATACCTAGTTTCTGAACTAATTTTGTGTAACTTTAACTTACCTTAGACTTTTTGAATTGTTTAGGTTTTGAAACCATACAAATACTGGTATATTTCAAGGCGGAATGCCAAAAATATTGGGTGGTGATGACATTGTAATAAACGATAAATTATGTTGATGCTAACCTCCATTTACTTTTATATTGGAGGCCACGAAAACTGATAGTTTTAGATTTTTCTTACGTACTTATTGAATATCTCCTTACTTATTTATTTCAAATGAATTAAATTTATGGAATTGAATAAAATAGAATATACTTTGTTGATGATAGAACATAGCATACAAATTAATAAAGTACCTAAACAAAATGGCGATCACAACATAGGTAGCCTTATCGCTCAAGCAACTTCTTCCAGGCAACCTTTGGGTAATAGGCCTCGATCGTCCATCACATCGTCTACACAACGGTTCAGTCGGACGTTCCTACTGCGGACCATTAGGATGTGGAATGAGCTCCCCATTACGGTTTTCCTTCAGCGCTACGATATGGGGTTCTTCAAAAGGGGTATAAAAAGAGCTCTTCAAGGTCGGCAACACATCGGCAATCCCTCTGGTATTGCAAATGTCCATAGGCGGCGGTGACCACTTACCATCAAGTGGACCGTCTGAATGTATGTCAACCAATTAACATAAAAAAAATAGGATACAAGATTTAAATGACCTGTGTAGAATAACCTAAAAACAAGTTATTTGTTACAATCAAAATCTCACTTCAACACTTCGTACATTACATGAATTTGTTATTGATATAGTAGTTACTGTTATGTAAACCTCAATTAAATTCGTTGGGCGGGAAATTTAATTAATCGTAGGCGTATTTACTAAATAATTCTTTTAACCACTTTTGATTGGAGGGATTATTTATAAGTTTGGTTATATATGAAGAAATAACATTATAAGACCACGTAGGTTTATATCTAATTTTATCTAAAATTTTGTACATTTGTCATTTAAAATTGTAAAATTATGCGTATTGCTTGTAATATGATCAGGTTTAAATATTAAAAGTCAAAGTTCAAAGTGGATCCACGAGTGTTTCAATGATGACTAACAATTTATAAATACGTACATACATTTTGCATGTATTTAAAAACTTTACGTACCTATCGTACGTTTTGATATTTTTTCACACACATACTTATTAGCTTGAGCCAGTCTAGCTGGTGGAAGAGGTGGGTTTAATGCTTTTTTAAATGTTTGCTGAAAGCGTAAAAGTTTTGGGAATACCATTACCATAATTTAAATTCATATTATATAGACATAATAAAATGGTACCTAAGTTACCGAGCATTGCTCGAAAAGTAAAAAAAAATGCGATTTCCCAGAGATGAGACCTAGATCCTAGATCTACTTCGGGTTTTTGCCCCCCAAAACCCCCAAATTTCCTCGAAATCGTTGAAGTCGTTTTCGAATCTTAAAATTATTAACTTAAAAATATTGCTCGATCATAGTTCTAATGATCTAAATAGCTTACAGGTAGTGACAGTGTTTTTATTTCCCCAAAGATCTTGTAAGTACAAGATAAACAGAGACAGATCAAAGCGCGTCAAAACAAGTGTTAGGGATTTGTATGGGATAAATAAAAACTAGTGTTGTGTGACATACTTATATTTTTAGATATAGATAAATAGTTATAAAATATAGTTGCAAACGTTCCAATGAAACATATATATTTACCTGTGAAACGTATAATTTTGTGGGTTATTTCTTTCTTTGCACGTCATAATTTCTCAAGGAATAATAAATTATTCACAATGTATATAACATACACTTTTCTAGTTTTATTTGCACAATCGTAATTATTTTAGTTAAAATAGGAAATTAAAGTACTCGGGACACTTATATTTTTGGCTCATGTCAAAAATGTTTACGCGTCTCTCTCTCTCGTAAAGTGTTCATAAGGATTATGATATCTCTTTTTTCCATGCTTCGTGCATCTGTTTAGCGTAGTGAAAATATATATGTCTATGGTATTCGCTAAGAAGGTATTTAGGTTCAAAGAAAATAAAAAATATTCAATATATGTTGTTCTTAGCACCATCATTGCATTTATAATGAGCCTCAAGCAAATGTTAATGATTTTGAAGTGGTTATTCTTTGTAATGAAGACTCATTTGCATATATGTCCTAAATAGGATAATTCAATGTTTAACCTTTAGGTGTCGAAACATCAACGCATATGGGAAACAGTAATCATTATTCCGATTATAGGTGTATTTACATCATTACGGAATAGGTTTAAGACTATCCTTTAATACTAATCATTCAGTAATGTTTGATACCTCCCTTATTTTGAACTTAATACTAAAACTCATTTATTATTTGGCGAATGATTTTATTCGATGGTTGCTTTTTATTTTTATGTTTATTTACTCTCAAACTGTTGATGAGTCAACTACACTGGTTATTCCTCTCAAGAGAACATTTTATCGATCCTAAACGAAAAAATACTACCATTTGCAAACGCGGCAACGCTTTATTTAGATACCTACTCCTTTTTAGGCAGCAATAAACAGTAATGTTGTGTAATATATTTAAAATGGCTCAATATAATTACGTAGGATTATATTGAGCTCGAAGAAGAGTAATAATGACGATGGAACCAGCCCCGAGACTAAGTCAGTGCCAGTTGCATCCTCTGCGGTGCCTTGCGATGCGACTAACACAACCTAAGACTGTACGGGTCAAAGTTCAGAGTTGAGTTTTCTCTGAGACTCATATTTGATATTTATTCAATTTACCTTTAACTCGATGCATAGGTATTATTCTACTTGTTTTTTACCATAACCTCATCGTGCAAGTGGTGACGAATTGGTAAGCATACAAAACTTAGAAGTTCACTGGCTCGTAAGTGCAACAGTTGGAATACACCGTGCGATGTGCTTGGTGACAAGTGGGTACAGCAATGTAGCTAACCACCGAGCTTATACCTTCTAATTCCTGCGGTTTTACTTGCCGTTAATACCTAAGTATTTCATTTAATTTATGCTACGTTTTACAAACGAGCAAATATTATCACCTTTTTTGTTTTTTTTTTAATCTACATCTATATCACACACATTAAAACAATAACAAAGTATCTAGTACCATAACAAAATCGTCAAAATTAAGTCAGAAAAGAAAACTACAAATACAACACTATTAAAAATGTTTTCTTATGTTTTGTTCCTCTATGGTCAAAATACCTGCCTACTCGTGCACTTAAGGTTTATATAGGTTCGAATTATCAACAGTTTGACAGGTATTTTGAGCATAGAGGTATCACAAGAAATCTCCTCATTATGAAGTTATTATCATTCCCACATTGCAAATAAGTATTTACGCAAAACATCAAAAAAAAACTTCATATGATGTTCATATGTAAAATTATCTGTGAAAGTCTCGACTCTAAAACTTAGGTAAACGCTAATAATAATCGCATTGAGTATCATCCGATAGCATTCCCTCTTAAATGTCAGTGTACTGCTAAATATCGTGTGTGTGCACCGTGTGACCCTAAAGTTACAATATGCTGATGGTTTTTACCCAAGAATCACATTGGTAATGATCCTGATCGAGATAAATATTATGATCATAACTTTAGTTATTTGTAAAACTTGAAATTTCGCACACAGGCACAGAATAAAGACCGAACAGAAGGCTCGTTCCCTATTCCCTAATAAAAGCTGTGTTTAAATGAAGTATATGAGGATAGTACCTATTATAATACCTATATACCTACAGTAGTCATCGGTGATATATTTATTTATCATTTCGCGATACTCATATTGTGTATAAGTGTTAATAAAATTAATAAAACTGACACAGGCTCCTTTTCTAATGTAGTAATCCACTATGGAAGTATTTTTGGAAATTTCATCTATCTATACATATAAAATGCTTTGTCCTGAATGACTGACTGACAATCAACGCACAGCCTAAACCGCTGATAGTAGAGACCTGAAACTTGGAGGGTGTGTTCTTTGTATGACGTAGGCATCCGATAAGAAAGGATTTTCCGAAATTCTACCCCAAAGGGGGTGAGAAACTGGGGTAAAGTTTGTATGGGACAACGTGATTCCTTGGTCCGATCTACTTCAAATTTTGCATAAACATTCTTTAACAGAATTGATGGAAGACGTGTTTCATATTTTATTGAAACTCATCGCCTAACGGGGTTAAAAAGGGGTAGAAAGTTATTTTAGGGGTGATTTGCATCGAATTTGATATCAATACTCCTTAGTGCTTTTGATTTAAATATTCTTTGATATTTGACATTCCAATTTTAAAAAGAGTATTGCATTGCACCATAGACGGAGAATTACAGGTAGACAGGCCAAGATACGCATATGTCAAAACGTGTATGTGTGAGCAGGACTAAGCGTATTTTTTTTGTTCCTATCTCGCGTATAGATTTTTATTGTTTGACCTCAGTGTCGTTGAGACCAAAAAAGTTTGTGTATATATGACATTTGTTGATGGGAGCAGTGAAACTATGAAACCCCCTAATTGTATGTTATTTGTGACTGCGTTGCCAGATGTCCCGATTTTTAGCCCAAAATTGAATGTCCCGCGCGTCACAGGTTCATTCCCGCTTTTCGAGGATTACTCGACAGTGAAATCATCGTTGGACGTAGAAGTGGGAAATTATAAAGACACCACTGCACAGAAATGGCAACAGCTTTCCCGTGACGCGTCTTAACCACCACAGTGGTGTTTAAGGAGAACCGCGCCAATGTGCGCTAAATGTCACTGCGATGTACAAAAAACAAACTTCTAAGTCAACGCAATCAAAATATACGGCCGTATATGCCGCATATTTTGCCGCTCGCAAGGGACAAAACCTATAGGGTACTTCCCGTTGACCTAGAATCATACAATTTGGCAAGAAGCAATTCCACGTAGCACAAGTAAAGGATGAAATCCGAAAAGCGTTTTTCAGTTACATCGCAAAAAGAAGAAAAAAATTGCCATTATATTACAACATAATCGAAAATAAGGGGAAAAATCTCCGAGAATCGATTCCCGTGATTATTGAACTATTAACATAGGTACCTACAAGTTTCTACGGAATTCT
Source organism: Polyploca ridens (assembly GCA_951394255.1). Taxonomy (NCBI): domain Eukaryota; kingdom Metazoa; phylum Arthropoda; class Insecta; order Lepidoptera; family Drepanidae; genus Polyploca; species Polyploca ridens. The sequence continues at coordinate 9,518,931 of OX596250.1, forward strand.
CGGTGCGTGAGTCCGACTCGCACTTGGCCGGGTTTTTTTAGTATGCCCCGCATTCGGCGATAGCAGTGGCGTAACTATACCATCTGGGGCCCGTGGAAAATTCTTTTGATGGGGCCCTATGAGTAAAAATCGTCACGTTGTACTCTAAACTTCGAAATTTTCAGCGTACTCCATTACACGTTGTATATGTCCCACTAATGGCCATAGGCCTCCTTTCATAGGCGAGAGGGAATGGTCTGTAGTCCCCACGCTAGCCCAATGCGTATTGGAGACTTCACATCCATAGAACATAATATCTCAATGCATTCATCATCTATTTGATAGCTTTTCGGTGAAGGAACAACATCGTGAGGTCTGTAACTCAGGTACAATGTATAAAAATATTTTTGAGCTCGCGGCCCCTGGTGCGGGGGCCCTCTTGGGTCGGGGGCCCGTGGCATTTTGCCAGCCCTGCCACCCTATTGTTACGCCACTGGGCGATAGAATCCCGCTTTTTTTACTCAAGCAGTTACAAAATACCGCTTTGACCGAAAAAAAACTGGCAGCGGCTGCTTTGTATATATTCTCAAAGGCATTGTTTGGTGTGTAGTGATGGTCCTATGGTATGTCCTTCTCCATACCATAGGCTTTATCGGTTCAGCGGTTTAAGCGGGAAAGCGTAACAGACAGATAGACAGAGTTACTTTCGCATTTATAATATTAGTTAGAATTATGTCGAACTATCGCTATCTTCTTCGCTATACGCTGACAGCCTATCTACCTACAATTCTCTATGTACGCATTGCACCAAGCTTTTATGTGAGTTCCAACTTTAATTTAAATGAAATCGGATTGAGTTTTTAAGGCGCCGATCCCACTGAAAAGAGTTCTAGAGTTCCGAGTTCCGAGTTCTGCATTCCGCGTTGATTGTAAGCTATGTGGCGCCTTTGAAAGTAAAAAAAGTGTATGATGTGTGATCAGTAGCGAATATTGCAGGACTCTAGAACTCTAGACTGCTTGCTGTGTGCACAATAGTCAACACCGAATGCAGAACTCGGAACGCGGAACTCTAGCAGTCTTATTACAAAAAATGCGTTAAACCAGGCTTTAGGCCAGCGATAGCAAAGCCAGATCTAAAACTTAACCTTCGGTTACTTCATTCCAGTCAAACAATTCCATTATGTGCGATGGTTTATATAAATTTGATATTACGAAATGAGGTTTAAGGAATAAACCTCATCATATCGGTGGCGTAACGTCAAACCAGGCACCCCCCTAGTTTTTTTAAAGTTTATGGTGAAATGACAGACACATTTGATGTAATTTCGTTGTTTTTTTCTTGATTTTTGTAATCGAAAAAGCTATTCTGGATTCAGTTCGATAAATTTGCTTTTACAATGGGCTTAGATTCGCTTGACGATATGGATTCTGACGACGGATGATCCGAAAATCAATGGAATCAAACTGGCAACGAATCAAGTTGGTTGGATACTGATGAACTTCGGCTCCAATACAATTTCACCAACGAATTGCTGCTAGAATTGTCGATCTAGTAAAAAATCGTCTTCCACAGCCCTCAAGATGATCATCTTTGGAACCAAATCAAATCAGCCCGGTAGATGGCGCTGCAGTCGATAATATAACCTAGATACCGACTTCAGCGTCATCTGCCGAGCTGATTTGTGAATCTAAACCATCCAGAGCGTCCCCCAAATGCTTTCAAAAACATTCATATCGGTCTAGCCGTTTAGGAGGAGTTCAGTGACATACACACGTACAGTAGAATTAACTCCCTGGATGGTTTAGATAGGGTAGGGTAGGTTTGGATAGCACCACAGGGTAGGGTAGTATTGTTATAAAATGTTTGATTGCAAATCCTATCACAACTTGCTGGCGCCTAGGTACCTCAAATGTCCTTCTACTCTTAATTACTTTTCATGTTTACTACAAATATGTTCAAAATATAATATAGAAAATTTCCTCGAGCTTATAATTATCTATATTCTTGTGTACTTTCTATTATGACAATAATTTTTAGTCAGTCTGAAATAGTGTATCTGATTAGATCGAGAAGTATAAGATATAGTCATAGAATATGGATTTTCATAGGAGTTTCAAAACGCAAACTTTATACTTATATCTGTCTCGATAATTTTAATACGATTACTCCATAAGATAAAAAAGGTAAGTGATAGTTGCGTGTTTCTGTTTATACCGCCTGTATCTCAGGAATAGTCTATGTTATCGTTTGATGATTTAATGACTTAATACTAATTTATTCGGCTCATACCTAGCTATAGTCTTGTAATAATAATATCTTTATTTCTAAAATAATAATATTTTATTTTTATTTATAACGTTCGTAAGAACTCTGAATGAAACGAAACATATTCATGTCCACTATTTTGTCTATGACAGGTAGAGGTGTGTAATGTAAAAATACGCGAGCTGCATCACAGCTCACGGCTCAGGTGTGTGAGCTGGTTCAATGACTCAGCTCGCAGATCAGCTCAATTTGTACCTATAGTCCACGATGCGCGCACACGCTCACTACGTACCGCGCACCGAATTGTGCCGGCTGAGCTGCCGCGATTCGTTCGACTCTGCCGAGCGGCTCTTTTCATACTTCAGAGTTGGAATTATTTGTCTTTTTTTATATTATCTATATATGTTACATATTTATTTATTGAATTAATTATTATTTATATGTTTTAGAACGAAATAATAATTCGTAGATATGATCACAAGAATAATCTATGGAGGGAGTCGCAGATATATTAGGAGTTGGATTGAGCCGTGAGCTAGTCATTTTGTTGTTGAGCTGTACCTCAACGGCTCAAACCCGTGTGATCTGATTCATTGAGCTGGTTCAGAGCTGAGTTACACACCTCTAATGACAGGCAGTTTCACTAGACTACGGAAAAAAATGTTTTTGTAATAAAGTCAATTTAGACCCAAAGGCTAAGATATTGACCTGGTATTGTTAGCTCTAGTCTCAAGTCAGGTATAACACCTTTTTTTATAATGAGAATGGAAATGTTTCGTTTCATTCATATTTTATTACGAAATATTTAAATATAGATAAGTATATACCTCATAAATTTAGATCAATAAGGTAGATGGATAAATAAAACATTATACTGATTTAATTTAGATATTTTTGATAAAAAGAGCGTTATTAAAAATTACAGAAAAAAATAATTCGTTTCATAAAAATAGAACTAACGTTTGCTTAAAATGAAACTGTCCATGATGTCTATGGTGTTTAAAAAAAATTTATAAAAAAAATATTATGTCATTGATTATGATTTATTTACTTCGTAAAAGCGAATAAAGAAATGGTATTAAATATGTTATTCCTGTATTAAAATACAATACAATAATACTAAATAGGAATTAAATATAATTTCTCAATCATTCACAGAAGTTCACAGACAATAATCGCAAAGGTACCTTGCCGAGGCTCAGCACATTGTGAACGGATTTGCAATCAAACATTTTAATATGATTAAGATTTCATGTGACGCTATTGAACTCGTAAATAAAATAAAATGGTAGTGGGCAGGACACATAGCCCGATAACCTATGTGATGAAGGCAGCTGGACACGGATGGTGAAAGAGTGTCGAGGAGCATAGTACTACACAGTATACTCCTTAAAGCGTTCTGATAGCGCTACGCGTTTCTACTGTCTGCTTAGACGACTAATTTATTGTTTGAGCGCTAAAGAGAACTTTAGTTGACTCTAAAAAATGGGACATCACCTTTGCTTATGATAGCTTTTCTATATACGTAGTAATAATAGCTCAATGTATAATTGATGAAAGGAAAATTTAAAAATATACAGATAAATAATTTATTATAATAAATTGTTTTGATTATAATATCACATTCTTTTATTTCCACTGACAGTGTTATGAGGAGCCTTGCATTTGGTTGCTTTCTTCTTTAGGAAGGATGTACTAATTAATTGCAAGGATAATATTTTAATTATGCTGGGCTGAGAAACACCATGTAGGTCAGCTGTATAATCTTGTATCTGAAATCAAAATATATATCTATAAGTATATAAAAGAAAGTCGTGTTAGTTACACTATTTATAACTCAAGAACGGCTGAACCAATTTGGCTGAAAACTGGTGGGATACTTTTATAGGGTAGGGTATGGTAAGGTAGGGTAAGTAAGGGGTAAAGAAGGGAGCGCGGGTGAAACCGCAGGCGAAAAGCTAGTTATATATATTACTACTATGATATTTACCTCACATTTAAGATTTTTGGTTCAACTATGGGAACTGACCTCTTTTTGGAGCCCAACAGCGTACTGCGTAAAGCACAAGCAACTTGTCCTGCGGAAGACGATCTTTCTCTAGCTCGACAATTCAAGCAGCAAAAATGGTTTAGTGAACTTGTATTGATTGGAACCGAAATCCATAATCATGCAACGAATTGGTTGCCGCGTCGGTTCTCAAGAAGTTCCCACCGACTCCAGAATATCCGTTGTCAAAATCCATATCGCCGAGGAAGTCCATTTCAGTAGCAAATTAATACAAAATAGAATTGAAACCAAGAAATTCAATAAAATAACTTCGAACGAGTCTGTCATATGCATGTCAACTATCTGTCACCTTAGATAAACTACGTGGCTGCCAGGCTTAGTGGTTGAAGTCCTTAAACCTTCTTTCGTAATATAAATTTTCTTAAACTACCCAGGTTTAGGCTGGCTTTCTCTTAAATATGGCTAAAACCATCTTTCGTAATAAGACGGTATAAGTCTTTCTGTGGGATCGGCGCCTAAACATTTTGGTCTGTCTATTCCGGTACATAGTTGATCTTATAAAGAGTAACTAAACTACTTTAATTTTTGAAAAATCATTAGTGTTCCGCGCAAATAAATTCAAAACGTTCGCGGGTGAAACCGCGGGGGTCTGCTAGTCTCTAATAAAATAGTGGATTAGGGTGAAACCGCGAGGCGGAAAGCTAGTCACTCGCACCATCGAGTATAAAAATAGATGTAAGTTTATAATATACACCTAACTTTGAATAAATATTTTCATATGTATCTTTATAATTTTAAGAATATCCTTCTCGTCTCGTTTTAATTATGTCTCTGAGATATTCGTCAAAATACCCTACGACAAAGGTCTTGGTTCCATATCTTATAATGGACCCAGTGAAAACACGATGTAAATGATCCCGGTGAGTTTAACCTCGTTACGCACTTATGTTATATTATAGTCAAATGCATGCAAATTAACAGTACACAATAAAAATAAAATATCTTCGTTGCTCAAGCTGTATATTACCTTTTTTCGATTATATACTGCGTAATTATAGGTTGACCTTAAAGCATAAATAATTGTGAAGTTGATTAGATTATTTTTCTTCACCAATCAAGTTTTATAAAATACCTGCAACCTATGTAGCTACTATGACAATATTTTCCTAAACACTGGAATAGTTTTAAACTGAAGTCATCATTTGTCATCGCTTAGATATTTTTTTACCTAAATTATATGCGCGTAGGTACATATTCTGACATCTGTTTACCGATCTGTGGACCGATTTACAGAAAATCATACAAAATGTCATAATTTAAATATAATAAAATTCTGTCGTCAATTTCAAGGGATTAAGTAAATACTAAACTTTGTCCTCAACCGATATTCTGAGAGACTCATTGCAGTGAATGGTGCGTGCATGCTCATCTTTATACACTATGCGTGCATACTTATTTTTTGCCACAAATTCTCGTACCAAGGATTATAATAATGAAATCTTGTTTACCAATTTACAGGCCTAGGTAATTCGCTTAAATTTTTTAGTTAAATAGAATATTTTTTTTTTATACAACTTTGATAGCAAACAAGCATACGGCCCGACTGATGGTAAGCGGTTACCGCAGCCTATGGACGCTTGCATCACCAGGGGTGTTAATCGCGCGTTGCCGACCCTGCAGATATCTCTTCACACCCTTTTTGAAGAACCCCATGCTGTACTCCATTGGGAAAACCACAGCGGGGAGCTCATTCCACAATATGAGCGTCCGCGGAAGGAAGCTCCTTTGAGACCAGATACCAACAATTCTGGTTCCAATATGTGAAGATGGATTCCCCGTCGATGGCGAGAGTTGCGATGGTAGAAGGTAGCCGTAGGCATCTTTTCAGAACACTGTCCGTTGTATGTACAAGCGGTGGTACCTAGTAACACCATACTACTAATCGAACTTTTGGATTATACCAGATAAACAAAATTCTCGGAATATGATGTCATGAGTGGACTTATCAAACATATACAGTTTCAATTGCATTGCGTTTTTGAATTTTGAATTTTGCTCTTATACTTTAGATTTTATTGATGTCTAAATATCCCCTATTTCGTCACTGATTCATCAATTTTTTTAGGGTACTTCCTAAAGTTCTAGAAAGCTGAAATTTGGTATGTCAGCTAGTATTAGAACACAAAAAAAAACTAGTAACGGGTTTGCACATACACATAAATAAAAAAAAAATCGTCATAAGCAACTTACAAAATCATAGGAAAACTCCTCATAATAAAAAAATAAGCCTTCATTCGTTGATAATAGTATATTTTAATTTGTTTGTTATCTTATAAGGATCACTTGAAAATATAAAATAATCAAAAACTAGTTGTTGTTGTAGCTCTTGCATTATCTAGGTATATAGGTATATATCAGCGCGGCCCATGTGCGGCCATACTACTCCTACAACCAACGCTCTAACTTATGTCGTCTCTGTTGTCTTGTTATTCGTCTCTATGTATAGGATACCGTCAATCAATTTAATATTATGGTACATTTTCTCTAGAGTAAGTTGATGCGCATCCACCAGAAATGTGCGAGGTAGCGGAGCGGTGCTAAGATGCGTAGCGAAGCTGTGAAACGGTGTGACTCTTTCCACCATAGATGTGCGAGGAATGTGTAATGTGTACAAATGAGTGCTGGTGCGAGGATAAGCAGACTCTTTTCGGATATGACCTCTACCAAACACCATCTATTGACTGACTGGTAGCCGCACATTTTCATTCGCACATTCCTCGCACACATTCCTCCCTTACCACAGATTAAAGTTGTAACAAGCATTTCTCACTTGTTTTAAAATATAGGGTGTAACGGAAAGGGTATATACATCCGAAGGGGGTGAAGACTACATCAGGTACAGACCCTCTAAAAAAAATTTCAGCTCAAAATAAATTACTCAAAAATTCAAACCAATTTTTTCAATTCAAGTTTATTGAATTACAATCATAACCAACATGTCACCGGTCAATGAGGGTCATTATCATTTTGCGCTTTGCGTCCCTTGCTAATATTAATATAAAATGTTATCTTCCGCGATCTGTGCGCCTCGTACCATAAAAGTGGATTACTGTAATGTATACATATACAGTTTCCGTTACACCCTGTATACAAAAACCTCGCTCCGCTAAGCCCATATCCAACAGAGCTGTGCGGAGCGAGGCTAAGTAAATAAAGTGATTCTATTGGTGCTTAAAAACACATCCCTCACAACGCAGCTTAGCACATCTCATCTATTACGTAAGTAGAAAATACTTGATACTCAGTAAAATATTTCACATTGACAACATTAGTCAATTCGATATAAGAACGAAAACAATACTAATCTCAGTGTAAAAAGGCAATTTCTCCATACATGTGCATAATTTAATCAGTGTCAACCTGTCAGATTGATTAGCTACTTTTTCTAACTAGGTACCTATTGTTAAAGAGATAAGGTCGTCTACGCAGTATTACACAATGTTATGTTATAACTTATTTACGAGACAGAAACAGTACCTATTTCAGTGAAAATCGTATAGGTACCTAAATTTAAACCATTGCGGACCATTAGGATCTGGAATGAGCTCCCCATTACGGGTTTCCCTCAGCAATTCGATATGTGGTTCTTCAAAAAAGTTGTAAAATGAGCTCTTCAAGGTCGGGTACACAACGGTAGACCCGCTTGTATTACAAATGCCATAGGGGACGGTGACCACTTAAGATTTGATGCATCGCCTGCCTGCTGGTCAACCTGTTGTTATATTTTTTTTCTTCATTCTAATAGCATATTAAAAGTTGGCAAGATCAATACGCCCGTTTTGATAAGAGGGTGTCTCTTCTTGTCACACGAAGCGGCTGCGCAAACGTGTTACCGACACGGCACACCATCACTAGAAACCGTAGTTGCTGTGTCCTGTAGCGGCGATTGGACACAGTCACCGCTCGTTATTTCAGTAGCCCGATTCTCGTAATATGAAACGATCCAAAAGTCGCTAGAGTTTAGAAATCATCCAACTAAACATTAGTTTTAATATCGTATTCCGGTGCTACTTCAATCGAACGATAACTCAATAGGATTGAAACTCAACGACAAGCAAGCAATTACCTAAATATTCAGGTGTGCAAAAAAAATATATTGCCATATTAATCCTAATTGATTTACTAATTAATCTTTATTTGAGAAAAAAATATTATATTACTTTTTCGATTATCGAGTTCGATTTATTTACCGGAATACGCTTGCCACGACAAGTTACTCGAACTTCGATAGGATCGTTCTTCAACCGTGCATACTGTGTTACGAGAACACGAAAAGCAGTTTCGATTGCAATTCAATTGTAAAATCTTTTAGAAGTCGTTGACGTTTTGTTACGAGAATCAGGTACTGCCCCCCTAAAAAGGAAGCTAAAGCAATATTGCTAACGCAATTAATTTTTTCGAATTAACGGCAAATCTTATGCAATTCATCAATTCCGAATCTTTTATTGAATTGAATTGTATATAATGAGTGACTAGTATACTAAACAATATTGAAATAACGTAGGATCTGCCGAGAATTCGAAAAAATGAATTGCGTTAGCAATATTGCTTTAGCTTCCTTTTTAGCCCCCATGGTCATTGGTACAATTCGTTGCTTGTTTTCCGTCAGTTTCAGTACAATTGTAAGAATTTTGTTTAATGTTGCTTGTTTCTTCAACTGACGACTTTTAGTTTCCAGTTACCGACACCGGTCAACGAGTATGTGTAAAGTAGAAGCAACTGGACACAAAAAATGTTCACGTCTCCGCAGGGATTGGCTGATTTCATACTGGTCCTATAGAAATCAAATATTCATTGGTAGCTTGTATCCGACACAAGACACAAAAGTGTCCACGTTTGCGTAGCGCCTATGTTTGTCTCGTTTTTGTACATTGTATATGTGTTGTCAAAACGGGCCTACTATAACTTTATTAGATTGCTTACCACCCTCAAGTTGAAAATCATTCGCCAGGCACCGACCAGTGTTGTGATGTGTTCCGGTGGGTGTAGCTGATTGCCAGTTCTCTTCTATGGTCTGTAACTACAACTTTCGCCCTCATCATCACTTATTGAGATTGTGATCCAATACAAGGTCAAATGAAAGCTTTCATCACGATAAATCAATTTTTCTTTATCATCAATCCTTATCCAAACGCGGCAATAAAACGGCAATTAATTAATCAATTAAATAAATTAATATAATATGATTATCATAAACGTTCTATTTATTTTATTCGCTATAAAATAAATAGAACGTTTATGAACGATCTATATGGACACTGTGATAATAACATTATAATTTTCGCAATTATCAATAGCATATCACTTCTCTTACTCCTGCCTCAGAGTATATAAATACTTTGCTCCTGCTTTACACAATGTATGAGTGAGTACTACCGAAAGAAAGTATTTACACTTTCTTGAAATATCCTCAAAGGAACAAGTATGTACTCACTGGTAAGTTATCTGTGCTTGTTGTGACATAAATAACATAAAGTATGCGAAATAGTTTTACACAAAAGGTCCTTGTAATCACCACAATCATCTATTAATGAGATTAGCCCCTGTGGAGGAATTCGCATAGTCGCTTAGTGTAATTGGCTTTTGTGCATACAACAATACGATAATACTTTATTGTTTAAAACTTGGTCCAAAGACCTATTAAAATAATTGAATATAAATTTGCAACCACAAATACATTAAAATTATTATAGATTTCTCATGTTCTATTGTACATCATCTAAGCTTGTTTTGAAAAGAGTAATTGCTGAGTTTATTGCCGGCTCTTCTCAGCAAATGCAACCTTCCGAACCGGTATTAGAGTATTAGAGTCAGACTTTTCATAAGTGCCTGCGAAGGTCTATTTGAATAAATGATTTTGAATTTGAATTTGACATCGATGTACAACCAAATAATATAGCTTTGCCACATTATGGTAGAAGAGAGGATTAAGCTGGATTTTAAATAAAAGGAATTTAGTGCGAAGTGGCCGATTGTAAATTCAATATAAGAAAAAGATAAAACAATCTGTGGATAGGCAATAATAATATTTTTTTCAACACACTCTTGAAGTGACATTTATTGCACAGTTTTTAGTATCCTTTTTGCTTTACATTATCGCTACACACAGTTACACAGTTTTATGATAGATATAAACCCGAATAATAAGTTTAAAATACAAGACCTGAAAAAAAAAATACCTTAGTTTTATCATATTTTTTTACCGTGGATATTAATCTATTTATTGAAATTATAAGCTTCTTTGGCATTTGTTTGAATCTGAAAATCAGGATTATTTGCTAGACTTATAGGAAAATATCAGAACCAATGCCGTAGCAACTGAGTGTAGTTGGCGTTGTAAGTATACTACAACTAGAGTGTCGAATGAGTGTCGATTTGTTATAATTCAAACACCAATGTTTAAAACAAAGGAAATATGCATGATCCATTTGTATCAAACATTTGAAGCAGTAGACCTCTAAATAATTGAGAAATAGCTTCCAAGATGATTGATGATGATGATAATAGTTGTGATTCAACAAAAAGTTGGAAATCAGAGACTGCAAAAAAGTTAAACGCTCGTTGATATTGAAATACCATGCAGTAATAAGATTAAGGAGCTGGTGCTTTATGAGGATTAACATATAATTACATTTCAATTAAATTCATCCATCATCTTACTATTACACTATACATGAATATTACATCCCAAACCCGCTAGTGGCTGCAGGGGTGAAAAGACGACCGTGGTTTAATCGGACCTGCAAAGAAGCTAGATGAACCAAGCAGACTTTGTATGAGGCTTGGACCATAGCCATAGCTATTCTCTCTTAATCTTCGGAAGAGATTTAATCCCAGTATAAACTATTCGCTGACCTGAAGATTTACCGCGTTATTAATGTCAGTCACGATACGCGATTGGGATATAATTGGGATGATTGGGATATTCATGCGTGGTGCAAACTCAATTGAATGGTCTCAAACCTAGAAAAGTGCATCTTTATAAGGTTTTCTAAAAAAGAAAACCTCACAATATGACGTATTTTGTGGACGCCACTAGAAGTAACTAGTGTATGGGATTTAGGGGTGATCATCGATAGCTCGCTTTCCTTTAGGCTACTATGATAGCATTGTCCGAAAAGCAACTCAACTCTCGGGATTATGTAGTAACAACACAAATGAAAATCTTTAGGCATCCAGACGTTACATACAATAATTATATAGTTTGTGGGCTACTTGAATACTGCTGCTCAGTATGGAGCCCCTATTATTAAGTCCACATAGACAGGATCAAAAGAGTTTAGAAACGCTTTGTCTATAATCTATCTTATGTCAATAATCAATGCAACATCCTAAAGTCCTACAATGACCGACTATTATACGATCGTCTTGAACCTCACTTTATCCGTAGAAAAGTCTCTGATATTATGTTCGCATATGATTCCACTCCATGATTTTATCGACACATCCGTAATACTTCAACGACTACCCTTTACTGTAACCGTACCACCTTTAATTTACACCTTTGCAAATCAAATCTCGCCCAACATGCCCCTATTTATAGAATGTTCTTCTTGTAATACATTCAATCGGAAATTAATATCTTTGCTGGTTCTGCGAACTCTAATAAAATTAAGAAAAAGATGTTATATAATTGGACTGTTTTACAAAAACCTTAAACCGACTTCAAAGTTCACTAAGAAGTAATCAAATCCTGATCTGATGACAATGGGACCAAACGGGAAGCGTACCCTTTCAAATAGAAAAAGAATTTTCCAAATCGGTTAATAAATGACGGAGTTATGAGGTAACAAATATAAAAAAAAAAAAATACATTCGAATTGAGAAACCTCCTCCTTTTTAACATGCTTTTATTAGCTTCACCTGAATGTATGTAAAGGAATCTTCGAACGTAATTTTCATCGACTTCCAGACGTCAGATTAAACTGAAATTTTGCACACTTACGGCCTTACTCATAAACGCTATTTAACTAAATCTACTGAATAAATTGTCAAATAAATAACGTCACCTTGCTGTTATTGTCAAACAATTTGACGTTATTTAGGTGACCACTTAATCAGCTTATTAGTTAAATAACGTTTTATGAGTAAGAGGGTTATCAAGTACCGATGACAATACAATAATTTGGTACCATCGAGCTGATCTGATGATGGATCCGGAAGGCAAGCACTGGAACTCCATAACGGAGCAACGTTTCCTAGCCGTGTTTGGGCTTTTTGGAATTGTCATGAAATGAACTTTGACCATGTATGGTTTTCAGGGTCTGATGATGGAGTAGGAGAGTAAGCACTGGAACTCCATAACGGAGCAACGTTTCCTAGCCGTGTTTGGGCTTGTTGGAATTGTCATGAAATGAACTTTGACCATGTATGGTTTTCAGGGTCTGATGATGGAGTAGGAGAGTAAGCACTGGAACTCCATAGTGGAGCATCGTATACTAGCCATGTTTGGGTTTGTTGGAATTGTCGTGAGATGAACTTGGACCATGTATAGTTTTCAGGGTCCGATGATGGAGTAGGAGGGTAGGCACTGGAACTCCATAACGGACCAACGTTTCCTAGGCGTGTTTGGGCTTGTTGGAATTGTCGTAAGATGAACTTTGACCTTATGTGGTTTTCAGGGTCTGATGATGGAGTAGGAGGGTAAGCACTGAAACTCCATAGTTGAGCATCGTATCCTAGCCGTGTTTGGGGTTGTTGGAAATGTCGTGAGATGAATTTTGACCATGTATAGTTTTCAGGGTCTGATGATGAAGTCGGAGGGTTGGCACTGGAACCCCATAGCGGAGCATCGTATTCTAGCAGTGTTTGGGCGTATTGTAATCGTATTATGTGCATTTTGGCCAAATATGGTTTTCTGAGTCTGTTGGTGGAGTCAAAGAGTAGGCACTGAAGCTAAATACTCATTATAAATGTGAAATAAATTGATATTGGGTGAAAATATGGTATAAGTAACATAATAAAATGGTATGAATAATTTATGTTGACTAAAAAATAAAAAATAAATTACAGTTTAAAAAAACTAAAAAAACACGCTTTAAAAAGCCCTGCACTAAAAAGTGTTAAATAATTATAAAATTGAACCTAAATATATTCTCTGTCTATTCCGTAAGGGCCTAAATGTAAGCGCCCCACGCTTTTCATTCAAATATTGAACTTAATTACAAAAATTGCTTACATTTAGGCCCTTACGGGATAGACAGAGGATATATTTAGATTAAATTTTATAATTATTTAACACTTTTTAGTGCAGGGCTTTTTAATGCGTGTTTTTTTAGTTTTTTTAATGTGTAATTTTTTTGAAGTCGTTTAAAAATAGAACAACCATTTAGTAGAAAATAAGGGTAAATTTAGATTAACTGAAAAAAGTCAATATTCATGTTGGTGTGTGTACCAATGGCAATCAAGTAAACTCATGCGCAGAATCCGAGAAACGGTGCGTGGTATGAAACTGGTAGATATATGTAAAATGTATTATTAAAAAAGCAATTTAGAATTAATCTACGCCTACTTGACATGTCGGTTAATTTATTGAAATAATCAACAAACATAATATTAACGAGGTGACCTTGATATTGTATTTTTATTATATTCAGTTTAAAGACCTTTGTTTAAATAAATTTTAACACTGTCGGCTAAAATAAAATTTTAATAATTATTCGAGATTTCCAGTCTCGTACACACTGTTGTGAATTAGAGGTATTTATCTAAATTCATCATCATCATCATCATCAGCCTATAATGTCCCACTGCTGAGCACAGGCCTCCTTACACAAATGAAGGTGAGAGGGAATGGGCAATACTCCACCACGCGTGCCCACTGCGGATCGGTGGAGGTAGGCTAGTGGTCAACCTACTGTTGGAATTTTTCAAGCCGCCTAGGAGGCTTCCAACTAGCTTAACGACTATCACAGTTAAGTGATAACCGGGACCAACGGCTTAACGTGCCTTCCGAAGCACGGAAACGCTCGATTTGAAATACCACTAGGCGGTCACCCATCCAGGTACCGACCACGACAGGCGTAGCTTAACTTTTCCGATCGATTAAGAACGGCTAATCATGCTACACCACGAGCGCTTCATCTAAATTATACCTATATTATCAATTATTATCATCATCATCATCATCATCAGCCTGTGGTCGTCCACTGCTGGACATAGGCCTTTCCCAGTAGTCGCCACCTCTTCCGGTCCTCCACTTTTCGCATCCACCCACCGCCCGCCAAGGTTCGCAGGTCATCGGTCCACCTAGCGGGGGGGCGTCCCACACTTCGCTTGCCTGTGCGTGGTCTCCAGTCAAGAACTCGTTTACCCCATCGGTTATCCGTTCTGCGACAAATATGGCCTGCCCACTGCCACTTCAGCTTGCTTATTCTCAGAGCTATGTCGGTTAATTTAGTTCTCCGCCGGATCTCATCGTTGCGAACTCTGTCCTTTAGAGAAACCCCAAGCATAGCTCTTTCCATTGCCCGCTGAGCTACTTTAAACTTATGGATCAGGCCAACTGTCAAAGACCACGTTTCAGCGGCATAGGTCATCACTGGAAGGACACACTGTTCATTATTATCAATTATAGCAATGAGATATGATGGAATGATCAGAGCATGAGAGAGGGAGAGAGAGACAGATGCTGTTCAAAAAAGTGCACAGTCTTGAAGTCTACAATGTTGGTACTCGACCGTTATCATATTATCCACTGACCCATTACTGCAGATGTGTTTTCTTAATACTATGGCTCGCGGTTAAAAAAATAACTATGACATCAATGGTTATATAGGACGCGCGTCCCTCGCGAGAACTATATCACGTAAAGTAGGACAATTTGGGATATCGAATACAAATAATGCAATCGATTTGGATGAAACTTGGAGCATTTTATTCCAGAAAAATGTTAGATCTTTTGAACGCAGGTCAGGGAACTGCGGGACGTAGCTAGTATGAAAATAAATAAAGTGAGAAAATGGTTTCCTCGCAGTTTGCAATTCATTTGACATAAAGCGTGCGTACCATTTGACTCGGCGTTTTACGAGACTCTTGATAGTTATTCTATTGTACATGAACGAGATAATGTTCCTAAAAAGGGCTGAATTGGGGATTAATTCATTAAGTTCTGATTTGCTGCAGTATTATTTAGTTATAACCGGGTAACCTAACGTTACGTATCACAGTAAGCATCCGTAAGCCCGTAACCTATGACATTATCGGTATGAAAAAAACTAGTTCTCTACCTAGTTTTTTTTATATAGGTTACGAAAAAAATTAATAAATGCTCCCCTCTGGGAGCAGTCAATTGAAATTATTAACTGCAACTGCTATGCATTCGCATTACTGACTGGTGATCGGAATACATTTTAATTTGATTTTGGGTTTCTTTTGATTTTACTTTTAACATAACGTTTTCTACTATAGTAATATATGTAGGTACAGTAGTACCCAACTGATATGGCGCGTCGTGAATCTTCGTTCGCACAGAAAAGAAAGTATGGCCCCGAAGATTAACGAAAGAATGCTTAAAACTTACAATCAACTTTAGATCACTTTTATAAGGTTCATAATACACTGCAGCTGTTAGTTCCGTCTCATTAGCAAGTCACGCCCATCCGCACGGCGCGCGCTAACATGGCGGCAGCTGCCGACCATAAGCATTTCCCGCGCTTGAAAATGTATCTTCTGCGCAGGTAGGTACATCGGTAAGCCATATTAGTTGGGTACTACTATACCTACTACAGAGTTTTCTTCTTCTGGCAAATATTTTAAGCACCATAGTGAGATTTAAGTTCCGACATCAGTATTTTATGCTTTTTAGTGCAAACCTATGGTGAAATAGATTTAATTTTAGTAAAAAATCTCTACTTTTCAAGATTTGTTACTGAGCAAGGATTTAATGTCGACAATAATTCGTTAACTATTTCTATTGAGGTATTCGTACATATTAAGATCGAATGATTCCATAATATCTTTATAAACTATTGTCCGGTTTATTATACCATCTGTGTAAAATTTTATGGTGAAATAATAATCATAATTAATCGAAAAAAATCAGGAGGTGTCCTCGAACAATGGAGACAAATCGTCTACAAAACTATGATAGGATTGCGTTTTTGAATTAATAAAGATATTTTTTCAAGTTATTAAATTATATTTGATGCCTAAATACATCTCTGTGGTAAGCTGTCGTTGCAGGCTCCCCCTGCTGTACGCAATTGCTAGACAAACCCGCATCTCTATAAAAGGGACAGGTGATTAGACGGCTAAGTACTAACCGGCGCACACGCCGCCGATCGCCACCACATGGGATATTATCATTGTTGCGCATCCTGAACATTTACACTACGTTCTTTGTACACGATGAAGATGGTGAGTTTTCAGACTTCTAGATAATTATAAACAAATATATATTTATTCATACTTTTTTACCAGTATATGTACATTTTAGTGAAACATCTGATATTTAGAAAAATGGAAATGGTACAATCATAATTATAGCGCATTAAATACATGCATATTCTTTAAAGTGGCGCAAGATAACTAAGTATTTTTTCCATTAAATCAAAAATGAAAGAAATTTTCTCATCATTCGTAACATCATCTCTTTTCAAACATTATACATTGCAAGGAGAAAGTTCATTTTAAATTTATAGCAGTAGTCCCAACTATCCCTCTGACAATTTTCATCAACCATTTTGTTTCATAATTTTAGCCGTGAAAACGTAACACTGACTAGCTTACGCATTTATAAAAATAAAAATTATAATACTAGTTAAGATTAGAATGTATGTTCTCATACTAAACTGAAAATCAATAATATTTTTGCTTTGCTAAAAAATATGAAAAAGGAAAACAGAGAAATGGAGACATCCTTTTAACCTATTCAAGTTTCATTACTTTTATTTGATAATAATAAATAAGTAACTAATCGAGTCTCACACAGTAATTAAAATAAATATATAATTTATATGTTTTAAATGTGTTTTTTTTTTGTTAAAAGCGTAGTTATTATTACAATAAGTGTTATAGTGTCCACATTATTTGTCTCGCTGAGGAACAAAATTTAAGCCACTTAATATAGGACATATATACATTCATAATACAGTAGCTGTGACCCACATCACTAGGTCATACTTATAAGGATACATTAGTGCGGTTGTTCTTAACTGTACACACATAAGCATTCATATTTTTAAGATTTCATATCTTGATACGAACAAAATACCAATATCCTCTAACATCCTTGGTTATTTACCGACAAAAATCTCTTTTGGAATCAACCGAAAAATATTGTAGTTAAATGCATAATCCTTGTTCAGCTATCTTTCCCCCAATTCCTTGGTTAAGATGGGATGCGTATCTCATAACTACAGATACACAGAATTACAGGAACTGCTGTTGATTAAACTGATTAAACATAGCAAATCCCATTCGTTAAATCAAGATGTTTTTTTAGTCACAATGAAACATCTGCTTATAAATAGCTACTTTATCTCGTTTTTAAGGACGTGACCAAAGTTAGCTGATAGGGCAAGGGTTCGATGCGGGTCTCATCTTATGCAATGCCTCGTGCATTTATTGCATCTAAAATACCTAACCTTTGCGATGTTTACCTCAGTAACAAGCATGCCATCGCTTCAACATAATGCCATCCCAGTTAACGTAGCATAAATGAGATTGAAATATTATTTGTAGGTATTATAATCTTGACCTTTGTTAAGCGATGTCTTCATAAATGTTTTGCAAAAAAATACGTTTTGTTTTCTTATTAATTTACAAGAATTATTTAGTAACCAATAAAATAAATAGCGTTGGAAATCAATCTAATTGGATTGGCTTTTAGTTTGTATTACTCCGTAGGTTCATTATGTCTAAATAATTCATAATCAGTAAATGAAGAATCGTTTTTTTTTATATGATTTTTCATCCTTTAATGCTTTTAAAGTTATTGAACAATTTACCTAGTTTATTTTGAATGATTATATGTGGTATAATATTAATAATGATAAAAATAGTGTCAGCATCTTAGTAATATTATAAAAAAACTAGAAAGAAAGAACAGATTCAGAAAACTCTATTCTAACAATCATACGTAATTATGTAGACACCATAACGTTGTCTGATAATTTCCTATAAGTGTATATTTCTTATGAAATGGTTAAAAACACTGTTTGAAGTATGTTTTGAGAAACAATATGACTATGTAAAATATAAATACCAAGTATACTTGTACTATTTATATTTTACATAGGGCGACATGATCGCATAAGCGACAAAGCCCATTAAAACAGATAAAAAAAATACCAAGTAATTTTCTTACAATATCTTTATATAATGATTAGAAATATAACTTGCATAAACTTATACGTTACTCGTGTAACAATTAATAATCTTTTCGGAATCCGTCCCTGAAGCGCGAGGCGTGCGAGCGGCTAATTAGGGGCACACCTTTTGTTTTTGTACAACATTGTCTTTTGAAGCAATTCTTGAATTCTGTGACATGTTCCCACAACTCAATACACTTGCAAAATACAGTGTATTCCGTCATCTGCAAACTTACACATAGTTACACTGAATCCTTAAACCTAAGGCTCAAATTGTTGTCATAAAATTCATGTTACTTAAATAGATTTCACGTCGTTTAGCTGATGTAAAATGAGATATTTTTTTTAGGTTTTATATTATCTTTAGTTATACATCCTTTGTTTATTAACTACGCACTTGACAATTTAGAAATGATCAAGGTCCTTTGTAGTACCTACTTACCTACAACTTATGTTTCTCAAACACTTTTTCATCCCATACTACATATGTTAGGTACTATTCATGTAAATTAGCAATATTTATCACCATGATTTTGATGATTAAAGACACACATCTTATCAAAAATAAAAAATAAAACAAATGCTTGCATGTGTTTTTATATCTAAGTACATCTGCTGTATCTACGTTGCTTACTAAATTTATCTATCATTTACTGACTAGTTAATTAATGATCCGTAAAGCGTGACAACCTTCGTAACATTACTCCGCGTGTGTAATTTACACCAACTTAAATAATACTTAATATCTTGTACCTATAAAGATGTACCATCATTTTACAAACAAGAAGACATATTATACATCTTTACTTTAGCCAAAGATAGTTTGAAACTATTGGAAGGAAAACAAGTAATTTTAAATTTACCTCTGTTATTTAAATTGAGAAATAAAGTGGCCTGCTACCATACAAATAATTTGCTGAAAAATTTGGGCATATGGTCATTATAATGTTAATAAACTTTAATTGATCTCAAAGCACGAGTAAATATGTTTGACAGGCTATTATTTCTACGTATGCCTTGCTAATTTTGTAGCACCTTTTATTTTATTTCTAACGATAAATAAGGGTCTCGCTCGGTTGCGGTTTTCACAAGTGAGTTTGCCATAAATCAAGCGTTAGTTTTATTGTAGGTGAATTGATCTGATGTAGACAAAGGATTAGGAACATATGCCTTGCGAGTGAATCAAGTTCTGATTTTATATATGCGAGTCAGGTTTATATCATTGCGAAACGAAAGAGACGATGATGACGTCAAATATGCCAATAACTTTTTGTAGATATGTGGCCTCATTATAATATCTTCTTGCTTCCTTTTATACCTAAGCTGAGTATTATTATTTTATATTAACATAAATATATTGATAGTAGCAAGCTGATTACCTTTTAAAATTTACCTTCTGAAATATAACCGAGAATCTATCTATACAAGGATAGTAGCAGACCATAGAATAAGCCAGTGTGAAATAAATTATAGAGTCCTTTTTCTTTCAGGGTTGTTTAGTTAGTGTAAAAGATTTCATATCTGCGCTCGAGTCACTCGCGTATTGGCACCTGAAGGCCGCGTGCTACAAACGACCACCGGCCACAGCGACTAATTGTGTTTGTTTTGTCTTGTGGATACAATTTAGCAAGTGAACATTAGGTGTTTGTTTACGTGCAGCCGCATGCCTGACCTAAAATTAAGTTGCAGTGTGTCACTGTGAGACAATAGTACGCCATTAATAGAGGCTCGATAAATATTTCATTACGTACATAAAGCACCAAAAAATATTCAACGTTTTCAAAAACTATTTTATAGTTTTTTTCCATTTAAATTCGATATCAAAATTTTGCACTATGCGTGGTCCTCTACTGATTAACCTACTTGTTAATCATCATCATCCTACTATTAATCATCATCATCCTCATCCTCTCCCGAAGCACACCACCTTCCAGTTTCTTGCTATCCTAATGCAGCCCAGGCCTGCCATTATTTTAAGGGCCTCAGTCCATCGGGCTGAAGGAGCATCTCATATTACGACTCATCTAAGATTTGTCTGCTCCATTGATTATTCTTTGTCAGGCGTAACCAGCCCATTGCCACTTCAGCTCACAATGCGTTGAGTGGTTACTTTGGTTTCAGTCGGATGACCTCATTGCGGATTTTATCCTGAGCTAAAATAAACCATAAGCCATAGCTCGCTGAGTGAATAAAATATTGGATGCAATGACGCTTAGACTGGTCTATGCGTCATTGCATTACATCTATATGAAGGCATAATATATTTCTGTTTGTAATAAACAGTTTAAATCACTAAGTATAAAAAAACCGTCCAAGTGCGAGTCGGAATCGCGCACCGAGGGTTCCGTACAAAGTGCGTACAAACCTGTAGGTATATAAGTAAAAGTTATGGTATTTTTATAATAAGACCTAAGTATTTGATATTTATTTCAATTTAATACCTCTACTCGTTCAAGAGGAAAGGGGTAGTAAGTTTAAAATTATTAAAATAATATTTTTATTAAATAAAACTATAAATGTATGCTCTTCGCCATTTTTTCTTTATCTGTGCTATAACACGTTGCTTCGTACCAAATTTCTGAGTTCACGAGAAGTACCCTGTAGATTTTGATTCCCTTGCGAGTGTCGAAAATTTGCAGCATAAACGGCTGTATCTTTTGATTGCGTTGGCTTAGAAGTTTGATTTTTTCACAGCTCCAAGGAACAGTAGACTTGAATATTTAATATGAATTTCAGCTTGATACCTTCACGCGTTCCTGAGAAAAAGTTTCTTGATAGACAGAAAGACGGACCACAAAGTGATCCTATAAGGGTTCCGTTTTTTTCTTTTTAGGTACGGAACCCTAAAAAGATGTTTCAAATAATATCTTAAATTATTAAATCTAAAATTAGGGGGCCAAGTCTGCTATTTAAAATTAAAAATGTAATTCTGATATGATTCCATTGCAATTCCGTTGTCATTGAACCATGTATGCCATGTAAAATTTTAGACCATAGATAGATTGGATTGGAACATAATTTCTAATAGCAGACTTGGGGTGTTTACTCAATTAGGTACACCTAAACACTAGCCTATCTAAAATTCCTATTTTACCTGTACTTTTTAGAACCCTGTTTTATAACCTTAAAGCTATAAATAGGTGTTATTATTTTAATACTGATTTTTGCCTGCAATATTTATCATCATTTGCATTAGCAAAATATTTACTGACTAATGCCTACCGCTGCGCCCATAGTTTGATTAATGTAAGACACTGTTTGCCTCACAAACACGGCAGGCGCAGTTTGCGCAACAGATTGTATTTGAATTAATTAAGTAGTTAGTCAAATAAAATCTTAAGTAAGGGATAACAAAGAAAATTTATTTAAAGAACTATGAATTTTTTAATTTTATTATAATTGTGATGAGTTTAGGAGGCTACAAAAGAAAAAAAAGAGATTTTTTTCAGGGATACGATATGGAATTCTTCAAAAGACGCGTAAAAAGAGCTTCTCAAGGACAGCAACACATTGGCGAAACCGCCCCGGTAATACAAATGTCCATAAGCGGCGGTTACCACTAACCATCAGGTGGACTGTCAGCATGCTTCTCAAATTCTTAACATAAAAAAATTAACGAGCTATAAATCCATTGACTGATCTAAACTAAATCTGATAAAACAAAAACACGCTTTAAAAAGCCCTGCACTAATATTCAAATATTAGACTAACAAAAATTGCCTTGAAGTTTAAATGGGGTATCGATTATAAAAGGGCTTTGTTTGAACATTCGAAAACAGGTTTTAATTTGCTTTTATAGGTATTGCGTAGATTTTGGGTTATGATTAAAAATTACAAAAATCAGATACTATTGCAGATAGTAGATACCCTTAATTATCACCGAAGTTTATGAAGGACAGAATCTGAAATAATTACAGTTACATTGATGTTAATATTACAGAAAATAGAACCAGTTTGTAACTAGCAGAGTTGTATAGAAATTATCGATATTCTTTCACAAACAAAATTAATTAATGCGGTCAGGTTTTGTACAACAATTATAGCACGAACCCAGAAATATACGACCGTATAAGGAACGGAGCCATTGGTGAGCAAGTCAAACTCAGACTCGTACTTGGCTTTTCAATTTGTTATTCTTGTATTTCTACTATTTTAACATTAGAGAACTTAGTTACTTATAAGAAAACCCTGTGAATCTTATCCCAGGAAATCCTTTAGTAACTCTTATACATATTCAACCAGAATGATACTTCCTATTGACTTATTATTCCTATCATGGTGCGTGGTACTACGCAGTATAGTATATAGTACACACGGCTACAGATCAAGCTATACATTTCCAATATAAGCTGAATTCTCTTTATACGGAAATCATATACAATGCGAGATCAGCTTATACTGGAAATGTATAGCTTGATGTGTAGCTGTGTGTACCATGCAGTCGAGCGGATCATTCATTTGTACAGGAGGCAAATTTCGCAAAATTTCTGCTTCATGTGTGAATAAAATTCGATTTGTTGTTTCCGTTCATTGTTCCGTAAATGTTAACACTACCTTTTAGTAGCATTTCATCTATTTTTATTCAGTTAGGTATGAAGGATATATAAACTTTGTAGGTGGATCAGTTTTACTTGATTACATTTATTAGTTAAAGATCTCACGACCTATGTACTTTATCTTGTTTTAAGTAATTTACCTAATGATGTTTTGATTGATTTTTCAGAGGGTGCTGTTTTTCCTGGGTGTTGTAGCGGTAGCTTTGTCGGCTCCACAGAAGCCAGATGCAGAGGTAGCGATCATCAGTCAAGATTTTGATCAGCAAGTTGACGGATCATATAGATATAGGTAATGAGTAAATTTAACCATCTGTTTCGTATCTCTCTTATTATGAATTCATAATATTATTGTTTTTTTGTTTCTGTAAATACTTATTTGTTTTTTTAAATAAAGGCTATCATGTGTTCCTGCGCGTGAATAAGGTTCATCATCATCATCATCATCAGCCTATAATGTCCCACTGCTGAGCACAGGCCTCCTTTCACAAATGAAGGTGAAAGGGAATGGGCAATACTCCACCACGCATGCCCACTGCGGATCGGTGGAGGTAGGCTAGTGGTCAACCTACTGTTGGAATTTTTCAAGCCGCCTAGGAGGCATTCAACTAGCTTAACGATTATCACAACTAAGTCATAACCGGGACCAACGGCTTTACGTGCCTTCCGAAGCACGGAAACGCTCGATTTGAAATACCACTAGGCGGTCACCCATCCAGATACCGACCACGACAGGCGTAGCTTAACTATGCCGATCGATTAAGAACGGCTAATCATGCTACACCACGAGCGCTTCATATATGAATAAGGTGGTGCTTCATATATGAATATGGTGAATAAGGTTACCAGAGCTCATAGGGGAGGGGGAAAGTTCGGTAATCCGTCAGCGATTCTTTGTGTTTTGCAAGCGTCCATATGGCTACGGTAACCGCTTATCATCAGGCGGGCCGTATGCTTGCGTACCGACTTAGTCGTATGAAAAAAAAAACGAAGTTATGTACAGGAAAATATTGTTCACGCTATTAGCATCTTCTAATCTAAAGTACAATACAATCCTCTGTGTCTTAAGTGTAAAAAATATATTTAAATACATTACCGAACATTAGGTATTATGCTGTGCTCAATGTTCATCCTAATAATATCCTACGAATATGTAATAACAAATGCAAAAGTGAATTTGTTTGTTTGCTACATCTTAGCGCCTCCACATTACCTACTCCTTCTTAATTGGTCTTGGCGCTTTCACTTATCGTGATGAAATTTGGCATACGGGTAGATCATAACCTGGAATAACATATAGGATACTTTTTATCCCGGGAATACATTATATCCCTCGGGACAACGGGTGAAACCGCAGGGTGAAACTAGTTTATACATTGACATGTTTTGTTAGTTATGTATGACATACAAATCAAAGGTTCGCAAGGGCCAGAAGGTGCGACCGGTCTAGCACATTTGGCATTTTATGTGCGCTTTTTTGTGCGCTTAATGTATTGACTTAACTTATAGGAAGAACAAGTTTACTATAATTATCTAAGTTGAGTTTAAACTAAATTGAGATTGCTGAGGATACGACGGATAAATTTTATTTTGTAATATAGTACAAACTTTATAAAATATAATCTTCGTTTCATGAAATATAAAAATTCTACATCTAGTTAATATGAGTACCTATCGCTACGCTGTACCTGCAATAACCGGCCAAATACGAGTCGGATTCGCACATGAAGGGTTTCGTACAATAATAAAAATAATGTGTTACCTTACTCAAACTGACTGTGAAATGAATAGTCGGTGTAACAAAAAAAAAACACCAAAAATAAAAGACGTTTCTTGTATGGGGATCCCCTTTTACTTTAAAGTTTTTTTATTATTATTTGTTGTGATAACGGCAATAGAAATATATATTCTGTGAAAATTTTAAGTGTCTACCTATTACGGTTCATGAGATACAACCCACTGACAGACAGACAGACAGACGGACGGACGGATGGCGGAGTCTTATGAATAGGGTTCCGTTTGGCACCCTTTGGGTACGGAACCCTAAACCTACCTACAATCGATTTTCGTTTTTAATAAATAAAGAAAATGTATGGTTATTTCCAGCTATGAAACTGAAAATGGCATCAAAGCTGAAGAAAGTGGAACCCTGAAGAAAGCCAGCGGTCCTGAAGGTGGTGACGTAATTGTGGCGCAGGGAGGCTTTAGTTACACGGCGCCAGATGGCACTGTTATCAACTTGAACTACATAGCTGATGATGAAAATGGCTTCAAACCTGAGGTATGCATTTTATTACAGAAGTTATTGCACGTATATATATTGAGAGGTACATATATATAGGTTGATCTAAACGACCGGATTAACTATGATGGGCACATGTTGATAGAGTCAGGTTTAACACTCTAACATGAATGCTGACTTATAGAATTATAGTATAAGCTGTTAGGTTATTTATTACACACATCTAATGCTTTTTCCTCTTGCATTCTTTTGTTTAATTTTATCGAGGCGACCTACATAATATCGCGTGTATCAGCAGACCGAAATAAGGCGCCGATCCCACAGAGAGAGTTCTAGAGTTCCGAGTTCTGCATTACGTTTTGACTATTGTGCACACAGCAAGCAGTCTAGAGTTTTCGAATTCTGCAACATTCGCTACTGATCGCACATCATACACTTTTTTTTACTTTCAAAGGCCCCACATAGCTTACAGTCAACGCGGAATGCAGAACTCGGAACGCAGAACTCTAGAATTCTTCTCTATGGGATTGGGAACATATAGGGTGGCTAATGTGTTACATAGTCAACTTAATCCTCCACAGATGCATTGAAATACTTTCACAGCAGCCACTCGGTCCCATCAATCCATAGGGTTCCAGAATATATACATAAAAAAATATATGCATTTCAATTCACTATTTTTATAGATGACTCTACTCTTTATATGCATATTCTTGAATATTGTTTCAGTCATCCGTTAAACGCACTATTAATCGATATAATACCAAGTCCTTCAATACAATTCAATAAATTTAATACCTCAACTTGAAACACTATATCGGTGGATGTTTGGGACCTCAAGTGATTATTATATAGTGGGGTCTACTTTCAAAATCCGCTAAAACGTTTATCACAACATGTCTGGCAACTAAAAAAAAATTTTTGTACTAAAAAATAATTTAAAATGCCTTATTTGAGGTCTGAAAATACTTTAAACATGATTTATACTTCAAAACAGCCTTAATAAAGGTAAAATAATAAAAAGTACTTACGTACGGGTTTTGATGTGAAGTATTGATTGTGGCAGGATTTGCAACAAATGTTTTAGCGGATTTTTTTATTAGAGCTTTCACCATTTAGGAAAAATCGCAATACAATTTCAGATGACACGTGATTTGAATACTCTACTATGATTAGACCTCAAATTTTTTGGCAGATATTGAAGCGCAACAACGTTGTTTTAGCGGAGATGGCAACGAATATAAATTTTAAATCGTGATTTTAAAAGATTTTAAGCGGCTTTTGCTTAAAACTGTTTAGCAAATTAGAATACCAAACAACTTAGAATCTTTTTGCAAGAGCTAACTCCGTTTTCGTAAAATGTCGTTTTAGCAGGTTTTGAAAGTAGACCCCACTGTTATGATTGTAACGCAGTGTTTCAATCACATACCCTGTATTCGCAGCGGATGACACATCATAACGAATACAAGACAGGTCTTATTTCGTAATTATTTACTTTTTCCTTCATATAAATAGCGTCAATAGTTAAGTAAACTTTATAATAAGTACTGAGAATTCAACCTTCAAGACCCATAAACAGCTCATGCACATATGATAAGTATGACCCCTTTCTTGATGCAAATTTTTATTGTAACTTTATGTCAGAAGTATTAGTCAAATAAAAAAGCAATGTCCTTGGAGTTTCCAGCAGGATCTATCAAAAATGTGGTATTACGTAAGAATTGTCATAAATAATAAAATATAAGCCAACGAGACGAGATAAATTATGTAAACAACCGACCTCTACATTACGATAGCGAGCGATCATTATCTCTCTTAATGACGTCAGTTGGTCGACGACAGATGACGTTGTGTGATACCAATAACCTAAGTATGTATTTTTTTTATAATATTTGTTTATTCCAGACTGAAATATCTTATAGCATTCAAGTTATATTTTATTTTATTTATTTATTTATTTTTAGAAACAAACGGTCTTACACAAAATTAAATATATATGTTAATATTAAATATAAATAGACCTATAGTTTCATTACTTTACATACTCAAAAATATATCAATTACAAGTGCTTCGTTCCAAATTCAAATCTATAAGAGCTACCATAATTCATACAAAACTCCTAATAATACTTATGACTTTAACAAGAAATATATATATAATAACTGATTTGACATGTAAGTCAAAATACCATTAAATTAATACTATGAGTAAAAGTTTCTTTTCAATGAGGCTACTGTGCAACAGAATATATCCACATCGCCTAATTTATCATGTTCATTGTAAAGTTCACAGGCACGCTTTATAAACATATTCCTTGAGTAACATGTTCTACTATGAGGGATATAGAACAGGTCCTTATTACGGCACTGACGCGCGAGTCTACGGGGCACCCTGAAAAAGATATTATGCAGCAATGATGGGGCATCAAAATAATTATGGATTATTTTATAAAGAAGAATAGAATCTACGTAGTCACGACGTACTTCCAAAGATTTGACTTTATGATACTTTAGTGAATCCTCGTAACTTGAATACGTATGGCCAGTTCTATAATCAATAGTTCTTATAAATTTTTTTTGGATTCTTTCAATACGGTTAATATGTAGTTTATAATGGGGTTTCCAGACAGCGCATGCGAATTCAAGTCGACTCAGAACAAAACTGTTGTACAAAATTTTATATGTCAGTGAATTTTTAAATGGTTTTCCTACTCGCAGTATGAAACCCAATTGTTTATAAGATTTTTCTAACATGGAATCAATGTGAGGAACAAACGTCAGTTCTGAATCCATTATGACGCCAAGATCACGAATTTGTGTTACTCTATTGAGACATTTTCCATTTAATTTATAATTATAATTTAAAACATTACGTTTTTTAGAAAAGCTTATTACGTTACATTTATCTAGGTTTAATATTAATTTATTGTCATTGCAAAACAATTCAAAGTTATTTAAATCGTCTTGCAATAAATCACAATCTCTGGAACTACGAATAACCCTAAACATTTTTGTATCGTCTGCATATAACAACACATTTGAATGTGAGATAAACTTATTGATATCATTTAAATAAAGCGTAAATAGCAAGGGGCCCAGGTGGGACCCTTGTGGGACCCCAGAACTGACGTGTTTGTTTTGCGACTTAAAACCAGAAAGAACAACACATTGGTTTCTATTTTCGACGTAGGACTTAATCCAACGGAAGAGATCACCATGTATACCGAGTTGCCAAAGCTTGATCATTAGGGTTTTGTGACAAATTTTATCAAAGGCCTTGGCGAAATCGGTATACACGGCGTCTACACTATACCCGTCTTCCATCGCACCTATAATTTCTGTTGTAAATACTAGTAAATTACTGTCCACCGAACGTCCCTTGTAAAATCCGTGTTGATTTGGTATAATATGACGATGCACGACACCAAAAAGTTGTTCAGTAACAATTTTTTCATATATTTTACTAAACTGACATAGTTTAGATATAGGTCGATACTTTTCAATATCTTTACTGATCGGACCTTTCGGTATAGGAGTGATCCACGCTTGCTTCCAAATAGCCCTCTATCATGGATTTATTGAAGAGTATCGTAATCGGCATGGTAAGTGATGAGGCACATTTTTTTATTAGTAAAGGATGCACTCCGTCGGGCCCGGCCCCTTTATGAATGTTTATTGATGTTAAATGTTTATAGACTATGGCTTCATTAATTTCAATTGAGTTAATATCTATTAATGTATTAGAAGGAGGGACTAGGTTTTCAGTGACTAAAGAGCTGAGAGTAGATTTCTCAAAAACAGAGTGGAAATGTAAATTGAATAGGTTACAAATTTGTTCTCCGTTAGAGGACTCCTCATCCTTATAATGCATTTTTTCTGGTAAACCATTCTTAGAAAAAATTGATTTAACATAGGACCAAAAATAATTGGGGTTGCTTTTAATTTTCTGTTCGGAATAAGATATAAAACTGTTGTAACATTCCAACTCCATTTTCTCGGATCTTTTTCGTAATATTTTAAAGCTTTCGTAATCAAGAGGGTTCTTATAGCGTTTCCATAAAGCATGATACTTACGTTTTTCATTTAAAATTTTCCTCAAGGGTCTGCTATACCAAGCTGGAACCTTTCCACAAAGGCGCGACTTACGAAGGGGTACGTGTGTTTTGATTAGCTCATTCAAAAAAGTGTAGAACTTACCAACACTGTCCTCTGTACTTAAATTGAAGAAGAAAACATTCCAATCGACATTAGATAATTCACTATTGATTTTATCAAAATCTGCAGATTGAAAGTTATAAATAAAATTTGGGTAAGGTTTAAGGGTAAATATTCAAAATTCTATAGAAAAAGAGATCTCTTTTCAGTTATTTTTTGTTGTACGCAATCGAGTTTTTTGTTTCTATTAATAATTTACTTTTGTATAAAGCCTCTGGGGTCGATAGGAAAAAGAGTGCCATCGGCCCCGGTAGCTTCGGTGTGTGCGTTTAACGGGGCCGATGGCACTCTTTTTCCGATCGACCTCGGTGTCTCTGCTCTAGTATGTTTGTTTTTTGCAATTTACGTCAAAATGGTAGCTTAAAAGTATTATAATATATACATATATAGAAAGGGCTTTTTACAAGCTTAGCATATTATTATAATAACGAAATTTTTGTTTTTAATACCCCCCCTCTTTTTTTATTCGTAGACGCCATATAAAACTAATATACTCTATGACACTCCCACAGTCAAGACCAATCTAACGACATCGCATATGTTTAAATCCATGAAGCCGTTTAGGCTGCAGATCGTGCCAAAGAAATAGACATACATACACTCGAAAACATAACCCTCCTTCCGGGTCAGTCCGGTAAAAAATAAAGGGAACACAAGTGTTACACAAGTTAAAAACCAAATGCTTATTTTTTACACCCTGATCTATTAAAATATGTCAACTCGTAGTTCCTATTTTTTTTATACTAGGCATGTTGTTTATAATGATATGACGCATCAATTTGTTGTTAATTTTTTTGGAGTATTTCGTTTAGTTTTCTACTGGCCAAATTATCATTCAAAATAAAAATGTATTGAGAGCGATACCAGGAAGTTTGAAAGAATCATCTTTTGTTATTTCTGTCCCAGGATTTCAAAAGTTTGGAAGAATCATGTTTTACCACCACCATAGGTTTTTATAAATTGATATTTTGATAGCTCTTGTGTAGCTCTGGGGGTTTCTTCATTATTTAGTAACTTCAAGCAAGTGTGTGAGTTCTATACTAAGTTTATTTGATGTTCTCTACCTTATGTCTTGAGAACTTCTGATATCCTGGTAACCAGCTCAGCTCAAAAGCTTCTGCCCCGACACTTGGGCCGATTTACCTAGCACAAATTAAACTGTTGACTCGACGTTTAGTATCAAGCTAGTGTGTGTCAGTTCTATACAAAATTTGTTTGATGTTCTCAAGCTTATCTCATAAGAACTTCTGATATCCTGGTAACCAGCTCGGGGGCCGAGGGGAAATAGAGTGCCATCAGTCCCATTACCTGCACACATCGGAGCTACCGGGGTTGATGGCATTATTTTTCCAATTGGCCTCGTTAACGGGGCAGAGACACCGAGGTTGATCGAAAAAAGAGTGCCATCGGCCACGTTAAATGCACACATTGAAGCTACCGGGGCCGAGGACACTTTTTTCCCCATCAGCCCCGTTAAGGAGGCAGAGGCACTGGGGCCGATGGGACTAAGTCCAGGAAAGCGGTCGGTAAAGCAGCTGTCAACACAATCACTTTAAATAAATATTGAAAGTTTGTTTACATTCTTTATCTAGTCTTGTTGGCTTACCTCTATTTACATTCGTCACCTTAATAAAATAGTTTCGAAAACAAAATTATATAGGCATTATGCATACAAAATAAAATAATAATGTGGTAAACTTGAATTTTTAACTCTCCTACGATAATAACGTAATGGGAAAGTTAAGATTTCAGCATTTCATCAAACATTAGATTTATTTAGACTATTATGTTTTAAAAGTAGTACCTGGTTAACCGAGCTTTGCTTATAAAAAATAACAGGTTGACCAGATCGAGGATAGAACCTACGACCTACGAGACGGAATCTTAACGCTATGAGCACTGGGTTAACAGTAATGTACATGCTGCAGTGAAAGGACCGACCTTACCATCTGCGTAGCGTGAACTCGGAAAAATGCGGTTTCCCAGAGATTAGACCTGGCTAGATCGACTTTTCGCCCCCGAAAAACCGCCATATAGTTATTTTATCGAAATCGTTAGAGCCGTTTTCGAGATCTCAAAACATATTTATAAATATACAAAATACTAGCTGCCCGGCGCAACTTCGTTTTGCGTGGTGCTACCCTACCCTACCCTACCCTATCTAAACCATCCAGGGAGTTAATTCTACTGTACGTGTGTTTGTCACTGAACTCCTCCTAAACGGCTGGATCGATTTGAATGTTTTTTTTGTATGCATTTGGTTGGCGCCCTGGATGGTTTAGATTTACAAATCAGCCCGACAGATGGCGGTTGGATGCAGTAGAATTTTATATATAAAGATATCGTTTAGTATCTTTTGATATACACTTTTGATATCGATTCTTCACCATAGTTTGCCTAGAAATAGTTAATAGTTATTTTTAATTGTTTTCAGGGAGCTCATTTACCGACTCCACCGCCGATACCACCAGCAATTCAAAAGGCCTTAGATTACCTTGCAACACTCCCACCGCCGCCGCCTTCCAGAAATTGATCACACCCATAATGCGATAATATCGATGACTGACAACCTGAGCTTAGTGTCTCTCAAGTCACACTATGACTGTGCCCCACAAATACTCCTACCGTTTTGGAAATAGATAAACTATATTGTACTGTCTGATAGTTTGATTTTTAATTGTGATTTCGGAATGTATTAAATGAGTATATTGTTTGCAAAACGGTAAATATTTACTAACAAATGTATATAAAGCAATAAAAAATATATAAAAATGAATGTACAATGACTGAACTGTGATATACAACGATTGAGTTTATGAAAAATGTTTCTAACATAATATAATTTATTAAAATAAAAGCAAAATCAGTGCCAAAGATGCATTGCAAAATGAAAATGTGTTTGTTTTCTCGTTTGACTTGTTGTTTCTCAAGTGTACGCTGAAACAATGACGCGTGTCCATAGCTTTTTGATTAGCAATCAATTTACCAAATCAAACTGTCATATAAGTGTTAAAATGTTGATGTCATTTCCTATAACTCGTATCAATGACTGGAATATTTGCCATAATGGCACAGACGACGCGTTTTATAGGACAAATAGCAAGCCAAATAATATGAATTAATACACAGTCCTTGACATAACTAATGATATACAAACATCTATTGTTTCTAAGAATTGCGCCGCAAGTGGGCTTACATCGAGGAACTAAGCTTAGCTTATTCTTTATTGGCTGAGGCTCTACGTGAGGTTGAAGGATCTGAATTACCTATTACAAGAGATAATTTATTTGCGAAATGTTTTTAAATGTTTAATATGAAAGATGATAGGAATAATCATAATTTTTAGTTTACAATATAAACTTTTATGCCTGAACATAGGAGCCATTGGCCCTATGGATTTCACGAAGTACAGTTTAGAATATCAACCCCTTATATTCTTGTAATATTCTCATTTGGAACTAAACTGATTTTATAAAGACATCTTACATACACGCCTTGCAAAATTTAGTTAAATTAACATTTCATAATTTTTATATAATATCATTGGTAAAAAAAACAATGTATTTATTGTATTACCTGAGGTAGTTTAGTAAATAGTTTTCACATATTTTAGAAGTATGTTTTTATTGAACAAACGAGTATGGATAATGCACCTATATTTTTGATTCAGTTTTGACTATAAATATTAATTTTCCTCAAAAATAATCGTGATAGAAAGCAAGAGTCGTTAAAGCAGCGCTTCAGTGCGTCTGCATACCTCTGACAACCTGTTTTGGAGTGAGCGTCTGTACAAGGTCACTGATGAGACCACCACTAAACAATGTGTACAACCTACTCAAATTTATAGCATGCTTTTCTCAGTATGGGCAATTTAATATACAAAGCAATTCTAGTAAGTACTTCTGAAAAAATAAGCCTTGCATTTTTTCTAAAAAACTTAAAGCAAATAAATGTACGTATGTTATAATAAAATTCAATATGTTTGCTAGAAATAAAGAGAAAGTTCAATGACATTCTGATTACAGTAAACACCTCTTGACAAATTGATTAAACCAAAGGTTACTTAAATCTATGTTTAAAGGTTCTATCATCAACACAGACGCTTTATCTCAGCGATTAAATAACAATAGATTAATTTATGGCTATTACGACATGATATTTGTGTGGTAAATTTAACGCTTACATAGTCAATCCAGTAGAGTAAATGGCTTCCTTTACTGTTCAATCAGTTACACTTGGTTATGCTTTAATTATGAACTTTAATTTTCTTGTTGTTTTTTGTTTCTTTTTTCTGCGGTACTTAGGCATTGTGTTTTATAATAGACGAAAAAAAACAACATCAGCCCACAGCAGTCCACTGCTGGACATAGGCGCGCCATTTTGCCCTATCTTCGGCTCGACGCATCCACTTCCTACCAGCAGCCTTTCGCAGATCGTCACTCCATCTCGCTGGAGGGTGCCTTACACTACGTTTGCCGAGACGCGGTCTCCACTCAAGAACACGTTTTCCCCACCGGTTATTGGTTCTTCGGCATATGTGACCAGCCCACTGCCACTTCAGCTTGCTAATTCTATGAGCTATGTCGATGACCTTGGTTCTCTGTCGGATAACCTCGTTACGGATCTTATGCTTCAGAGAAACTCTGAGCATAGCTCGTTCCATAGCTCGTTGAGCGACCTTAAACTGGTGCACTAGCCGTACCGTGAGTGTCCACGTTTCGGCTCCGTATGTCATAACGGGTAAGACACACTGGTTGAAAACCTTCGTTTTCAAACTCTGCGGTATGGGTGACGAGAAAACCCTACGAAGTTTCCCAAACGCTGCCCAGCCCAGCTGGATCCTTCTCTTGGCTTCCCTCTCAAAGTTGTTTCTACCTAATTGCAGAATCTGCCCGAAGTAGGTATATTCCTGAAAAACTTCGAGATGGTGGCCATTTACGACGATTGGTCCCGGATCAATGTGAACATTGATCATGACTTTGGTTTTACACAAGTTCATGCCGAGAACAATACGTCGCGAAGCTGATGCTAGGCCGTCCAGCATCTGTTGTAGCTCCTGCAGCGACTCCGCCATCAAGACTATATCATCTGCAAATCGTAAGTGAGATGTATTCGCCGTTTATGTTTATGCCCATCCTTTTCCAGTCCAGCGTCTTAAACATATCCTCCAATACGTTTGTGAACAATTTCGGGGATATGTCTCACTCCTCTGCGTAGTTGGATGGGTTTAGACTACTGGTCCTGTACTTGGACACTCATGGTTGCGGCATCATAAAGACATCTCAGCACTTCGATATAATGATAGTCTACTTGGCATCGCTGCAAGGATTCCAAAACAGTCGAGGTTTCGACGGAGTCAAAGGCCTTCTCATAGTCCACAAAGGCTAGACACAGGGGCCGATTATACTCCTCAGACTTCGGTATAATCTGCCTCACTGTGTGGATGTGGTCTATAGTACCAAATCCTCCTCGAAACCCGGCCTGCTCCGGTGGCTGAAACTCGTCGAGTCTTCTGGCAAGATGGTTCGTGATGACTCTAGAAATCAGCTTGTAGACGTGGCTCAGGAGTGAGATGGGCCTATAGTTTTTAAAAAGAACGAAAAAAATGCTAATTAGATATTAGTCGAATTGTCTTTTGATATTTTAAAATGTTTACCTTGCCGGTTCTTCTCATTTAAAGGCTGACTGTCAAACCGATGGTAACTTTAGTAGATATGACTTTCATAAGTGATGATGTGGCCGAAGGTAGTGTTTATTTCGGGAAATCGCCTTTTTAAAATCTTTTATCTGTAACTGAGAGACTATTATGCCACGCCTAAACTGGAACTAAAATCTCAAAAATATTATTAGATATTCTAATGTAAATTATAGCTAGTTTTATGAATAAAATAGAACACATTTATTATTCGTGTCATTATTATTTAACTACATTTACTGTGGCATGAGATCACAAATAAGATTTTGTAACAGGTTCATCTGAGTCAGGTTTCTTGGTGGCTAGGTGTTTGAGTGCGCGTGCTATCGCTGGCGGTATGGGAGGCGGCGTTGGGAGGTGCGCGCCCACTGGTCTGTACCCATTCTCATCTGCCGTGTATGACAGACTGAAGTCTTTTCCATCCTTGTCCTGAAAACAAATCAGAGGTCTAAACTGTAATTTGAAATCATAAAGAAATTGCAAAAAATTGGTTATTTTTCATTAATTAGGGGATTTCGATCAGCCCTGAACCGAGCACCAGCCGAGCCAAGAACGAACAGGATTCGTTTGTTGTTCGCGTAGCGTGGACGAACTTGCGAGCCACGAACGAACATTCGTCTGGCACTCGACTGTGTTTCGCTCGATAGTCAGTTTTTTATGAACACAGGGATTCGCATCGCGCTCGTTGTAGGCTCGTTGTAACACTCCACACTTGACATCGCAAGCAATGAACGATTTCTGTTGGTTAGTGGCTTAGCTCGTGCTCGGTTCGCGTAGCATGGACGCACTATTATATTCATGACTAGCTTCTGCTCGCGGCTTCGCCCGCGTGGCCTACAGGAAACACAACAATAAAACAAAACAGCTTCATCCCGCTTCGAGGGTGGAA
Organism: Polyploca ridens; assembly: GCA_951394255.1. NCBI lineage: Eukaryota > Metazoa > Arthropoda > Insecta > Lepidoptera > Drepanidae > Polyploca > Polyploca ridens. The sequence continues at coordinate 9,555,150 of OX596250.1, forward strand.
TTATTAAAAACGCTGAGATACGTATACGTTAATTTTTAATCTTCAGCCTAAACACAAAATTTGAAGATCGTAACTTCGAAACTGACGGACTTTCATACAAACTTTCATCCCCTATTTTACCCTCTTAGGGGTGAAATTTCGAAAAACCCTTTCTTAGTGGATACCTACTCTTCACAAAGAATATACCCTCTAAATTCCATGTCTCTAGGACCAGTAGTTTAGGCTGTGCGTTGATATATCAGTCAATCAGTCAGTCAGGACTTTGAATTTTATATATATAGATTCTAGCTAGTAAGTGAGAATGATTTTCAGGTTGCCTGATTTATTCGTTTTTAAATACTTACAGTATAAGAATAGCTTCCAACAACAGTTTCGCCTTTAGAGTCATCGTCAAAAGTTTTCAATTCACCTCTCTCGAAAGCTTTCGTACCATCACCGCCTTCATAGCTATAAAATTAATTAAACAGTTCAATCATATTCTAATAGTAGGGATTATAAAATGTATGTTATAGAATTATCAAAAAACATACCTATAATGAAAGTTCCCATTATGTGAGAACACGTAGCTTTCCGATTCCAATATCGGAACTACAGGATCGAGCCCGTTTGTTCTTTTTGCGAAATAGGTAGCAGGTTCATTTCTTTGTGTGATATCCTTATTAATTACTTTTTCTGTTGTCACTTGTTGTTCTTCGATTTTTGTATCCTTGATGGTTATATCATTTACATCTACTTTTTCTACGTTTGCTTTATTGGTAGATTTTCGTTGCCCTTGACGTCTGGTTTTAGGTTTTACAGATAATTCTTTATTACTACGTAAACGGCGAGGCTCTGTTTCATATACGACTGCAACTGGTATTTGATAATCATTAAATGTACGACCCTTAGGCTTTAGTCCTCTTCTTGTATATTGTACATTACTTCTTGCTGTTACAACCTCAGTGACACTACTTTCTGTTGATTTTAATTCTATATTTCCAACTACTGTCGTTATTTTATCATCTTGGTTTTTGTAATTTGCTATTAATTCTTCTTTAAGATTATTTTCAATAATTTTAACTTCGGAAATATTTTCTTCATCATACACCACTGCAACTGGTACAGATTCGTACTGAAACGCAGGTGGGTGATTAAAATTGTATGTACCTCTTTCGATTCTTCTCACATCTTGTAAATATTGACTATTGTAAGCACTACACGTCACATTGTAAATGAATATTAAAATAATTGGGAATGCGGATCGTGTAATTATCATTCTGAATTGTCAAAATAAATAAATTACAACACACCACTAACGCGTTTCAAATCGCAATGGAGATGAGTCAATAGCCTAACTCAAGCATAATACTATTTATAATCATAGTCGAATCAGTAGTTTGACCAGAAATAAGATGCTTATAAATTATTTTATATATGTGATATTGGGAATAAATCTACTTGAGACATATGACCTTAATCGTTGTTTTTTTTATAAATAAAGGAAGTAATTATGTACCTATTAAAATACAGCGCATGTATATGGTGTATTTTAGACAGTAACAAGTCCTTTTTTTTGTTCTCATTAAACCATCTGGGGGCACGGGAGTGCCCCCCGCCAAGACAGCCAAGCGAAGCGAAAGGGCACTACCTACCTTTTCTCGAAGCGCTTCGTGGTTTTTTTGAACCCTCATAACTTGGGTTTGGATTATACCAGATAAACAAAATTCTCGGAACATGATGTCAATAGTGAACTTATTAAGCATATTAAGTTTCAATAACATAGCTCTTATACTTTAGATTTTATTGATATCTAAAAAACCCCGATTTCGTCACTGACTCACTGATGATCATCAAAACTCATAGGGTACTTCCTGAAGTCCTAGAAAGCTGAAATTTGGTATGTAAGCTTGTATTAGTACACAAACAATAAAAAAATTATAAAACTTGGAAATTTCAAACAAAAAAAAAGAAGTGAAATCCCACCAAAAACACTTTCATGTAAAATGTTGCCGCCAAGACATATGGCTCGTACTGTCAAAAAGTTATCAGATCTCATGTAGAGCCAAGCTTATAACTACATGCAATAACTCTATAAGCCCTAACTTCACAACCTCTACACACCGTAGTCAAAATTTGTGGCTTGGCCGTTTCAATACTATAAGAACTATTGAATAACAAAAAAGCAAACAGTGAATACATTTTTCACCTTACTCCCATGTGACGGTAGCGAAACGGCCAAGCCACAAATTTTGACTACGGTGTGTAGAGGTTGTGAAGTTAGGGCTTATAGAGTTATTGCATGTAGTTATAAGCTTGGCTCTACATGAGATCTGATAACTTTTTGATAGTACGAGCCATATGTCTTGGCGGCAACATTTTACATGAAAATGTTTTTGGTGGGATTTTGTTTACAAATTCGTAACATGAAAAGTATAAAATATGCGTAAAATGTAATAGTATTTTGTAATATGTAAATGACAGATGATGCAAATACTTGTAAGGGTCACCGCTCACTGTAACAGCATGGCTACGCCTCGGCATTTACTTTGCTATGCAAGTGAGGCCTTTAAATCGTATGCGTTAAAGTAAATTTTACAATGACTGGATAAAATAGTTGACGCCTGGCAGCAAGCGCGCTTGCCGCTAGAAGCCACTAGTCCTGCTGACCATACGCTTCCAGCGAGCGGTCCGCTACCTTGCTGCGTGACGCCAGCAAGCGGTATCTTGCCAAAGCCTCGCCACCAATATCACCGTAGCCGCGCGCGGCGCTCGCGACCTGCCACCTCGCATGCGGCGGGCTGGCAGCTAGTGGTTGGATTGAGTTGAGGCGGTGCCGGGCTTTTGCTGCGATGGAGCGGTGCTGACATAGTGGGCGATGACCCTTATGGGGCGTCCATGCTACGCGAACCGAGCACGACCCTAGGCACGAATAAACAGAATTCGTTCGTTGCTCGCGATGTCAAGTGTGGACGTTACAAAGAGCCTACAACGAGCGCGATGCGAATCGCTCTATTTGTGAAAAAACTAACAATCGATCGGAGCGCGAACGAGCGCGAGACAAATGTTAGTTTGAGAGTCGCAAGTCAGTCCACGCTACGCGAACAACGAACTAATCCTGTTCGTTCGTGGCTTGGCTCGTGCTGGGTACGCGTGACATGATGGACCATTAGGTTTACTTATAAATACTATTAAAATTTTTTTTCAACTAGACTAATATTGATACGTACCTACTTGTATTTCAATTGTATTTGAATCTTATAGTAAATATTTGTACATGTTCGTGATAATAAATCAACAATGAAGTCTGCATACAAAATATTAACAAAACCAATTTACTATAAATAGGCATAAAACATCGTTGTTTATATGTGTATATCAATTATACCGTCGATTTTACTGAAAAGTAGACAAGATAAAAGATTATGAATTGTTTTTGTATATTTGTTATAAGTATTAGATATAAAAAGTTGTGTTATTATTAATAGAATAGTAACAGAATTACAAATTGACGAAAACTTTTTACGTTATTTTTTTTAAGTTTGAATTAAAAAATATAACTATAAATAAAATAAATAAATAGCCTGGGACATTCCTGACACACTGCTAACTGATCCCAAACTAAGCAGAGCTTGAACTGTGGAAACCAGGTAACTGATATACTACTTTTTGGTTGTAAATACATACTTAATATACCTACATAATTACACCCAAACCCAAATATAGATATTATTTTACAGAGAAATAAAATAAAATATATAGATTCGATCTAATGTTACGAGTAGGTAGTATACATTAATGTAAACCTTTGTAAATAAAATATACTGTTAAATAATACATTTTCTACCGTCTGATCTCAAACTAAGCAGACCATAATATGGAAATTAGTTCAATAAATATTTACACCAAGCCTGGAAACAAACAAACACGCTTTTCTGCACACGAATGTTTATCCTGGATGGGAATAGAACCAAGAACAGTGGCGTAGCTGAGTAGTCCTGGTATTGAACACCCCCTTCAATCAGCCCGTTAATAAAAATAATAATATTATAAATAATAAATGTTGCTGATGCACAACAGTAAACATTTATGACACCACGCGTTACTGAAAATCTGAGCACCAAATATTTCAGCTAGCTAACAAACCTTGTTAGGAGTGGACAGCCTTTTTAATCGCGTCGGATCGTCACCCATCATGTCTCATTGTTGACACCTCGACGATTGTGCAATTTTCCGAAGAACACATCAGTCAAGCGCTAAGGTTGAAGTATTTAGCGACCGCTAAGGCTCGCTCCACCGGAAGGCGGGGGGAGGATAGTGTAAATAGATGAGTCTTACATATAAGTAGTAAAGAAGTCTGGAGTATCACTCATCAGTTATTTTCTGGAGTGAATACAGTTAAGATGTTTTGCAAATTAGTTCTGTTTTTTGTGGCAGCAGCCTACGTGTTTGCAGCACCCACTGATGTGGTACCCTTAGAAAAACAGCAGCCCACCGTCATTCCCATTGTTTCACAATCTGAGGAACTGGAGCCCAACGGAACTTACAAGTTTAGGTATTTAATATAATTTTCCCTATATGTAATTGATATTAGGTACCTAGCAGTGACATAATAGTGATATTTTTTTTTCTTACTTTGATTTGATAGATATTTTTTTAAATTTGTTTGTTTGATATAATTATTCAATTCGTTTTTTTTCAGCTACGAAACCGGTAATGGTATCAAACGCGAAGAGACTTCCTTTGATAAGGTGGTTCCAAAATCCAAGAGCAAATCTTCCAGTAGCGAAGAAGGAGGTGAAGACAGTAGCGACAGTGATGAAATCCACGTACAGCGGGGTTCATACTCCTATACAGCTCCTGATGGCACACTCATTACTTTAAGGTAAATACGAGTAGTTAACGTCATTCATATAAATCGACTATTTTATCAAATAATATTTCTTTTTTTTTGCAGCAAAATAGTTAAAAATATTTTAATTAGGTATATTGCTAGAAACTGAATTTAAAAAAATGAATCTTAACGTATACATTACACAATATTTCTTTATCTTACATATTATTCAGTTAACATTTTTCAGTATATTTCCTCGTACATTTATGTATAAGCTCATAAACTACTTGTGTAGATATTATTTTATCGGAATTAAATATCCTGGGACATACTTGACACAGGACCACCTGTTCCCAAACTAAGTAGAGTTTGTTCTACGGAAACCAGATAACTGATGTACTACATAGTAGGTATATTATGCTACCTGTAAATATATACTTATATTTATACCTATATATTTCACTCAGCTGATCCACGCAAATACGTGTCTCGAACCCACGACCTGCGGCGTAGCAGTCAGGGCATACAACTTCCAAGCCAATCAGCCCAACTCCTTATGTGATTCACGTTTAGCTAAGTGATACTGAGACTAACATTATTTATTTGCAGGTACATTGCTGATGAGAATGGTTTCCAACCAATTGGTGACCACATACCTAAAGCACCAGCTCCAGTGTCAATTAGTTCAAGTTCAAGTGAAAAATCAGGACGGGCATTAAACGCAGATAGCGTCCAAGGTGGCTCTGTACAATCTGCTGTTGTAGCACAACCACAACCTTCTGAGCCAGCACCTGCCAAGCCTGCACCTGCTGAGCCGGCACCTGCTGAGCCTGCACCTGCTGAGCCTGAACCTGCTGAGCCCGCACCTGCTGAGCCTGCACCTGCTGAACCTGCACCTGGTGAGCCTGCACCTACCGAGCCTGCATCTGCTGAGCCTGCACCTGCTGAGTCTGCACCTGCTGAACCTGCGGCTGCTGAGCCAGCACCTGCTATGCCAGCATCAGCAGAACCCGTACCGGCTACACCTTCTTCTGCAGACTCATCAACTACACCTTCGTCAAGTGGTACAACTGAGCCCGCTACATCTGAAGTGGCATCAACAGCTGCCTCCTCTGAATCATCATCATCTTCCGAAGTAGCATCAACAATTGCCCCCACTGAATCTGCTACATCCACAGAATCTGCATCAACAACAATTCTAGCAGAAACTACCACATCTTCTAATGTATCTACTACCGAATCTGCTGAATCAACTACCTCTGAAGTAGTATCAACAACAGCTGCTGAATCTCCTTCTACTACGCCTGAAGCTTCAACAGTTACACATGAGTCCACTGTTTCTGATGCTGAAGTTTCTACAACAGAAACAGCTAAGGCCGCCTAAACTAACGCAGTTTTATATGAAGTTTTTTTTAACCAATTTCCAGATGGAGATGCAAACTATGAACAATAAACATAACAACTACTAACTGCAAAGTAAGGTTATCCATCGAACGACATTGATGCTTTATTGATACGGGTTGACTTACTTTTATAAGCATTGTATGAAAAATGTGATATAATTATTGAAACATGTCAGCAATCTTATTTATTTAATGATGACAGTTTTCTTACAAAAATACACGAGTATATTTTGAATTTTTATTACTCATCATTTGAAAAATGAATTTTTGTAGGTATTCCTATAAATATTTCCGAAGGTTTTTTTATTTATATATGGAATGCAAATTAATACTAAAGTGGTAATATAAGTGCACACATGCTAACTTCTTGAGAATTTTCAAGAACAGACTACATGTCAGTTAACATTGATTCGGAAAAATATAGAATAACTAGCAGACCCCCGCGGTTTCACCCGCGTACGGTTTGAAATTTTTTGCGGGGAACACTTATTAATATTTATTAAATAAAAGTACCTAAGTTACTCCATATAACATCAGCTATGAACCGGAACAGACAGACAAAAATGTTTAAAAGCTCAAACCGATTTTATTCAAAAAAAGTTGAACTCACATAAAAGCTTGGTGCAATGCAAAACTGTTTAAAACTGGAAAGTCAAATATAAAAGAAAATTTAAATCAAAAGCACTAAGGAGTATTGCTATCAACTTCGATGCAAATCACCCCAAAAAATCAAACACGGATATTTTTACTATTAAAACTAAAAACCAATATTATACACTAATAAATAAAACTCAAAGAATCTTATTTAATTATTATTACAACCAATGAAAAAGAAATTAAATTAACTACATACACTCAAAATATTCTAATAAAATAGTGAAAATGAACTTCCAAACAAATTATACAGCAATCGCAAATATTCGCTAAGTAGGTAATCGAAGAGATTTCCAAGGAATTTTCGAAGGAAAATCAAGGCATAAGGTAAGTTTTTCATTCAAATATCCAAGAACAAAAAAAAACAGTTTCGTATTCTAATCCGATTTAAATATTCTTTTATATTTGACATTCCAACTTTAAAGATTATTGCATTGCACCAAGTTTTTTGAATAAAATCTGCTCAGATTACAGAACAAAAGGCAGATAGAGCGCTCGAAACACGGGAGTGAGGCCAAAAAAACACAGTTTATTTAAATGAAAGTGATTTTCGTTAAATAAAGTTTTTTAATCAAAGCAAATACAAATTCTAAAGCGAATACCAGGTATGTGTTTTACAATTTATTTTTGCTTTCTTGGCCTCACTCCCGTGTTCCGGGCGCTCCATCTGCCTTATTCTGTAATCTGTGAAAATCGGATTGATTTTTCAAACATATGTCAAAATAAAATGTAATTTAAAACAAAAGTCCTAAGGAGTATTGATATCAACTTCGATGCAAATCACCCCTAAAATAACTTTCTACCCCTTTTTAAACCAGTTAGGCGATGAGTTTAAATAAAATATGAAACACGTCGTCCATCAATTCTGTTAAAGAATGTTTATGCAAAATTTGATGTAGATCGGACCAAGGAATCACTTTGTCCCATACAAACTTTGCCCCCATTTTTCACCCCCTTAGGGGTAGAATTTCGAAAAATCCTTTCTTATCGGATGCCTACGTCATATAAAGAACACATCCTCCAAGTTTCAGGTCTCTACGATCAGCGGTTTAGGCTGTGCGTTGATTGTCAGTCAGTCATTCAGGACAAAGCATTTTATATGTATAGATAGATATAGACAACAAGATTTAAAAATCTTTTGCCAATAAAATTCAGAATACACAAAATGAAATAAAGTCTAGAACAGTTCCTGTGTCAAGATAAAATCTGACACTGTTTTAAAGTTAGCGAAAGAGCACGATATGTCCCATAGAAAATATCCAATTCTATCAATTCAAAATGTTATGATACCGCAGATTTTTTCACTGACCTCACAACAGTGTCAGATAAGAGGTTCTATGTAATTATTTCAAACTTTTTAGTGTACTTTGAAGACGGTTAATTTATTTTGTAAAAACTTTTTTATTTTAAAATATGCGTTTTCAATCAATATCTCTATAGATTTTTCGGTGACCGAGGTATGCATATCATTGATAAATTAGTGAGAATATCGAATAATATGCTGCAATCGCGATGTTCGTGTTCTTTCCGTTTTCGGAATTCCATCAAATTCCAAAATCCGTGGTCGGATCATGATAAAATTTATATGGGACCACCGTGGGATCTACTCATCGAGGAAAAATCCCTTCTGAGTAGTAATATCGAACAATGAAATTCAGAAACTAGTCAGCGATTTCTCACTGATTTTTAGCAGTAGGTAAGGACCGCACTGAAAGAAGGTTCTACAAAACTAGTTATGTAAGTTGACATTTTTGATGTCGGGAAACAAACTTTAATTATTACATATGATCAAATATTTTATTTGGTTACTGACCCAAAACTAGTTATGTAGATTTTTGATGATTTTTCGGTAAGCAGCAAACTAATTATTGGTTACTATTTACTGAGATAACGTAGATTAACTAGTGTGGTTGCAGCAATAAAACCAATTTCTTATTTATTAACAAAAAATAGTTTTTGTTAGTGTTCAGTTCAGTCCTCATGATAATAATGCAGTAACAGTAGGTAGGTACCATGAGGCTATTCTAATGAATTGGAAAGTAATCTGTTTTCAGGATTAGAAGATATCGGTGACAATTCACTTTTGACAATTATAGTCATGCGTCTTAACGATATCCAATCGATTTTCTTGTTGTATCGAGAAAGTTATTAAAGAAAGTCTAATCGATTTTCATTTTAGTGATTTTATTTTCCAAATTATATTTCCTTATCACTGTCTTACTGCTTAATACCGCCTCGTGTGTAATTACCAACTTTGCACACATGTATCATACTGTACCATTATCGTTGTTCTTAATTTCAGATAATTATTACAGGATTTATGAGCAATTATGTTTGTTAATTGATATTTACCTAGTAATGTAAGAATATTCTCTCTCTCTTTGATTTCGTACCGATATATCGAATTATTTGGTAATTAACAATAATTCGATATTGATAAACCTATTCAAAAATAATCGATATAACATATATCGATACTTTTTGTAATTTCCCTGTCGATCAAACATTGTCAATCACTATAGGTAAATGTTCCGTTTCATGCAGCAAGTATTTAAGGATATCCTATTTCTTAATTTTTAAAATTATCAAGCTATATTTATGTGCTGAAATTATTTCTTAGTTATGTATAGCGATATAATATTGTATTTTTGCAATGATATAAAATGGAAATTAAAATATTTTTTTGTAACATATTATATTAGTTACTCGCAAGTAGTATGAGTGAACCGGAAAATGTGAACTGTCACCGATATCTTCTAATCCTGAAAACAGTATAGTTATAGGACTCCATAACGGAACGACGTATCATGAATGGTTTCCAAGGTCTGATAATAGAGCTATTTATTAAAACTATAGCAGAAAAATAGCCGTGATTTGGATGTATAGCTAAGCTTGTTTAGATATTACCTACACCGGTCATTTATTAACCCTCCCTAATTAAACTTGTATGTTGACAACATATGGAACCTCTGAGATCCCACCTAGGCCAAGGCGAGAATCGTGCCGAAAATTAAATGGTACGAGTGTGACTAGAAATACACAAGCATCATTTTAGGGTATCTGGCGCAACCCTGATGTATGTAACCTTTCTCTTCTACACGGATTCATGTGGAGGGTAAAAACTTAAACCTTTTACATACTAATGCGGAAATGTTAAATGATGTTGAAATATGACCTATAATCTTTCTAAAAGAATTAGGCAATCAAATTCAAAAATATTATTTTAAAGCCGACTGATAGTTCCAGAGATTTGCGCGTTCAAATTACGCGTTGAATAAGAAAATTATTGATCTTTTCGCATTTATCCGATGCAAGAATGTTAGTGAAAATGTATAACCTTCATGGGAAAGCATTTCATTACAAGTATGTATGCACGCTTGAATTGTGAAGCATGCAAATTGGAATATCGGTTCAGATCAAATGTCAAGATCAGCTTACGTCTCGTAGGCATACCAAAGCATGAAGAAGCGCTCGTTCCTCCTCTCACTTTTGTTGTGAAACCAATGACGTGCACTTTAGCTATGTCATTGTAACTTATAATCGTACTTATCAAGCTCTAGTTTATAGGGAAGACGGGATTCGAAATTGAAAACAAAATGGAAGGGCATTATGAATTGTAAGTCGTTGATACAAGTATACTAAGCTTCACTGATAAATACATACTGAGTTATGACGGATTGCTGACACGGGACAAAATTGAGGAAATTTAGACGGGATGAATCAATATTTTTAAATTATCACAGAAGACTATGATGGTGCAGTAAAAATGATACAATTAGAATCTTCACAAGGAGTGAACACGCTACATTGAGTGTCAATAACCTCAAAGACGTAGGCTGAAATTACGTAAGAGGTGATCATCTTTCATCAAACAGCAAGAATCATGTGTGATTAAAACTTATTTTTTCGTACGCCGGGGATATCGTGGGTTGACAAAATTTTAGTTTTATGTACATTGAAATTGATATTTCACATAAAATTATAATGCTGAATATCTAGGTTAATTTCACAAAGCTTATACTAAAAAAAATGACTGGAAATTGACGGCCCAAAAAAGATTAGCCTTATCACCTTTACACGGACAAATCGGCGAGCAAGCTCTCAACCGGAGTTAATAATTAGGTAACTATGCCTGAGGGCACCCCAGGGCATATTCTTACAAGCTAAATAATTAAATTACCCATATTCTATTTACTTAGTTACAACTATAATGTATATTAGATGCAAGTTGTATTGTATCTAATACCTACCTACCACGCAGTGCGGGCGCGGGCTTGCTTATTCATAGGTACTCAAAGGCCAAACTATTTAGTTGCGTAGGATCAGGACAGAGTCTTCAATAGAAATGCAATGTGTTGTGTGTGTCCCTATGTGAAATATAAATAATGATGATGGTTATAATTAATCAAATAAATGTGGATCAAGATATTGATAATAAATAAAGAGTGGTTGAATTGATTATTTTGATAGTACTACTGTAACGTTGCACTTGCAAGTTACATAAATAAATATAAGTATAGTTAGAAAACCTTTAATAAAACTTAATTACACTTAAATTAAAATAATATTTACAACTTATTCTAAAACATAATTAAATATAACCTATTAAACTAATAAAACCTAAAAATCTAAATACTTAATAAATATTATTGTACGGAATCTACAAGTACGTATTAATGATGATGGTTCCCGCACCTACGCATCCCTAACAAATCTAACGGGTTTGCGAGCTGCGCCGGCGCGGCGGCCAACGCCCAGTCGTTCAGTTCGAGAATTCTCCACGGCCAGTGCGCTTTGAGACTTCACAGGTGACGGCTGCGTCACTTGCTTCGAATTTTGTATCTAGTTTAATATCACGTGGAATCCCGCTAGGGTAAGTTCCCATGTATTATCTATCTGATTCTCCATTGTAAGGTGTTCTAGCTTTCTATCTTTCCTATCCATGCTAGCGCTGCTTCCTTTTTATTGTTTGTCAGGGACACTGTAACCTAGATTCAAACCTACCTACACAGTTGCGCAGCAAACGCTTTAGCCTTTTGTTTCTGGCCTTCCAGGATTTACGTCTACATTTACGTCTACATTTACGTCTACATTTACGCCTACCTTGCATCTACCTAGGCAGCTTGATAACTAGCTGTGGAACGCTGAGGGACCTACCTCCTGTACTGCCTGCCTGGACTACCTACTCCCGCTGACATCCTGGGAGCTGGACCAGACCGAAGCGAAAACTGAAGCTGCTACTTCTACCTTAGTTCAGGCCAGTGTTCCCCCTGTTAAAAACTGTACCCCCTGTGAAATCTGGACGTGAGGCGGCCACAGAATTTTAGGCAATTAAATGTTTCATTGGACTAATTTCCATTGTTTCATTTAATCGAACCCTACCTACCTATCTGTTGGCGTCCCCCTAAGGGACTTGCCACAGTGGCGCTCTTTACGTGTGTTTCTAGTGGCCTATTCACGTCTAGATTATTCCAGAAGTCAGCAGCTAGTACAATCATCTATCTACCTACATATTGTACTGTGAACGTGAAGGTGACATTGCAGAATAGCGAACTGGTACGTACTATCTTATTTTATTTTTTTATGTGACCGCTTACCCTGATTTTTTCTTTTCTCATTTTTCATTACCTATCATTGTTAACTGCTACGTATTAGTATCTTCCTACTAATTGTGTTAATTATTGAGTAATTTTGTTATATAGTAACTATTTGAATATTCTAAACCGTTATTATTAGTACCTACCTACTGATAATAATTAATATATGCTAAAACTAAATTGTAAAATTAAATCTATTGTTTGTTATACGTAACAGTTCGCATACCTAAATTCATTCATTTCATACCTTTTCGTTTCTTTCATCTTTTCGTTTTCATTTCATTTTCATTCATTCAAAAAAAAAAAAAAACATTTCAATTTTAATTTTATTTGCTTTGACCATCACCTAATCGTAGATAAGCTTATTTTCTCATCTTGTAAAGAACACCAATCATTCATTTCTCATTATATTCATTAACTACTTAAGTAAATCGTCTAGTTAATCATGGGAACTCATACTATTAAATTCTTTTTGCTAAACAAAAACGAATTAACCTACGAAGTACTCATTAGAGGCGAGGAACCTGCATCAACCGTACTTGGATTACGTAAACAAATAAATAAATTAACACCGCTTATACCTACTTCTGATATTTGTGAATCTGGAATCGATCCGGATATTGATATTTCTGGCGTTAGCACTTCCTTAAGTGAATTTACATCGCGAGTTAAATCGTTAGAGGAGAAGTACGATTCAAATCTCTTTGAACGCACTAGAGCGTTGGGTAATCATCTATATCACCGTCTAAAAAGAATAGATTGCACGGACTCTAAACATTTAGAAAGAGTGAGGGCTTTGTCGAAAAATGTTACGAACTTGATGATTAATAAAATTTTTACTATTAATAAATCGGCTAATCCGATTCCTAGCTGTGAGCCTGTTGTAGACGTTGAACAGACATCGTCGTCGCTAGACTCTGTACAAAACGTAACGATACATTGTGACCGCTCGCATTTAAATGATATACAAAAAATAAAATTTAACGGCAAAACGTGTGTACATGCATTTGTCCAGAGAGTGAACGAGTGTAGTACTGCTAGAAACATATCGCCTTCTAAATTAATGAACTATGCTACGGAAATATTCACGGACGATGCGTTACATTGGTTTCGTAGTATTAAAGACAGTGTTACTACTTGGGATGAGTTAATTTCTTTACTGATTGAGGATTTTAGTCATTTTGATTTCGACTACCGGCTATTGTCTGAGATACGAAACAGAACACAGGGTGATTCTGAAAATATTACTATATATTTTGCTAAAATGTCTGAATTATTTTCCAGGCTAACTAAAAAGATTTCTGAACAAGTGAAATTAGACATCTTAATGCACAATATTAGACCGTGTTACTCTAGCGTACTAGCTTCTAATTCTTCAACTATCAATTCTATCGATAATTTAAGAACCATTTGTAAGAACTTTGAAAAAATTCAGTCTTTGACTTCTCAATTTAAAGAACCTCCTAGAGTGTCTACTGATACGTTAGCTCCTGATCTAGCATTTTCAAAAACGTCTGAACCTAGTACTAGCAGATCTAATACATATAATCAAAATAGATACAATAGTTACAATTCTAATAAATCTAATAGTAATTTTTACAACAAGAAATATAACTATAAAAATCAACCAACAAATAATACTAATTATTCAGGTGTAGCTGCTATTGCTTCTTCTAATTCTAATACTAAAAATGTTTTCTGCCCTCGCTGCCGTAACTCTGAGCACTCTTTGAAGCAATGTAAAGCTGATAGGTTCCCCATTTGCTTTAAATGTGGAACAATGAATGTCACTTACCCTGAATGTCCTAAATGTAAATCTCAATCTAATTCAAAAAAACTAGCTACTGAAGATTGCTGTAATATAAATGAGGTAAAAAACTTAACTAAAACTACTGATTCTACTAAAACTAAAAATTTTGATGAAAAGGATTGGAAAGCCTGGCTTTCAACTATTAAAATTTTCTTTTCTAGTTATTTCATTACAACAATCTTCGATAAAAAACCTATTGATGATGTTCGTCCTTACGCGGCTATCCAAGTAGGCGACAAAAACCTCTGCGGTTTACTCGATTCTGGTTCTACAGTAACTATTCTAGGTAATAATGCTCATCTAAATTTAATTTCACTAGGTCATACAGTCATTAATAACGATGTTGTGAGAACTTTTACTGCTGCTGGTGGACAAAGTATGGTTTCTATAGGATACATTAATCTTCCAGTTACTTTTGAAAACCAATTTCACTTACTAAAAGCATACATTGTTCCGACTGTTAAATCAAATTTAATTCTAGGCATTGATTTTTGGACAAAATTTAATCTATTTCCTAAATTTTCAAATTCTATATCTCTGCACGATGCTACTAGTTATGATGGTGATGTGACTACTGTAACTGATGCTAAAAGTATACTACAGTCCTATAATGAACTAACTGAATGTCAGCGAGTTACTGCTGATAACATTATAGAACAGTTTAAAAATATCTCAACTGAAAAACGTGGTTTAGGTAGAACTAACTTAGTATCACATACTATTGATACTGGCGATGCCTTACCTATTCGGCAAAGATACTATCGCGTTTCGCCTGAAAAACAACGTATCTTATCTGAACAACTAGACGAGATGCTGTCGCTGGGTGTCGTTGAGGAATGTGAGAGTCCATGGTCTTCACCTGTATTATTAACTCCTAAGAAGGATGGCAAGCTCAGATTCTGTCTAGACAGTCGTAAGCTAAATTCTGTTACGAAAAAAGACGCATATAAATTACCTTATATTTCAGAAATTCTAGATAACCTAAAAAATGCTAAATACCTAAGTAGCATAGACCTATCTAAGGCCTACTGGCAAGTGCCTATTTCTGAGAATGATCGGAATAAAACTGCATTCTATATTCCTCATCGTGGCACCTTTAGATTTGTGACTATGCCCTTCGGATTGACAAATTCTCCCGCTACTCAACAAAGACTTGTTGATACTCTTTTCTATGGGCCTGAATTTGAAAACTCAGTCTTTGTATACATCGATGATATCGTCATATGCTCGGCTCAATTCGAAAATCACATTTCCCTGCTTTTAAAAGTAATTAAGAAACTAACAATGGCTAATCTGACTATTAACTACGAAAAATCCGTATTTTTCCGTACGGAACTTAAATATCTAGGCTATGTTGTTGATTCTAAAGGTCTTCACGTCGATCCTAATAAAATTGACACCATTTTAAATTACCCTACTCCTACAAATAAAAAAGAAGTAAAAAGATTTCTAGGAATTGCTTCTTGGTACCGTAAATTTGTCCCTAAATTTAGCTCTATTGCTGGTCCTTTGAATAAGCTAACTTCTACTAATAAAAAATCTAATCCTTTTCTTTGGACTACTGAAGCTGAGGAGTCTTTCACTAAACTCAAAGAACTTCTTGTATCTGCCCCAATCCTATCATGCCCTAACTTTGACCTACCGTTCGAAGTACACACTGACGCTAGTGACTATGGTGTTGGAGGATTACTAACGCAGACTATTGACGGAGTTGAACATCCTATCGCCTACACTAGTAGAACCTTGACAGGTCCAGAGAAAAACTATAGCATCACTGAGAGAGAGGCTCTTGCTGTCTTGGTGGCTTTGGAACACTGGAGATGCTATCTCGATAATGGTACTAAGTTTACTGTCTATACAGACCATTCAGCACTCAAGTGGTTTCTTAATCTAAATAACCCTACTGGACGCTTAGCTAGATGGGGTGTTCGTCTATCTGCATTTAACTTTGAAATGAAACACCGTCGAGGTGTTGATAATATTATACCGGATGCTTTGTCTCGCGTTTGCCAAATTTCAGCCATTGATAATAATCTAAACACTACATTAACTACAAATGATCAATGGTATCTAAACATATACAATGGTTCTCAAAATTCTCCTACCTCTTTTCCAAACTACTTAGTCAAGAATAATCGTTTATTTCGCTTCATGAAAACTCATCATCCTCTAAATAAAGAGTTCGAGTGGAAAGAAGTTGTTCCTGCAGAATATAGAACAAAAATTATATCTGAAAACCATTCTGAACCAACCGCTGGTCATTTTGGTATTATTAAAACTTATAAGCGCATCAGTCTTAGGTACTACTGGCCTGGTATGCACGCTAACGTAGTAACAGCTGTAACATCCTGTGATACCTGTATATCACATAAACACCAAAACCACGCTGCCTTAGGTGAAATGGGTCGGCCCAAACACTGTTCGAGACCTTTTCAAACTATAAGCATAGATTTAGTAGGACCTCTACCGCCTACTAGAAAACTAAACTGCTACATCTTAGTCGTGACTTGTTGTTTTAGTAAGTATTGCTTATTATTTCCAATCAAGCGCGCGACTGCAGAAATTGTTACTAAGATCTTAGAAGAACAAGTATTTCTAATACATGGCATTCCTTCTACTGTGATACTTGATAACGGTAAACAATTTATAAGTGCTACGTTAAAACAGATGTTTGAAAAATATAAAGTACCTAAATTACACTTCACTCCTAAGTATTCACCTCATGTTAATACAGTTGAACGCTACAATAAGACTGTTATGACTGCTATCTCCACATTTATTTCTAACGATCAACGTATTTGGGATCAACTTGTACCAAAAATCCAATTCGCTGTGAATAGTTCTGTAAACGAGGTAACAGGCTACACTCCTTCCTTTCTAGTGTACGGGCGTGAATTAGTTACTTGTGGTTCACATTATATCGATACTGAGAACGATAACGACGTCATCTTTCAACCTCGAGATTCCTACGCTGAGAATATTGGTGTGCTTTCTAGTATCTTTAATAAAGTACAATCACTACTACTACAGGCTCATAGTAGGAATTGTCAACAATATAATTTACGCAGAAGACCTGCTGAATTTAATATTGGTGACGTTATCTGGAAAAGGACTTTTTATCAAAGTGATAAAGACAAGTATTTTAATAAAAAATTAGCTCCTAAATTCATAAAATGTAAAATCATTGATAAAAAGTCTCCTCTGGTCTATGAATTAGCAGATATGTCTGGAAAACTACTAGGTTCCTGGCATATCAAAGATATGAAACTTATTAACTATAAAGAATAAAATAAAACCTATATACTAGCCTTAAAATTAGATTAAAACTATTACCTAAACTGTAGTGTACTAAAGAAACATAAGTATTTTAGTACACCTAACTTATTGTTTGAGTATAACTTAAAATTTACTAATTATACTCTGTTTGTAAGGATCTCAAGTCATTAATAGTAAGATTTGATGATGTTATGAAAGAAGATGGTATGATGCGTGAAGTATAGAATGTAGTCTGTGAGTAATGATAAGTTTAGTATGAAATAATAGGTAGTAGTCGGATTTTGCAGTCTAGTATGCAAAATCCTTCGTTTTTTGGCGGGGTACTGTAACGTTGCACTTGCAAGTTACATAAATAAATATAAGTATAGTTAGAAAACCTTTAATAAAACTTAATTACACTTAAATTAAAATAATATTTACAACTTATTCTAAAACATAATTAAATATAACCTATTAAACTAATAAAACCTAAAAATCTAAATACTTAATAAATATTATTGTACGGAATCTACAAGTACGTATTAATGATGATGGTTCCCGCACCTACGCATCCCTAACAAATCTAACGGGTTTGCGAGCTGCGCCGGCGCGGCGGCCAACGCCCAGTCGTTCAGTTCGAGAATTCTCCACGGCCAGTGCGCTTTGAGACTTCACAGGTGACGGCTGCGTCACTTGCTTCGAATTTTGTATCTAGTTTAATATCACGTGGAATCCCGCTAGGGTAAGTTCCCATGTATTATCTATCTGATTCTCCATTGTAAGGTGTTCTAGCTTTCTATCTTTCCTATCCATGCTAGCGCTGCTTCCTTTTTATTGTTTGTCAGGGACACTGTAACCTAGATTCAAACCTACCTACACAGTTGCGCAGCAAACGCTTTAGCCTTTTGTTTCTGGCCTTCCAGGATTTACGTCTACATTTACGTCTACATTTACGTCTACATTTACGCCTACCTTGCATCTACCTAGGCAGCTTGATAACTAGCTGTGGAACGCTGAGGGACCTACCTCCTGTACTGCCTGCCTGGACTACCTACTCCCGCTGACATCCTGGGAGCTGGACCAGACCGAAGCGAAAACTGAAGCTGCTACTTCTACCTTAGTTCAGGCCAGTGTTCCCCCTGTTAAAAACTGTACCCCCTGTGAAATCTGGACGTGAGGCGGCCACAGAATTTTAGGCAATTAAATGTTTCATTGGACTAATTTCCATTGTTTCATTTAATCGAACCCTACCTACCTATCTGTTGGCGTCCCCCTAAGGGACTTGCCACACTACAAAGGATATTAACCCAATCTACATTTATGTACTAATATACAAGGTATAGAGTTAGAATATTATAGAGTGATAGCGTTAACAAAGTTACCTTGTGATGCATTCACAGATATATCGTAAACTTTTACAGTCAGACAAAATGTCGATATGGATTCCTTGTCATTTGTTCTCGGTAAAAGTATCGATAAAAACAGAGAAATTAGCATTCATTATATGTATTTTAGACGTTAAAACTATGTACGCGCACTTTATCTCAAGGCATTTTGACCGTAACCGTGTTCACGACCCGTACTCTACTACGGTTGCTCTATTAATATTCTAACTCTATGATAAAAGAAGAAAATGATTGACTGACATAATAAACTATATATCAACGCACACCCTAAACTACTAGAACTAGGAACGTGAAATCATGGACATGGCTTCCTTTTAAAATGTAGGCGAGCACAACGAAGAGTTTTTGGACATTCAACCTTTGATTTATAAACTTGAAACTTAGCATGATTACTTACCTAAAGTAATCATGCTAAGTTAGTTAGTTACTTAGTTTTAAAACTATCCCTAAAAGGGTACAATTAACTTGAAACTTGGTATTAATACCTTGGATAGTTTCTCGAAAATCAACCCTTAACGGAAAAAGGGGTAATTATGATTTAAGAGGAGGATTTTACCATAGAGAACGTGATTTTACTTAGAGTCTCGAATAACTTAAATGTTGGTTCCTTTTGTAGCCTAAGGAAGGATCTTTGGAAATTGTACCACTTAGGGGGTTTTGTCCTTAGTAACAAAAAATTATGTAAGTACCGAAGCGCTCGTGGTGTAGCATGATTAGCCGTTCTTAATCGATCGGCAAAGTTAAGCTACCACCGTCGTGGTCGGTACCTGGATGGGTGACTGCCTAGTGGTATTTGAAATCGAGCGTTTCCGTGCTTCGGAAGGCACGTAAAGCCGTTGGTCCCGGTTATCACTTAATTTTGATAGTCGTTAGGCTAGTTGGATGCCTCCTAGGCGGCTTGAAAAATTCCAACAGTAGGTTGACCACTAGCCTACCTCCACCGATCCGCAGTGGGCACAGTGGGCACGTGGAGTATTGCCCATTCCCCTTCACCTTCATTTGTGAAAGGAGGCCTGTGCTCTGCAGTGGGACATTATAGGCTGATAATTATGAATGATGAATGTAAGTACCTACAGCTTAAACCACTGGACTTAGGGACTTGATATTTAGAGGGTGTGTTTATATGTGAAAACCAAACATTATGAACAGATTTATGTAACATAGAAACCCTAGGGTTCAAATAAGGGAAAATTAAAAATACATAATAAAATACGAATGTATGAAAATAAATCATTTTGAAAGTTGAGTCCATAAACTAGACCTTTACTTTCTTTTACCAATCATTCAACTCATAAATTAGATGGGCTTGCGTTTGGCCACTGATCCGCCCACAAGCGACGAGGACGAAGCCTAAGATGGAACACGCTTGCTCAGAAGAAATCTATTCACTCTGGCCTTGAAAGTTCCTTGATTGTATAAGTTATGAAACACAGACGGAAGCAAGTTCCACTTCTTCCCTTGCTGTCCCCATTATAAATGAGGAAGCAAAACGCTGTGTCCGTATAATTTTTGGTATAATTGTCAACAACGTACGGGTGAAAAAACTCCGCCGCCTTGTGGTTCGGTGTAAAAAAGGAGATGGTGGAATAAGGTTGAATTTGATCCTTATAAGCGATAATATGAGATGGTTAAAAAAACCGGACAAGTGCGAGTACTGGTAATGTTTAAATATGTTTTATAATGTAAATAATTGTAATTTTCTTAATTTTTGTACATCTTTAATTATTGTAATTGGTGTATACTAAATACTGTTATAACAATCTACAAATTTATCAATATCAATATAGTATTGTGTCCAATTAATTTATTTTATAAACTACTAGCTTTATAGCCCGCGACTTCGTCCGCGTAGATTACTTCTTTTTTCTAGATATGAATCATTGTAACAATATAGAGCTTTGTTCATGGCTATTGTCCGCCACTACGTGTGATATTGACAAAAGTTCAGGTAGATGAGAGCTCACATGCGAGGATGCCACATAAAACTGAAACAGAAATGCCGCAAACCTAAATTAAGAACTAAATTAAGATCTTTTAAATTCAAACGGAAGGTGATTTGGGATCAATGGTATACGCGGCAAGAAGACTGTTTCTCCTCTGGCAGAACCAGTAAATATTTTTGCGTCGATAACCTTGCGGCGGAGAGCTGTTGTAGTCTAGTTCCAAAGCACAATTTTGGAGGCCTTATATCTCTTTCTCTCTATAGTCTTTCCCTCATGTCTGAGGATCGTGGTCAGCATTGGGTTTGCTTCTAGAGCGGATGATCTGCCTCCACCGGTTTCTATCCAACCCGTCCCTTACGACCGTGTAAAACTTGGAGGACGGTGAGTCTTTTACTTGATCGGATCATTTAGTTGGTGAACGACCACGTAGTCGTTTTACTTCCGTGTTCCCAACTATGATCAGATTTTCCAAACTTTCATCGCCTTTGCGCACCATGTGGCCGAAATACGAAAGAATACGTTGGTGGCATATGGTGGACAATCGGGTTTTAATTTGGAGCAGCGATAGGATTGATGCATTGTTGCGTTTACCGGTCCAAGGTATTTTCAACATCCGTCTCCAGCACCACATCTCGAATGCATCAATCCTTTTTCTTTCTCGGGCCAGTATAGTCCACGCTTCCACTCCATACATGAAAATGAGGAATACCAATGCTCGTATTAAACGGATTTGCAATACGCCAGTACCATAAGCCGAAATAATAAATTTTGTATTTTTCACTCCGAAAACAAAGAACTTCATATACTAAATTTAATCCCCCTTTTCACTCCTTAAGGGTTCAAATTCCAACAACACCGATATTCGTTGCGTTAGTTTATAACCATAAGCTTAAATAATAAATTTAGTGTTCTTCCATACACAAATTCATCCCCCTTTTTACCCTTTCGGGATCGGAATTATCAAAAACGTTGAGGCACATATAAATTAATTTTCAATCGTCAGCCTAAACACAGAATTTGAAGATCCTAACTTCAAAACTGACGGACTTCCATACAAACTTTCATCCCTTAGTTTACCCTATTAGGGGTGGAATTTCCAAAAATCCTTCCTTAGTGGATGCCTACACCGTATAATAATACATTTAGTGAAGTTTACTTTGAAATTGAAGGACTTGCATACACAACTTCATCCCCCTTTTCCTCCCTTCGGGGGTGGAATTATTACAAACGCTGAGATAACTATATATTAATTTTTAATCGTCAGCCTAAACACAAAATTTGAAGATCCTAACTTCAAAACTGACGGACTTGCATACAAACTGTCATCCCCTATTTTACCCTCTTAGGGGTGGAATTTCCAAAAATTCTTCCTTAGTGGATGCCTCCACTATATAAGGTATCTTTGTGCAAAATTTCAAATCTCTAGATCCAGCGGTTTGGGCTGTGCGTTGATATATCAACAATCAGTTTATCATTTTATATATTAAGACTAGCTTCTGCTCGCGGCTTCGCCCGCGTGGCCTACAGGAAACAAATGATATATTTTTGTACAACAATAAAACAAAACAACTTCATCCCGCTTCGAGGGTGGAATTATTATAAACGCTGAGACACGTATACATTAATTTTCAATCTTCAGCCTAAACACAAAATATGAAGATCCTAACTTCGAAACTGAAGGACTTTCATACAAACTTTCATCCCCTATTTTACCCCCTTAGGGGTGGAATTTCGAAAAACCCTTTCTTAGTGGATACCTACTCGTCACAAAGAATATACCCTCTAAATTTCATGTCTCTAGGACCAGCGGTTTAGGCTGTGCATTGATATATCAGTCAATCAGTCAGTCAGTCAGTCAGGACTTTGAATTTTATATATATAGATTATTATTAAGATTACCCTCTTAGGGGTGGAATTACCAAAAATCCTTCCTTAGTCGATGCCTACACCGTATAATAATACATTTAGTGAAGTTTACTTTGAAATTGAAGAACTTGCATACACAACTTCATCCCCCTTTTCCTCCCTTCGATGGTGGAATTATCACAAACGCTGAGATAACTATACATTATTTTTCAATCGTCAGCCTAAACACAAAATTTGAAGATCCTAACTTCAAAACTGACGGACTTGCATACAAACTTTCATCCCTTATTTTACCCTGTTAGGGGTGGAGTTTCCAAATATCCTTCCTTAGTGGATGCCTACACCATATAATAATACATTTAGTGAAGTTTACTTGAAATTGAAGGACTTGCATACACAACTTCATCCCCCTTTTCCTCCCTTCGGTGGTGGAATTATCACAAACGCTGAGATAACTATATATTAATTTTCAATCGCCAGCCTAAACACAAAATTTGAAGATCCTAACTTCAAAACTGTCGAACTTGCATACAAACTTTCATCCCTTAGTTTACCCTATTAGGGGTGGAATTTCCAAAAATCCTTCCTTAGTGGATGCCTACACCGTATAATAATACATTTAGTGAAGTTTACTTTGAAATTGAAGGACTTGCATACACAACTTCATCCCCCTTTTCCTCCCTTCGGGGGTGGAATTATTACAAACGCTGAGATAACTATATATTAATTTTTAATCGTCAGCCTAAACACAAAATTTGAAGATCCTAACTTCAAAACTGACGGACTTGCATACAAACTGTCATCCCCTATTTTACCCTCTTAGGGGTGGAATTTCCAAAAATCCTTCCTTAGTGGATGCCTCCACTGTATAAGGTATCTTTGTGCAAAATTTCAAATCTCTAGGTCCAGCGGTTTGGGCTGTGGGCTGATATATCAACAATCAGTTTATCATTTTATATATTAAGATGTAAGCAGTTGACTCGTAGATAGGTTAGGATAGGCTCGTCTTATAACTACATAAGGAAAAATGAATTTCAGGAATTGTTATTTTCAAGTGATTAATTTAATTTAAAAGTACAGATACAGTACAATAATGTTGTTGACCCCTATAAGGAATCGATAAAAAAGCCTTGATCCGCCGCTGAGAAAAATGGTATCAAAGAAGGACGGACGGATAACAAAAAATCATGATGATTACATGCAACAGTTAATCTGTAAAAAAAAAATGTTCTGCCCGGAATTGGTATTATAAAGCTATTAATCATACCAACCGTGAACATCCACCAATAATATTAACAGTAGTATGGATCATGAGTAAAATAATCGGAAGTGAATCGCAACATCGGGCGCACCCGTGGCCGCGCACGCACCCTCTTGAACATATTACGCAAGTTGCCTTGATAAGTGATACTAACACATTGCTACACTGACAAGCGAAAACAACGCCTACTGTTTATGTAACAACAACTGGACCCGGCGAGTGATGCTGTGTTTCTGATAACGAACTCTCGATGTACTACGGTATTAATGTAAATTTAAATAAAATATTTGTTTCTTTTTGGTATTTCATGCAAATAAATAGTAAGTAAGTATAGATTAATTTTTCACTTCGAGCAGCTTTGCGTTTGACCAAAATCTTCACTACATAGTATATAAAACAAAGTCGCTTTCCGCGTCTGTCTGTCTGTCTGTTTATCCACTAACTCCTCCTAAACCACGCAGCGTTTTTTGATGCGATTTTTACCATCAGTTAGATAATTTATCAGGGAAGGTTTTGTATATGTAATAAAGTATGTTATATATACAGAACATATAAAAAGTCAATGTTTCGTTAGCACATTGCGCTTTCATTGCCAGCGCTGACTACTTTACGAGATACATCAAATTGATGTACTACGGAATTAAGTATCTTAAAAATATCTTCAAAAATATCCGCGATGGTATATGGCTCTCCTCTATGGCTATCCTATGTATAACACACAGTAACCATTTTTATACGATAGAGTTTTTTTTTGTGAGTTATACCTACTTTCGAAGTTATTTTGACCAATATAATATCAATCCTTATCTAATTAAATAGTTGGGTACGTTGGGCATTTAATGTTGATAAAGGTAGCTCTTTACTGCAACTCATTATCATTTATAGTTTGGAAGATATTACAGATTTAAAACTAGGTACCAAAAACGTGATACCGTGCTCGGGCGTCTAGCGGGGCGGCTGCGCGTGTAATAACAAAGTCAAAGCCATTTATTCAATTTAGGCCCCAGAAGGGCACTTATGAAGGTCACATTTACTGAAGTTACCACCGGTTTGGAACTCGGCCTTCAACTGAGAAGAATCCGGCAAGAAACTCAGCAAGGTTACATTTTTAAAATATTTTTTGGACAATCTGACTATGTTTGGCTTTTTTTTCCAAATAATTAACAATAAAAAAGATATAAGTACCTAAGCATAGATACAGACGAGAAACACTACATTAGTACCAACATTTGCACCCGTGCGAAGCCGGAGCGGGTCCCTAGGGTCATAAAAAGAACTGTTTTGGCCTCCCAACTGCAGCTGCAGGAACACACCGGTATGTAAGCTGTACCAAACGGTGATGATTTTTCAATAGCCACTTGCCAGCAGTATCTTACTATTCTGTCGTTGTGTTATATATAGCGGTAGGTTTCTTCCATCACCTCCTTAACCCCCCCTTTTAGGATTAATTTTGCAAAACTAATAATGAAAAACTTTATTATTTATTTACTTTTCAAGTTTTTAAACCCAAGGAATAAGATTTTTCAGCAAAACAAAATCCCCCCCTTTTCAGCCCAGTTAAAGGTTGAATTTCCAAAAAAAAACCTTAGTGGATGAGTACGTTATAAAACGAAACTGCAATATTTCAAGTTTGTAACCATTTTGTAGCCCCATTGCAGTTTAAGTTCTGTGTTGATGAAAAGTAATTCAGTCAGTTTCATCTTTTTAATTCTCTCAGTGTGATTTATATTAAACTAATACTTTGGACAGGATTGTAGTGCAATAGATAAGTAACTAGGTACTATGTATATTTTAAACACAGACAAGTTCAGATATCATTATAGTTATGTGTAACTTTCTATTATGTACCCAAGTTGTAATAGAGAAATGATAGATGTTATCTATATTGCTTTTGATTTCATTGTTATCTTTTGAATGGATATAAGTTTGACTTGCAAAAGGAGCATTCTCTAAAATCACTTTCTTGGAATCTATTATATCTTGTAGTTACTATTCACGAACTGCATCAAAGTAAGTACAACAAATCTACATACATATTTTACTCAGACGTCCTAAATAAGTACAAGTGCTATTGTTTTTTATTTGAGGATATGAATGACGACCGCCATAAGACAATTCTGTTCGTGAGTGGCTATTAGTTTTCTATGTCGACAAGTATGTACTTATAGACGTCGTGTTTAGTAAAAAGATAAGTATTTTTCAGTGTTGCGACCTTACTGAATACAAAACTAATTTTACAGTAATATATTATGTAATTTTGCCATGACTTGTTTGAAA
Source organism: Polyploca ridens (assembly GCA_951394255.1). Classification (NCBI taxonomy): domain Eukaryota; kingdom Metazoa; phylum Arthropoda; class Insecta; order Lepidoptera; family Drepanidae; genus Polyploca; species Polyploca ridens. Next base: position 9,581,432 of record OX596250.1, read on the forward strand.
GTAGGTAAACATTTTAGCTAATTTCTTTTCCGGCTTTCCCTAGGTTCAATTACGTAGGTACTTATAAACAATTAAGTGCACTAAATACAGTATATTAATACTAGTTATGCCCTGCGGTAGCACCCGCGTACTCGAGGGATATCTTACTCTACTCTACCCTACAGTCAAGTTTTCTTTAATTTTAAACGCAACTTTCTTAAAAAAATCCGTATAAGAACCTTCTCCAGAATATTAAAAAACTTAAAAAAAGATGAATGAAATCAGTACAGTCATTCGCAAGTTATGGCGTGACCAAGGGAAATGGGGATTAATTTTTTTTATATATAGAGATTATTCAGAGATTAGAGAAGAGATCTTTAATCAAGTGGGTTGGGTGAAGGACTTCAATGATATTTCTCATTGAGGCCTAGCATTAGTAAATGATGGCATTAACTTTAGAGATTATTTGACCTCGCTTTTAAGCGGTCCTCCTTACCTTACCCTACCCGCAACGCTGGACAACGGTGCCTAGTTATATTAAATTATTCATTAACGGGTTATATTGATTTGTTTGAGATTAGAGTCATCATTTTGAAAGTCATGTCGTTATTGTGATGCTCTACATATTCAATAGACTTTCATTTAAGGTAAAGCTTTTGATTTTATCTGTATAACTTTTAACCATTGAAAAACCTGATTCTTATTTCCTATACTCATGTAGGATAGATTGAAGACAAAAATAGCTATTTGCGGTGATTGTTGTTTTCTGTTCAAATGTCATGTTACTGAGTATTTTTTATTGTATAAGAAATTACGTACTTAAAAAAAGAAACAAGTTTAAATTAGTATTAATTAATTTTACTTTGTATTCCGTTTTTTTAGTTTATTATCACATAACTTTGATAGCTTAATGAAGCAAAGGGACATTTCAAGTATTTATTTAATGATTGCAGGGTAATTATTGTACGCGATGAATCAATGATTCCGATATAGAACGATTGGCTGTTTGTTAAACTTCATATATACCGAAAAATCATAGTAGTGAGTGTCACAGTGTCCAAATTATTATTCACATTAATAGCCCTAATGTTAGGTGTAATTATGTAGGTATATTAACCCGTTGGTTCTCGCGAGGGACGCGCGTCCTATTATAACAATTGATGTCATTGTTATATTTTTAACCGCGAGCCAATTATTTACAAACAAAATGTAGTATATGTAGGTCAGTCATTTGGTTTTCATAGCACAAGCTCTGCTTAATTTGGCATCAGAAAACGATGTGTGAATAATGTCCCAGGATATTCATTAATTTAGGTATTAAATTTTCTTAATGATCTAATTCAAATGGTAACAATTAATGAACTTTGTCAAATAATTCTTCTTTTTTATGTAGAAATTGAAATCAAAATGTCGAGGCATCGGTATAGCGTATTGCAGCGGCAGGCCGGGCATGAAAGTGAGATGTCTCAGAGCAGAGCGCGAGTAAGTGGCAGGGGTGAAGTATAAAAGTGAGCGTACTACTACCACTCTGACATAGTTCACGATACTCCACGTGCTACATCGCTGCTGCACGTAACCACACACACATACAACAATGAAGCTACTGGTAAGTAAAGAAAGCATTCTTCAATAACCATCAATTTCTCCATACATCAATTGAAATTTTATCTATAAATAAATAAAAATCAATTATCAGAGCATTACTTGTGAACGGCTTGGCCGATTTGATAGCTTTTTTGTGGTATTCACAATTGTCAGGATACAATTCTTGGAAAATCTACCGGTAAAGTTGGAATTTTCACTCGGGTGACGCCGGGTACAAACAGTTAGTTAATAATACAATTAATTTGATTTTTTATATCTATGATTAACATAAATTAAGGTGTTGCATTAATATTGAAGGATATCCCGCAATCAGTTGCTGCAAGAGGCAGCATCGAATAGGGTCAATCGGTGGACGAGTCGGCTGTTGAACTATGACATTTAAATGCCGTAATCTTAAATAGCTACGGTTAATCATGGTCCTTCTTGATTTGAGTTTTTATTGCGATATGATTATTGGATGCTACTAGATTATTAAAACATTATCACGATTTCATAACTTAGAAGTTTATAAAACTTTGATAATTTCGACTTTCACAAGTGGCCTACTAGGACCTATGAATAAATGACTTTGAGTTCAAATAATGTTTCATAAAACGAATGTTTAAAAGCTCATATTCAATTTTCTTACTAACAATTTGGCTACTTTTAATCTACTTGTAGTTTTTTGCAAATTAGCACTTTAAAAAATTCTAAACGTTTACTTATAACATACATTGAGCATTGCTATTATGTGAGTAATTTAAATTGAAATAAATCCATATCCGCATTACGTACTATACAAAGCGCATTCATTAAAGAAATTACGCCATAAATGGACAAGAAATAAGCAAACGCGTATTATGTCTATGAATGAGAAAAAATAACGTAAAGTAGTACTAAGTATACTATACTATACTAGGCGTAAATAAAAACAAGTTTGTTAGTACTGTTTTTTTTGTCATCGCAACCTCAATTTTTTTCCTGGACTTTCCAGTACAAACAGTTTCGTTCGTGTCTTAGTATTGCATAACATTTTCTAGGTCATACTAAATTAAATTGAGCTCAGAGGTGTTAGGTTAACTTACGTCTGCTTCACTTGTAACTGTTATGCAGTATTCTGTAATCATCTAAGCATCTGTCAGTGATATGTAAGCGAAAGCTTTTAAAATGCCATTAAAAGTAGCACGACGCAGACAAGGGCTTTCAACAGCAGACAACATTTATAGTGTTTGCAATATACAATCTATTAGACAACCCACTTAAGCAAATAAATTATTAGCGAAGCCACATATCTGCATAACTAATTGGATATAATGATCTCATATTGACTACAAAAAAATGAATTGAGATGATAAAATAAAGCAATTAAAACAATGGCAAATTCCAAATTTATAAAAAAATGATATCACTTATTACATAATAAAAATCGCGTAAATTATACCTGGGGCTGGTTAAGCGTAACTACCAGAAGATTGGCAAAGTTGCGCGGTGATTATTTAATTTGATACCAAGTCAGTTAGCTCACTACTCGATTCATTCATATAACGGAAACTCGCATAACAGGAGATATGCTAGCACATCTCTTTACCGTGAAGTACTTGAAGACATATTACGTTAATTTAATAAAATTATTTTTTCCTTCCGAAATAATGAGCTCGAATTATATAACAAAAGAACACAATAAATATCCTCAAGGCTTACAAAGCATGTTCAAGTCAAGTGGATCCCAATGAAAATAATGCTATAGTTATGGTCTTGTAAGTGCCAATACATATTACCTATGTTGGAGCCCACTTTCGCCCAACCTGCGTGTCGAATGAGCCGGTTTCACAAGATGCTGCCTATTGTATCCGCTGCATCTTATCTTGCGACATTACGAATATGATTAAGCGGTTCAGTCTGACATCATCCCATTATTGAACATGCTTACACTATGTTTACGCAGTTTCGTTAAATAATGATCAAGTTTATTAATTAAGTAAATTGTGAATTTCAGGTCGTCGTATCTGCGGTGCTGTCTCTTACGGCTGCTCTCCCGCAGCGGAGAGTTTCGCTGAAACCTGATGAAGGGACTGAAGACCAGCAGCTAGCCGAACAAAACTATAACAATTATCAGCCTCAGCCCCAACAGCAAGCTGAATATAGGCAACAGCAGGAGTACAGACAAGCTAAGCCCGTCGATGATTTCAGACCGAAAGTTCAGTTGGAAACCACCACATACATTCCTATCATCCGTTACGACAAGGAGCAGGAAAATGACGGAAGCTATAAGACATCGTAAGTTACCTCAAAGTACATAATTTGATTATTTAAAAAACTGTTACGCATAAATAAACATTTGCCGAAATAAATAAATGAAACCATTTTAATGATTGGAAAATAAAAAATATTTGATACCATGTAGTAAATTGATATTCAAAGTTAAAGTTCCTTAAAAAACAATGGTTTTTATTATTTCAGATACGAAACTGGGAACAACATCCAGGCTGAAGAGCAAGGATACCTAAAACAAGTCGGGGAAGACCAGAATGCCCTCGTGCAAACTGGTTCTTATAGCTACACCGCACCTGATGGTCAGGTCATCACTGTAGAGTACACCGCTGATGAATTTGGCTTCAGAGTCAAGGGCGACCACATTCCCACTCCACCACCAGTTTCCCCAGAAATCCAGAAAGGTCTTGATCTTATCTACGCTGGAATTAAGTCTAACCAGGTAAAGTTTACTTCATGTATTACTAGTAGTTGCCTACCTAATTCAAATTTGTCTCCAATGAGCATATGACCATCACCTTTGAAATGATTACATAAGTTTTAACTTCGAAAATGTTATGTTAGAATTGACGGTGAAACTTATGAAATTTGTTTACGCAAAAGTTCATAATATGAATGAAGTAACTTTTATGTTCATTGCAAAGTATAATGAGCCTGCAGATAGTTATACAGATATACCTACCTACAACATAGTTCGGTAACCTTATATCCTACTCCTAAAGTAAAATTCAGTGGCTTTTTTTTTTACAAAAGTGATTGTTACCACCAAGGTTAAGGCACCTATACAAGTTCGAAAAATAAAATTAAGTTACTTTGATATGTAAATAATAATTCCTTGAAGTGACCTTGAGATATGTGATAGGTATAGCAGGGTGCTGCTTAGTTACTGCTAATGTTATTTATATAGATGTGAAATTATGACGTTAATTTAAAAAATAATTATAGGTTGGTAAAGTTGTATAACTCTACGTTTGTTTGTTTGTATCATACTTATAAAAACATAATTAATATAGAAATTGAGTGCTCGGTGAAAACCATTGATAAAGTAGTACAATTATGTTAATAATATTACAAATATTAATTAATTTGTGTATACGTATTGAAGCATTTTCAAATTTGTCGTATTGATCATAATTAACTTTTACCTATAGGAGTACATGCACTGAGAAAGAATTTGCCTTGCTTGCCAAGACGCGGTTTCCACTTTTAGTGTCGCCCACTTCATCGACCATTCGTTTTTTGACTAACCGGCTCATTGCCATTTTAGCTTGCTAATTCGTTGAGCTATGTCGGTAACTTTATTTATCAGTTGGATGACCTCAATTCGGATTTTATCCTTCGAAAAAACCCAGAGCATAACTCTTTCCACATCTCGCTGGATGACTTTAAATATGGTTAACAATATTTAACTGTAAATGCAAATTTTGATTGATAGTTTTATTCAAAATTATTTTCTTCTTTTCCAGGAACGTGCTGAGTTAGAAGCAAAAAACAACCCTGAAGCTGCCAGACAACAGGAAACAAAGGCTGCTCTTGACTACAAGGGTCAATACTACCAACAGTAAACTCCGCATGCAAAGATAAACTGTGAATCCGTCTCTTGTGATGCAATCATCACATCTCAAGCTAAATTAAGGTCTCTATTGGCAAGATCACTGATGCCATAATAATGTTGAATGTCAAATCTCTTTTACACATTTGTCAATAGAAGACAGTAATTCTCAATAGTATAGGAATATTAGCCTGACAAATCAAAACTCAGTCTCGTTATAAACTGAACGTTGAAATGCCGGAGCTTAGATAATTACTTTATAACCTCCGTTTACCCAAATAATTATTACGCTTACTTGGATAATAATTGACGACATTGATTTAAAATGTAATTGGGTAAATTTAAATTCAACATTTTCCGTAGGTCGCCTGATAATTGAGTTAAATCATAAGTGTGAGTGTGTTTAAATTTATGGTAGTGTTTGATAATGCAACGACTAAATACTCATGACTCAACTATGGTGAAAAATAGTCTTCAGTTCAATTCAAAGACGCAGATTGAACTCATCGCTAATATAAAAAAAATACTGTTATATTTTTTTACCATGCTTTTATTTATAAGAGAAGATAGTTAAAGAGAGATTATTAAAATAAAATAAAATTTGTGCTACCTTTAGAGACATCGCAGACGTCAGATTTTCAGAAGCCCCCATTTGTCTGCCATTCCCAAGAATAGCCTTTTATATAGGACCGACTTTTTGTAGAACGTGGGCGTTTGGTAGGATGGGATACAAGTGTACTAATCTCTTAGAAAAATTAAGACTACTGATTTTCTGACATGTGTGAGCGCCCTTATATTATGATGTGTGTTCAATTTACATGATACAAATACTTTATTTTTATACTTTTGTAAATACCTTATTAACTTAATTTTTGGTTTTAAAATAAAATGTTATGTACTTTTATGATGATATTTTATTCATTTTGTCACTAAAATACTAATCAAATTATTTTATCTTGATTAGTTGGTAAAATAATTTCCAGTAGATAATAGATAATGTTACTTGGGTTACTATTTGTACGTATATACATATATTACGTGTAATCTCCATATAACAATAATTTGTTGATACATTCAAAATAAATATATGCCCAACATCACGTACTGACATCATCGTACAAAAAAAGGAATTCTGAGTGAGTGAGTTGGACTCCTGCATGAATGATTCCGTACAGTAATAATAAAACCAACTGTGGAATTTTGCTTTGAAATAACTTAATAACTATTTTGAGGATTTCTGTTTTACCTTTATGAATATTATAAGATCCAATTAATAACAGTTAACAAAAATCGTTAGTTATTGAGATTTTTTGGAATCGATTTATTTTATTATCAACTAAAAAGATAAATTGATCTTTTTGTTCCACCGTGAGTGTGTATTATTGCCAACAGCAATATGTACATGTGTAAAATGAGGGTTGGACTCCCAGAGTTCTATTGAATAATAAATTTTCTTTAACACATTAGTTCATCATCTGCCTAAGCTGCCCTATTCCCAATCATGTGGGGTCGGCGCAATATGTACGTTTCTTCCATTCGTCTCTTCTATTCACTATACCAGCATTCATTCCTTACTTATCCATATATCATCTTTCACACAATCCATCCATCACTTTTTCGGTCTTCCTCTTCCCATATATCCATCCACTTTCATATTCATAACTCTTTTAGTGACGTGGCTTTAATTTCGCCTCATAATATGTCCTTACCACGCTAAACGGTTCTCTCTCAACTTTTCATTCACTGGCGCTACTTTCAAGCTTCCCCTTATGTACTCATTCATTATCTTATCCATTCTTGGTACTCCACACATCCATCTCAACATTCTCATCTTACTGCATGCAATCGTCTTTCATCCGTCATCTTTACTGCCCAACATTCCGAACTTATAGATTTTCCCCTTTAGCTTGAAAGGCATCCGTGGATCAAATTCAGCCCTAGTAGCCCTACTGGGGCTTATGAAGGGCAAAGCTACTAAAGTTACTACCAGTTCATAAGTCGGCCTTCAACTGAGAAGAACAGGCAAGAAACTCTGCAAGGTTACATTTTTTATATATTTTTTTTGACAATCTGACTGATCACTTGTGATACCTGTTATCTATTGCCATTTCATCCAACCTGAGCTGATTCTCTGCTTTATATCTAGGTCAAGATCAACCATCACCCTGCATTTGTGATCCGAAGTACTGAAAGTTGGAGCAGACTGGTACTGACACTCCATCAAGCAACATAGGCACGAACGTGGAGAGGCCGCCAAAATCGCAGAACATGTGTTCAGTTTTAGTTCTGCTAATTCTTAAGCCAACACTCTCCAGCTTTTGCTACCATTTCACCAACCTGCTCTGGACATCACATCCATTTTCACCGATTCGAACAATGTCATCGGCAAATAGCATACACTAGGGTGCCACTCCCTGCAGGTGCGACGCCAAGGCATTCATTACCAGCAGGAAGAGGTAAGGGCTCATAGCCGACCCTTTGTGTAAGCCGAAAGCCACACTGAACTTATCGGTAGAGCCAGCCGCAGACCGGACATATGTACTGCACCTAATGTACATCGCTTGAATCAGCTGCAGGTATTTCCCAGGCAAACCATTCACTTTGAAGAACAAAGTCAACCATTTATATCCATTATCACCCAACCTCAACTGGTATCCCGTCTGGCCCTACTGCTTTTCCATTCTTCATACCTCGTACTGTCATTCTTACTTCATCCCTAACTAGACCTATATTTATAGGTACATTCTCAATAACTTCACTCCAACCATATATTCTCCTCATAAATTAACGTTTCAAAATAAACTTTCCTCTTTCTTTTACATCTTCATCCTTCGTTAATACCTGCCCACGTTCGTCTTTAATACACTTTACTTTTGCATTTGTTTCTTTGACACAAATATCTGTTAATAGATTTGCTGAAATATAAACAAGATGTCCCAATACTCAACGTCAAATATATATCGGACAAAAGGCTAGTCTACTGATTTGGTATAAGCAAAAGAAAAATCATGCCATGCCATGATAAAAGCCATATTTTGAAAGTGTTCAAAATCAACACTCTAGATCATATTTTTGGGCATTGTGTTCACAAATTTCCCAATTTTGTAGTGTTTTTTTATTAATATAATCCTTAATAACCATATACTCTTAATACTAGTCACAAATCGGCCTACGATTGTCCACACGTACATTTTTTACAGAGCTCTATCTTTTTATCTGTTATAGTTTTACCATAAAAAATGTGTTACTGTGCCCATCTATTATGGTAAATAATAAATTATTAACTAACTTTACAATGAAAAAAATCCCAAAAAAAGATATTTTTTGTATGGGCGCCCCCTTTAATTTTTAATTATATTATTTGTTGTTATAGCGGCAATAGAAAAACATATTTTCTGAAAATTTCAGCTGTCTACGTAATTTAGGGTCCCGTTTGACATCCTTCGGGGAACCCTAAAAAAACAATTAGTCAACATCAAAGAAGTATCCATACCTAAAAAAATATCATGGCTCTATTTTAATAACGACATTATATAAAAAGCCATAATTTAGAGCGAATATATTTAAAATTATACTATAAAAAATGTTAAAACTAACATAGTACTAATACTGTGTAAAAATATATCTTATATTGGTATATTTTATGGATTTTTCGGTGCGCCTGCTTATGATTCCATAGCAAAGTCGAGTTAGAGTAGAGTCACAAAATTAAGAACGTTTGTATAGAAAACAATATTTTTCTAATTTTATTGAAAATTGTTTCGTCATTTTACAAAACTTTAACCTTAAAGGAAGGGGTGTGTCAAAGTTTGTATGAGCAATAATATTTATATAGACGAAAGGTGGACTAAAACGACGACTAACTGGTACGCCATAGAGAAAAAGCGAAGGCCTGAAGACCGCAAAAATGATGGTGTGATGTCATCGCAAAAATTGCAGGTATGACATGGAACAGAGCTGCTAGAGGCAGGGAGAGATGGAGGCAAATGGAGGAGACCTTTAAATTTAAAAATGATATTTTTTTAAAAAATGTTTTCAGCAAAACATGATATTAAAGATACAGTGTAAGGAAAATAATGCTTATCTTATTATTATTATTATCAATGCTCATAACACAAATTAATGAACCATGTATTCAATTTTAAAAATTTTAACCTCTTAGGTAGTTAAGAGGAAAGGATGGCTGCAAGAAATTTGAAAAATAGTTAACAAATCTATTGCTGTCGCGCTGTTGCTGGGATATAAATGTATGAGGGACGATAGAGACAACTGGATCGATTATACCTATTTAAAATAGACGAAATCGCTATTTCGTAATCCCCAGTTTTCTCCTCCAATACTTAACTATTTTTTTTTTCAGGAATAGTAATAAGAAGGGCTTTGGCTATGTCTGTTGGTATTCCTTTTATTTTTTATATTCGTCAAATTTGTTTGCTGGACGTCTGATAAGGTCAGTAAAAATGGTCAGTTTGTGATTTTAGAAGACTCCTAATTCAGATAATAATTAATTTATGGAGAAAAACACAACCGAGAGACATACAGTGGTACCTACAGATTGCACGGTAAAATAATCATAGCTCTAGTGTCATTATCCAGAGAGGAAACTGAGGATTACGTTTGTATGGAAAAACGCCACCAGCGTTTCCTCTTAAAAAGGGTGCAAAAAGGTATCCTAATTCAGTCAAACTTACCTAGTTCTTGAATAGCGAAACTTACTATAGATTGTATGTAGTATTTATATACTCTGAGCCATTATAGACATTCTATTTACATGACTTACAAGATATTTATATGTAAGGTACTCGTACAACCTTTGTAAGAAGATGTCAGGTTGTATCGACTATAGCAAGCGTTGACAAAGTAAATACAATAAAAATATCCTACATTTTACAGTTGTTTTAAAAGGTCAAATCAATCAAAATAGTAAAGTTTAGTTTGCTTCACAATATTAGATATCCTAGAATAAGGTAAATTCAGTATCTTTTAGAGGTATATTATGGCTTTTGTAAATTTTATTAGTATCATCAAATGCTAAACGTAGAACAGGATTTGCAAGGGTCAGTCGTGTGTGGCGGAGCCGTTGAAGTATTTCTTAACCAAACCTCACTCTTTAGCGGACATCGTGCAACCAATGTGCGATAGCTTTGTGCAATTTTGGTTAAGTCCTAATGTGTGTGCTATGCTTAATTATATTATGCAAAGCTTTAATGATAGCTTTTGTTTTATATTACTATAACTTACAAAGATATGGCAAGGGTGTAGCTGTATGGTATTCAAATCAAAATGAGTTTTGGTGTGTAGTAAGTACTCGTTAAGAGTATCTACTCATTTGCTGAAACCGTAGCGTGCACCACTTCACCACAATCCTATATATAATCATACCCCACACCCATGCCGTCTCCTTGTTAGAACATACAAAGAAGAGAGAGAGAATACTTTATTTATTTACTTTTTAAGACGGTAGAGTTAGAGCAAATTTTGTGGTTCATAAACTATTTATGGGAAACTAGTTTCTGTCCCGCGGTTTTTCGCGCGTTAACTTACTTATCTTTTTTTTAACTTAAAAAGTAGCCTATACATATATGTTATTCCAGGTTAAGGTGAGATATTTCTACCCGGAATTTCATACTTGTACACATGGCTACACATCAAGCTATACATTGCCAGTATAAGCTGATCTCGCATTGTATAGGATTTCCGTTCAATGAGAGGTCAGCTTATATTGGAAATGTATAGCTTGATCTGTAGCCGTGCGTACATAGTTAGTTTGCACCTGAGTAAGTCTCAGTTTTTTAGGAAGTTTTTTTTTGTAAAATTGTTGTTATAATAAGTGTAATTTAACTTATTACTGAACTAATTAAACATTCATAAAAAAAAGTAACAAGCACAGGGTTTTGTTCACCAACATGAGTAGATTAGGACGGTGATGGGTTTTTGCGTAAAAATATTAATATGGAAAACGAGGAGCCTCCTAGGATAAAGGTAAGGACTTACCAGGAACTCCAGGAACTCCTATGGTAATCCAGCACAGTGATAAGCACCACTATTTCACATCAATTCACCAATCACAAAGTCCAATGCTTCCCGGTCTGTAGCGTTTTTCGTACTGAATGTTGCGGGGTTGCGGGGCGCGCGCGTTTCATTTTACTCGCACACACGCGTTTGGCGATGCGTCGCCGAAGTATCTCGAAGATTCCCGAAGCTCTTTTCTCGCTTTCACATATGATGTGGGAAAAGGAGAGGAATCGGGAAGTAGAGGCTCGTCATTGAAACTCAATATGAGTAGGTTTCTACTATAAATATTATTATAGGTATTTTGGCCTAAACAGACGGTACCTACCATAGACTTAGGATTTCGCTATTGGTACCTACCGTATTTTTATGAGATAAATGACGAATATAATAATTTACGGTATGTTGAAATAACGCAAAACTGTATAGTTATGTATCTCTTTGAAATTACGGCCAAGAGCAAGTCCGAGTTTGACTCGAGCACGAGGGTTTCGACCTTCCTAGGACGTATATTTATTGGTTTGGGCCATCACTTTACTTTAAGGTTTGTTTGAAAAAACTGTGCTACCTAATTAGAAACATCGTTCTATTATTCCTGTAATATTTTCATCAATATTTATCAACTGCAATTATTTAACATTCATTTAATTATTCACATTGAAACCAGAATTGTTTCAAACTGTGCGGGCTAAAAGGATTTTTCTTCCGCGGACGCTCGGACTGTGGAATGAGCTCTTCGCCGTGGTTTTCCCAATGGAGCACAGCGTGGGGTTCTTCAAAAAGGGTGTGAAGAGATTTCTCCAGGGTCGGCAACGCGCGAGTGATATCCCTGGTGTTACAAGCGTCCATAGGCTACGGTAACCGCTTACCATCAGGCGGGCCGTATGCTTTTTTGCCACTTGAGGTATAAAAAAAAAAGATTTTTCGGAGATAATGAGGGGAATGGTATATTTTTCGTAATTTTTCATCATAAGTACATACTATTATGAAGACTTTACATTTGATATCCCATTTGAACTAGTCACCCTACTTTGAAAATTCGGTTCCCCATGTCGGCCCTTTTTGCAAGCAAATTAAAATATATATTTTTTCACTTGGAATAAGATTGTGTAAGTATTTCCATCTTACAGAAAACCGCTAAATAGCTTTGTTATGTTCCTACGCGTAGGTAAGGATGCTTTAGAGCTCATCGGGAAGGGAGGAAGGGTGAGTGACGCCTCGTGTGTTCCAGGCTTACCATCAGGCCGGCCGTAGGCTTGTTTATCGACTTCTAACTAGTTTAAATCCATTCCAAATTTCAAATCAATAGCACTAGTTGTTTCTGAAATATACGGCTGTGACAGACGGATAGATGGAGGGACGGACGGAACGGCACCATAAGGGTTCCTTTTTACCTTTTCGGTACCTAAATAGGCAATTTTCTGCATTCAAATAAATATAATATGTTCGGTGATGCCTAGGGTATAGAATGAAATCTCCAGGTTCCCTATTCATACATCCAGCAAACACTGTTTACCAACCATATATATGGAGCTTGCACCCCCGGGGCATTACTAAAGCGTTACCGACTCTTCCCTTATCCCCGATGAGCCCTGGTGACCTTACTCACGCGTCGGGACATTTAGTTATGTGACTGTGGTATTCTGTAAGGTGGAGGTACTTCCACAGTCGAGCTGCTCTATGAGCGAAAAATGATTTACTTTCTTAAAACTTTCTGGAATCTAGGTTTTGACGACACTCATTTGACATCGGTTGTCTGAGGTAATAAACTATATAACATACATAACCAGTGATAATCGTCGTTGGCGCAGTCGAGTAAATAATACAATTGTGTTCCAATGAACAATATCAAAATTGACAGATTTGACAGTTGTGGTAATCTACTAATTCAAGAGTATCGAAAACCATTATGAATTTAATAAACAACACACATTGGTTCAATAGCAATGGAGTTAGTTGGAATGTGATTGTGTCACAATGTCAATTTTAGTTGAATTAGCAGACTTGGGCCCCGAGTGTCTGTAGTACTGTGTGTATAGTCACAATGCATGTGGGAAAACCAATCAATGAGTACTGACTCCTAAGTTGATATTTTAAGACGAAAATGTTAATCATTATACTAAAATATTGTACCTACGAATAATATAATTTTAATGTTGTTTCACAAACTATGTCCTAGGTTTATTTATGTTTGTACCTATACCTGACAAATTAATTACAATTTAATGTTAATTCATACTTACAAATTGACAGATACATAATATTATTCAACTGTTAAATAAATACGTAAGTAATGCAATATTATTGATCTTATGATTTGACTCATCATCTTCATCATCATACTCCATTGACTTCCACTTTGAAAGGTTTTGGGCCGCTTGCATCCAGCGGCGCCCAGCGACCCTGACCAGGTCATCAGTCCACCAGATAGGAGGTCGTCCCACTCGGCGCTTTCCAGTACCTACGTGGTCGCCACCTTTCTTCCGGATCGGCTCTTCGAGCGATGTGGCCCGCACATTGCCACTTCAGCTTACTAACTCTACGAGCTATGTCTATCGTTTTCGTTCTCCTACGAATGTCCTCATTTCGGACCCTGTCACGTAGAGATATTCCGTGCATAGCTCGTTTCATACCTCGCTGAGTGACTCTGAGCTTATTTATGCGGCCAGCATTTATCTGTCCCGTATGTCATCACTAATACATAACACGCACTGATTGAAGACCTTTGTCTTCAGACTCTGAGGTATTCTAGACGTGAAGATATGCCGTAGCTTCCCAAACGCTGGGGATGAAGATGGATTGGAGACATTTTATTTTATTTCTTAAGGCTATAAATTATTTTTCTTTCATGCTTACTTTCTTTCTTTCAATTTGAGAACAATAATAAGGCGAAAAACTTTGAAAATAAATAAAGACATTTTCTGGAAAATATTTTTCGTCTTCGAAGATTAATACTGTATTGATGACTGATTGGTTTATTCATGATCCAAGAAATATACCATGGGTTTATTTACTTAAAAAATCCATAAACAATGACGTTTGCAATAAAATCTAGTTATTCACACTTACGGTCAGTAGCTTTGACCTTCATAATTATGAATTAAAAAAATTATGAATGTCAAAGCTACTGAAGCTACCACCAGTTCGTAAATCGACCTTCAACTGAGAAGAACAGGCAGGAAACTCAGCGATCCAATCGTTTGTAGTAAAAAAAAAAGAAAACATGAAAAAATAATTTCTATTTAATGCCAACATATCATCCGTTATTTCTACATCCACTCCACACCATCAAGATTTTACTGTACTGAAATGACCCCATTGAATTAACAATGTTAACACGAATCTAAAATTATAAAAAAATCATAATTTATACCTAGAAAAATCTATTAAAATTATGATTTGTAATAACAAAATTATGAAGGACCATAAATATTCAATAGGTATTGGGAAATCGAATGTCGATATAATATTTTCATTTATAATCCAATCACTAGAAACGTTAGAATTATGTAGGTATGTATATAATTTGTTTTCCATTAAAACATGATTGTTTAAGCTGTGCATGCGTACAAACATGCTACGTAAGTGTGCGTCTGAGAGATGAATCGGGATGCGCCCGCGCCGGGTCGCACGAAGTTCATAGGTAAACATGCCGGTATATAAACCCCATGCAGTGTCACCGAGCACACATTTGTGCAGCTTGTGATTGTACCCAGAACCTTAGTGTCATCCTCTGCCCTACATATTGACATAATGGTAAGACATAAAGTTTAAGAATCTTTTAAATAGCTCAACTCTATCAAAAAATCTCTGAATATAATTTCAGTTTAAAGATACAATATGATGAAATATTTCAGTTTTAATACGTGTTTATATTTTGCAATGAGTCTTACTTAAAATCTATGTTAAGAGAAAATATTATTTTTAAGCATATTACGCGCACGGGGAGGAGTGTGCTATTTGGCACAGTTAACGTTTATATGGAGAAGGAATGCAAAAATAATTAAAAAAAAGTAAAAAAATATGAATTACCACCACCAGGAGATCATTAATTACTATTAAAAAAATAAAATTATCATTGGAGAAATTTAATTTTAATTCGTTAATATTCTTTTATGCTTAACTCTTTACGTCAATTCATGAATTGCTTAACTTTTCTAATTGGCGTAATGTCAAAGAGACGCCTATCAAATTATGCATTGTTTCTATTTAACGTAAAATTTTCTTTTAAATGTGTAATTAGTTCAGTAAATTCCAGAATCTGCGAGTCAACTGATTAAGTCGGTTAATTGTAACTTGTTACTATAACAAGTTACAGTTAACCGTTACACCTTTATTTTTTATTTAATAACGTTTTTCAAAGTAATACCTTATTAGGAAAAAACTGAGATTACAAGTATTAAATTCTCCTGTATGTAGTTATAAATGCGCGTCCCATCCGCGAGCAAACGGGTATTTTATATTTTCCACGCATATGATACGGATTCATCATAGACTTTTCAGTCGAGTTAAATATTTAAAAGTAGCCAGCATATAATTTTCTTCCCTTTTGAAATACTCATGGTAATACAATTGCAATAGTAAATAAAGTTATCACTTGACACGAGTTTAAGTGAGGTACTTACTGTATTTGCATATCCTTATTCTCAGAAATATGATATGTTATTTTATTTTGTTTTATAACATGGGTTGAAAGTCACAACTTGTTTCATGCGCATGAGTTTACGAGCGCCCGTCTCTACCTTTGCAAGATCTTTGTCAGGTCACGGAATCCTTTCTTTCCTTGTTACATACAATTTCTACTTGCATATATCACGTTTCCGCTGGAGCGAGTAAAATCATGCATTTACGGATTCGGTGTGCACAATTGTCATTCATAAAACTTAATGTATTCTCTTTGCAACAAAGACCTATTATAACGCGATGTGTGCGTGACACATGAGTGAAGCAAAGCTTCCAGCATTGCAGCAATATGAGTAAAAAGGGGAGAAACGCAAGTCACTGATTAATAGGTACTATTCAGCATATTGTTCGTGAATAATATATCATCATCGTGTGGTTACTTCAAATCATTGCGTTATGTACATGTTTCCTTATTCTACATACTAAGCTAGTTGAATTCTCTGAGGCCTCATAGTTCTAACAACGTAGGCAATTAGCCCCCTTACTCATAAAACGTTATTAAACTAATATACTGTTTAAAGGATTAGGTAAATAACGTCACTCTATTGTCATTGTCAAATAATGTGACATTATTTACGTGACCATTTAAACAGTATATTAGTTAAATAGCGCTTTATGAGTAAGGGGGTAGATGTTTAATAAAATAACCTTATAATAACTAGGGAATCTAATTCACGTTAATAAATGATAATAATAAATCATTAGTTTTAAAGAAGAATAAACAAACTATAAAGTAATAAAATCTAGGTGAACTTTTTAATAACATGCTCTGAATGGAAACTAGGATAGTAAAATACAATAACACCCGAGGAGCAACCATGACATAGGTAAACGATTTAAGTGCCTGTTGCACATAAATTTATATAGTGCGGTTAGCGGTTGCAACACACGACTCCTATGAACTTATTTCATTGTTCAAGATGAAAACACTTTCAACTCTCCCCTTATCTTCCGGCACTAGTTTGCATTTCCGCGTGTTGTTACACGCATGTTACAATACAGTTCTGATTTATTATTGTGATCTCATTTACGATTACTAAGTCGATCACTCGAGCTTGTCACAATATTTATCACTAGTTGACATATTATAATAGGCATCAAAGAGTATACGTAACCACTTGGGCAACACCGAAAGATAAGCGATTAGATTTATTTAAAATTAATATAGATAGTTAACCAGCTAGGAACTATACATGCGCGAGTAATCTTATATAATATCTAGATATGCATGTTTAATAGATAATTAATGAATATGCTAAGAAACTTTTCACACCCAGGCATATGTTCAAACTAAGTAGGTAGGTAATCAAAAAGGTGTTTCTATTTTGAAATTAGTTCTCAGCTGGTTTTCATAACTTAATTTCTTCTTTCATGATTCAAAGGTTTTTAGATATTCATCTTTGAACCTACTGTATTATTATAAATAAATATTTACCCCCTTATTTTTAATCGCTTTTTAACTAAATCTGTGTAATAGTTCTCTCACTCTTTCGATCACCAAATGTCACCTGTCAGATAAAGACTTCGGAATTTTGTCGTTTGATAACTTTATGAATAAGGGGGTTAGAGGTTACTACTCTCTCTAATAACATATTATTATAATACCAACAACGCCTACGGTCAAATGAACGCTTTTTGCTGAGAAATAAAAGTGCAGTATAAAGCTGCTTAGGCGCATATCTGAAAATTATCATTTTGGCAACTTTTTTTTACTATTTATAGGCCTGTGTTTAACTACAATCTCACCGTGGTAAATGATGATGTGGCCGAAGGTGGTAAGTACACAAAGCCTAGAAGGAACTGTCTCTCAAGTGCAGCTGTCGGAACACACCGGTAGGTGCTTGGCGACAGATTTTCAACTTGCCAGCCAGATGAGTACTACAAAGTAGTGTTATGGTTACGTCACGATGTTTTCCTTCACCGGAAGCTCAAGTTCATTATAGGATTCGAACCCGGGACCTTCGTCTCGGCACGTCTCGGTATCCAAAGTTCAAACCAGTGAGCTATCATCGCCTTAAAATGAGAACACTTTATGAGAATCTATATTTACCTTTCATATTTTCTACATGTAGGTATATAAGATACAGCATTTCCTCGAGGTTGCCCTGCTGCCGTTATCCGCAAGGTTCCCAGCGTTTGGGAAAAAGCTCCCGCCCGTTTGTCTCCTAAGGCGTCGATTATAATATAATTATTTAATACTCACCCATATTTTATTTTACAGTTTGTTTTCAATTTGGTTTTTCCCTGAAGCTGAAAATTGTAACTGCTACACGTAGTACATATAATAATAATTTATGAACTCTGTGCTGCTACTTACTTGTACTGCTAATTTTGTATTGTTTCAGATCTCTTACATCTTCTTAGTGCTGGTGGCAGTGACGCTTGTAGCGCGAGCGCAACAAGGGTCGCGAGCGCAACAGCCAAATGATCAAATACCAATTATTCGTTTTGAAAGTGATGGACCTAACGTCGATGGCACATACAAATGGCTGTAAGCTATTTTATTTATATGACAGGCTTGATTTTTAAAGTACAAAATTTTTTCTGGTTTCCGGTACATTAAAAAATTAAGTAGCTATACCAAATATTAATCTATTTTTTTTTGTTATTATTGTAACTCAACTGCTAATACCTATCTAAAACATAAATTTCATAGTAGTAGTATCTATATGTGACGAATTTAGAATTAAATTACCGGTTTTTAATATTTTAAATTTTACCTATTATTTTGATTTTTATTTAAATATTACCGGTGTGTAAGTACGCTTTCCTAGTTTCCGCGTAATGCGCTTTGAATAGCAGTTAAATTATAACAATTATTTCAAATTGTTATCCTGCCCGTTCGGGCTAATTTTATTACATGTCCAGTGTTAGACTGTACCATATTGTGCTGACAATGAAAATATGTTATTTTTTAAATAAAATATCTCGCTATAGATTCCTTAGAATTAAATATCTGAAATCAGTCCAAACTGTATGAAGCCTAGAGTAAATTATACAATTTATGTTTTTCGTGTGTTTTTCACATTGTTTCGAAAATTGGGTACAGTTTTGGTTCCGTATTAGGTATTTTATTTCTCATAATAGTTGCGTTTTAATTCATAAGCGTAACAGAAGATAAAAATGTGCTTGTCTTCCAAGGACAATTTATTCATACAGGAAAATTTATGTCTCGTCGGATGAGACCCTCGTATTTATTTTGGACTTGAGGTAATGTGACTGACGGCACGTCATCACTAGATTTAATCGCGTTGACATTTTGAAGAATTTGTGCGTTTATACAGACAATGATTCTTAGTCAGAACTGAACGAAAAGAATTTTAAGCAATTTTTTTGTTGCTTCAGACATAATTAATTTGTTATTCTTTAAATTCAAAGTATCTTAATATATAAAACTAGCTTTATAGCCCGCGACTTCGTCCGCGTAGATTATTTCTTTTTTCTAGATATTAATCATTGTAACAATATAGAGCTTTGTTCATGGCTATTGTCCGCCACTACGTGTGATATTGACAAAAGTTCAGGTAGATTAAGAGCTCATATGCGAGGATGCCACATAAAACTGAAACAGTCCTGCCGCAAATCAATTCTAGCAAATTTCAGAGTTTTTCCCTTAGGAACTGTTATCTTTTAAATTCAAACGGAAGGTGATTTGGGATCAATGGTATACGCGGCAAGAAGACTGTTTCTCCTCTGGCAGAACCAGTAAATATTTTGGCCTCAATAACATTGCGGCGGAGAGCTGTTACTTGTAGTCTAGTTCTACAGCACAATTTTGGAGGCCTTATCTCTCTTTTCCTCATGTCTGAGGATCGTGGTCAACATCGGGTTTACTTCTAGAGCGAATGATCTGCCTCCACTGGTTTCTGTCTTCTGGTTTCTGTAAATCTTGGAGGACGATGAGTCTTTTACTTGATCGGACCATCTTGTTGGTGAACGACCACGTAGTAGTCGTTTTCCGTGTTCCCAACTATAATCAGATTTCCAAACTTTCATCGCCTTTGCGCTCCATGTGGCCGAAATACGAAAAAATACGTTGGTGGCATATGGTGGACAATCGTGTTTTAATTTTGAGCTGCGATAGGATTGATGCATTGTTGCGTTTAGCGGTCCACGGTATTTCCAACATCCGTCTCCAGCACCACATCTCGAATGCATCAATTCTTTTTCTTTCTCGGGCCAGTATAGTCCACGCTTCCACTCCATACATGAAAATGAGGAATACCAATGCTCGTATTAACCCGATCTTTGTTTTAATACCGATCTTTTTCCTGATGTTGTTTAGGCGAGTCATTTCAATACGCCAATACCATAAGCCGAAATAATAAATTTTCAATCCGAAAATAAAGAACTTCATATACTAAATTTAATCCCCCTTTTCACTCCTTAAGGGATCAAATTCCAACAACACCGATATTCGTTGCGTTAGTTTATAACCATAAGCTTAAATAATAAATTTAGTGTACTTCCATACACAAAATCATTCCCCTTTTTACCCTTTCGGGATCGGAATTATCAAAAACGTTGAGGCACATATAAATTAATTTTCAATTGTCAACCTAAACACAAAATTTGAAGGTCCTAACTTCGATACTGATGTACTTTCATATAAACTTGCATCCCCTATTTTACCCCCTTAAAGATGGAATATCCAAAAATCCTTAGTGGTTGCCTACACTGTGTAATAATATATTGAGTGACGTTTACTTTGAAACTGAATGACTTACATACATCCCATAACTTTTCACCCTGTCGGGGGTGGAATTGTCAAAAAAGCTGAAACATCTATAAATTAATTTTCAATCGTTAGCCTAAATACAAAATTTGAAGATCCTAACTTCAAAACTGACGAACTTTCATACAAACTTTCATCCCCTATTTTACCCCCCTAGGAGAGGAATTTCCAAAAATCCTTCCTTACTGAATACCTATACTGTATAATATTAAATTTAGTGAAGTTTACTTTGAAATTGAAGGACTTGCATACACAACTTCATCCCCCTTTTCCTCCCTTCGGTGGTGGAATAATCACAAACGCTGAGATAACTATACATTAATTTTCAATCGTCAGCCTAAACACAAAATTTGAAGATCCTAACTTCAAAACCGACGGACTTGTATACAAAATTTCATCCCTTATTTTACCCTGTTAGGGGGGGAGTTTCCAAAAATCCCTCCTTAGTGGATGCCTACACCGTATAATAATACATTTAGTGAAGTTTACTTTGAAATTGAAGGACTTGCATACACAACTTCATCCCCCTTTTCCTCCCTTCGGTGGAGGAATTACTACAAACGCTGAAATAACTATATATTAATTTTAAATCGTAAGCCTAAACACAAAATTTGAAGATCCTAACTTCAAAACTGACGGACTTGCATACAAACTTTCATCCCTTATTTTACCCTGTTAGGGGTGGAATTTCCAAAAATCCTTCCTTAGTGGATGCCTACACCGTATAATAATACATTTAGTGAAGTTTACTTTGAAATTGAAGGACTTGCATACCCAACTTCATCCCCCTTTTCCTCCCTTCGGTGGTGGAATTATCACAAACGCTGAGATAACTACACATTAATTTTCAATCGTCAGCCTAAACACAAAATTTGAAGATCCTAACTTCAAAACTGACGGACTTGCACTTGGACGAACAATCAGTTTATCATCTTAATATATAAAATGATAAACTGATTGTTGATATATCAGCCCACAGCCCAAACCGCTGGACCTAGAGATTTGGAATTTTGCACAAAGATACCTTATACAGTGGAGGCATCCACTAAGGAAGGATTTTTGGAAATTCCACCCCTAAGAGGGTAAAATAGGGGATGACAGTTTGTATGCAATATATTAACGCATAGCCCAAACCGCTAGATCTAGAGATTTGAAATTTTGCACAAAGATACCTTATATAGTGGAGGCATCCACTAAGGAAGGATTTTTGGAAATTCCACCCCTAAGAGGGTAAAATAGGGGATGACAGTTTGTATGCAAGTCCGTCAGGTTTGAAGTTAGGATCTTAAAATTTTGTGTTTAGGCTGACAATTGAAAATTAATGTATAGTTATCTCAGCGCTTGTGATAATTCCACCACCGAAGGGAGGAAAAGGGGGATGAAGTTGTGCATGCAAGTCCTTCAATTTCAAAGTAAACTTCACTAAATATATTATTATACGGTGTAGGCATCCACTAAGCAAGGATTTTTGGAAATTCCACTCCTAGCTGGGTAAAATAAGGGATGAAAGTTTGTATGCAAGTCCGTCAGTTTTGAAGTTAGGATCTTAAAATTTTGTGTTTGGGCTGACGATTGAAAATTAATGTATAGTTATCTCAGCGTTTGTAATAATTCCACCACCGAAGGGAGGAAAAGTGGGGTGAAGTTGTGTATGCAAGTCCTTCAATTTCAAAGTAAACTTCACTAAATGTATTATTATACGGTGTAGGCATCCACTAAGGAAGGATGTTTGGAAATTCCACCTCTAACAGGGTAAAATAAGGGATGAAAGTTTGTATACAATTCCGTCAGTTTTGAAGTCAGGATCATCAAATTTTGTGTTTAGGCTGACGATTGAAAATTAATTTTTTAGGTGTCTTAGCGTTTTAGATAATTCCATACCTTCAGGGCTATTTTAAAACGTCGGATTCGATAACGGAAACGGATTCAAAAATTTCCGAGGCCAATTTAAGCAATTGCAATTTTAATTTCCGAAAACCTTTCGATGAATCGAATTGATATTTCCGTAAAGAAACGTCAAAAATATTCGAAATTCGGAAATTAAAATAGCAATTGCGGAATATCGCCTCGGTCGTTTTTGAATCCGTTTCCGATACCGAATCCGAGCGTTTTAAAATAGCCCTGCTGAAGCGGTGAAAAGGGGGCTAAAGTTATGTATCAAAGTTCTTAATTTTCAAAGTAAACATCACAAAATTTACTATGAACGTATATCTAAACTAATAGTATGGGACGAAATAACGATGGCGCACAAAAGAGGAGTTGAAGCCTTGAATAGGAGTTTGCAGGACATACGCAATACTAAAAATATAATGGGTGGTGTAACGGTGTTGCTGGCCGGTGATTTTCGCCAGACTTTACCGATAGTGCCCAAAGGAACGCGCGCAGATGAGATCAAAGCATGCATCAAGAGATCTGTTTTATGGCCTTCAATTGACGTGCTGAAGCTTACTCGAAACATGAGAGTACATCTCAGAGGTGAAGTTTCTGCCGGTAGATTTTCAGATCTTCTCCTAAAAATCGGAAACGGAAACTTTCCACAAATAGATGGGCTGATACAAATACCAGATGAGTTATGTACTGAGTATCTACTGTGGTATCAACAGTTGAGGAACTTATGGACAAAATTTATCCTAATGTTAAAAATATTAACAATATTAACACAAACCGATGAAGTGGTTATGCGAGAGAGCCATTTTGACTCCTAAAAACGACCAAGCCGCTGCCATCAACGAAATGTTGATAAATTAATTCGAAGGTGATGAAATAGTTAATAACTCTGTTGACGCCATGGTCAATATGGAGTAAACTATCCTGTTGAATTTTTAAACTCTCTAAATCCGCCGGGTCTTTCGTGTCATAGGCTTAAGTTGCATGTAGGTGCCCCTGTCATGTTGCTTAGAAATATACGGCCTCCAAAATTGTGCAATGGAACTAGACTCCAAGTAACAGCTCTCCGCCGCGATGTTATTGAGCCCAAAATACTAACTGGATCTGCCTGGATCAATGGTATACGCGGCACGAATACTGTCTCTGTATTCGTGCCGCGTATACCATTGATCCCAAATGACCTTCCGTTTGAATTTAAAAGATTGCAGTTTCCAATCAAGGTTTGTTTCGCGATGACTATTAAAAAATCACAGCGACAAACTCTGAAATATGATGGAGTTGATTTGCGGTAGGACTGTTACTCCCACGGCCAGTTTTTTGTGGCATGCTTACCTACGTGTGAGCTCTCAATCTACCTAAACTTTTGTTAAATATCACACTTAGTTGCGGGCAATAGCCATGAATAAAGCTCTATATTATTACAATGATTTATATCTAGAAAAAAGAAATACTCTACGCGGACGAAGTCGCGGGCACAAGCTAGTTTTTCCATAAAGCAAACAATTCTTACATAAAATCATAGTACCTACCTATAATGGTCAAATTAAATATTCAGATCATCGCCATGGCCTTGGACTCAATTACTTTGATTCGAGTTCTCTTGCCCTTTAATGCCACATATTATGGCTTGTTTCTATGTAAATCAAACGTTATTCGCTATTTCAAATTCAAATTCAAAAATTGTTTATTAAATAGGCCCTAGTAAGGCACTTACGAACTTTACGATTGATTTTACCACCGGTCTATTTTTTGCTTCTTCAGATATGAAACGGGGAATGAAATCAATGCTGAAGAATCAGGATACGTGAAAAACTTCGGTAAAGGCGAAGGTGAGGAGGTTCAGGTAGCTGAAGGGAAATTCAGTTACAAAGCTCCCGACGGTACTCCCATTGCTCTCTCATACATTGCTGATGAAAATGGATTCCAGCCTCAGGTTCGGTACATTTAATTATACTTATGGAACGAACTACAAATAATATATTATTTCAGAAGAAATCCGTTTTCTAACCAGTTTTGCTACGTTCTATATTTGGGTTAAATTCAAGTTATAGACACGTTTCTATTCGATGAATCATTTTTCTAGGTATATTGTATTTTATTACTCAAACTGATTGTGTAAACATACAAATTGTTACGTTCAAGCATTTTCCAACAATGGTGATGTGAACGCATACCTACATACGAAACTTTTAACTATTAAAGAATGCGACAAGTTTACTGTGTTTAGTTAAACTATTGCATAATGGCACATAAAATGAAATTGCTATTTATTAACACCTGCTATTAATTATTTTATACCTAGTGTGAGGAATGCCCCAGGATATTTATTTATTTATTTATTTATTTACTCCCAGCTAGCCGTGCTTAGACACCTTGACATCTTTCTGTTGGGAATAACAATAAATTGAATAATAGTCTGCCCGCAGATGTTTCGCAGAATCCATAAAGAAGCTAACCCAAGCAAGTTCACATACAATTAAATTAACTAGTAGACGATAAAACCACAGCTTTACGACGACATTCGTTTGTTTTATAAATGTTTTAATATTTTTTTTTGCACTTTTCTTTTTTGTGTGCCGAAATGACGAGTATTCAATCAAATTTATGAGCGGTTACGAAGACATACATATTTTTATACAAAATACCTAATTAAATTTTTAAGATGATCTTTCTGTCTGATTATAATAAAACCTTGGATAAACATCACTCTAAATTTAGACAATATACCAAATGTAATCAACATTGACCTACTGCACAAATTCATGGTTTAATATAACTTATATCGAGTTTCATGGATTTTTTAAAATGCATGTAGTTTAGAAAGAAGATAATTGGTAGTTATTGTTCGATAGAGATACATAGATGGTTGCTTTTGTCACAATGATGTCACATGAATTGATCACTTACTGCTTGGCTTCTAACAATCAGAACCTTTATGTAATACGATGGAATGAAAATGCCAAGTTACGATTACTCAAGGTCTTTGAAGATTTTGTTTTGACCGCGATACAATGTCAGGTCGTTAATCTAGAAGATCATGTTCCATTACTTTATTCCGTTAAGGAATTATATTTGACGTTTTTATTACAACTCATTTAATATCCAGTCACTTATGTATTACCACAGATTTAATAATATACTACGTACAAGTATTACTATGACTAATTGAATATTTTGTGGAACATCCTAAAACACAACAAGGTTTTTTTTGCATAGCAACATTATTATCCACTTAACGGCTATAACTGAGATAAATTCGCCGATTGGGAGTGGTTTTGATACATATCTAGGTCCTAGGTATTTACTCAGAGAGCATCTTGTTTGAAGCTTGAATCATCTAAATTGCGTAAAACTTAAGGAAGATGTCTGAACTGCGCCGGTGTGGGTGTGGGTTGGTTAGCCAACGTGTGTGCAAATGTCGCTGCAAAATATCAAACAGTGACCCGTGACCCAGTCTTAGGAAATGGGAAGGCTTTTAGATATCACCAGTGATATGACCCTGATAAAAAGTGAATTATCTGTAAACTTATATGTTTGTAACGTATGCGGTTCAATAGCAATACCGATTGCTATGAACCTTTTATGAGTTATTGTGAGCAGAACGGTGACGGTTTCCCTAAACAATAAACAAAAGGAATAAGAGTTGTAAAGCACGATAAGTAATAAAAACTAGCCAAGAGCCCGAGTCTGACTCGTGCACAGAGAGTTCTGACCTTCCCTAGACGTATTGGTGAACCGGACCGCATAAGTAAATTGTTGATGAAGGAATTTTGATGATTGTATTAAAACTATAACGAGAAAAGTTTTGAAAATGGTGGCTTGTACTTGTATTCACTATTTTTAACACAGATATAAATCTAATAGTGGACGTGAGTGTATGTACTCGTGTGCCATAAGGGTACATATACATACATAGAATGGAGGGACTTGCATTATCTATGAAGATTTATGTCCCGGGATTGTGTACCACAGACCGAAACCAAAAGGGAAAAAGTGATTTTTTTCCTTTTGGTTTCGGAACCCTAAAAATGAAATGCTGTTCGTTGGTAAGCACATCATTTGAGAACGAGTCCGAATAAGGCTTTTAGGGAATAAAAAAGAAGAAAAATTGCCAAGAAATTTGGAAAATTTGGGAAAAACTGAAAGTGATTTTTTCATGGGATTGACATGAGCTTCTACTTATCCCTGATGAAACCGAGGGGACAGCTGGTAATAAATAAAAAATAATGTAAGACATAAAAAACGAAGTCACAATGATAATATCCTGGGATATTCTTAATTCAAATCAAATCAATTGAACGTGTACTATCGAATATAAATACTAATAGTCATACACAATTACACCCAGACGTAGGATAAGCAAACACGCTCATTCATAGAATTTTTTGCCTAGGGCGGGAATCAAACCTAAGGGACTGGGGGTTAAAAAGGAAGCTAAAGCAATATTGCTTACGGAATTCATATTTTCGATTTGTTGGCAGATCTTATTATTATATACTATTCAATTCATTAAAAGATTCGAAATTGATGTATTGCATAAGACCTGCGTTGAATTCGAAAAAATGAATTCCATTAGCGATATTGCTTTAGCTTCCTTTTTAGGGGGCCTGTGGCATGACTATCTTACCAACCACGCTAACCATCCCGTCTTGTGTGACTGTTATTTACGTAATGGTGAATAATCCTAATTTAAATAGTCGACAAATAAATCAATCCGTATTATCGATTGATAATGTTAATTTTGATATTCATTAAATGTTTCAACAAACTGCTATTGAGCCATCAACGCACTTTATGTTACGTATTATATGAAATATTCTTTATTCCTTTTATTTTTGGAGAAAAAGAAAAATACCAGTGTTTTTATTTTGTATTAGGCTTGTACTTGACAAGAATCGTCTTGTTATAAAATAATTAGCTGTCCCCCGCGGTTTCACCTGCGTTCCCGGGATAAAAAGCCTATGTCCTCCATACCATAGGCTATCTGCATGCTAAATTTCATTATAACCCGTTGAGGCCTGAAGTCGTAACAAACAAACAAACAAAGCCACTCTCGCATTTATAATATTAGTTAGGATTAATAAATTAAGAATGAAGGCAACAAATAGACAAAATACAATCTATATATCTACAGGAATTACTTTTGGTTGGTAAATAAATTTTATTATTAAATAAAAATGTTTTTTTTTTTGAGGCTGCATGTTCTAAAATGCCAATGTCAATATTGAACTAAACAACTCTGAATACATAAATATAAAAAAGTTCATTAAGAAATATAACCAAACCATTCTACAGATTTATGAAAAGTTACATTTCCCAATTCTCAGTATGATGTTGAAAGTAAACCGGTGCGGTGCCTTATTCGACAACCCATCTTAATTTGATGTCTATAAAATTAATGAGAATGAGGAACTTTTCGAGTTCTTAATTTTATTGTCGGCATTTGTAATTATGTGAATGTGTAATAATTACTTGCGGTTAAAAAATAACAATTGATTTCTATTGTTTTCCTCGCCCGCGCGGATCGTCAAACAGTCAAAGAATTAATTAGAATTTCACGATTTCATCATTAGGGGTAACTTACATAAAGAATACAATAATATTTAGTCTATTGATAAATGGTGCCATCATACTTAATTTTAACTTTCAGCCTTACTAAAAAGTTATACAAACTATTTATTAAAGCTTAATTTTACTTATTTCAGGGTGATCACCTCCCTACACCGCCCCCAATTCCACCTGCAATACAAAAGGCTCTCGACTACCTGAAGACCTTACCCCCGTCTGCGCAAGGAGCTTCCTCGAATATACAGCCTCAGTACCAACCGTCTCCTTTCGTGAATAAGGGCAGATTTTAATTTGCTGACTTTGATAAGAACTGTTACAATATTTTAACGAGTTAATACTAATAATATTAATACAATGATATTGACATATATTATTCTAGATTAAATCATTGCTTTTTAAAAGATATTGATATATTTTGTAAATATAATTGTATGTTAATGTATGTTAATGCTTATTGCATACTAGGATCTCTGTTTTTAAAATAATGCTATAAAATGTAATGTACCTAAATTGTAATGCATGTTTTGACGTTCTAACAGGTATGTATGATACATTTATTAACAGTTATAATACTCTAATAAATCATTATACACGACATTATTTTTCCTTTAATTGCATTTATGCAAAGAATTAATAAGATATTTCTTAAAAATCTGCTTTTGATGTACTCATCCAGGTACACTATATAAAAAATACACAGTCACAATATTTCTAACAGTATTTCTAAATTATCTACACTCATATCGTAGAGTTCTAATTTTATGAACTGAAAATTCACAATTATGCCTCTTTAAATTTTTTTTTATTAATAAATTCTGCAAAATAAGCTAAAATAATGCTATAACATAACATTTTTGTATTATAGTACACCAAAGACGTATAAGATATAAATTTTCATGTATGGGAGTAACCCATGCGCCGTCAGATATTTTCAACCTAATTACGGAGGAAATTTCAAAATATTTTTTTTTTGCAAAGCGCGCTATACTTGTTGAAGATGTGATAATATTTTAACTCAAGATCAACGTGAAATAAAGCTAACTTAGTTTTTAGGTTAACCTCTGCACATCATTAGGTATTAAAACACTCATGTGATAATTTGTCAATAGTATAGATCCTAGTAGTAGTAGTAGTAGATTTGATTGTCTGTTTGTTTGTTTATTTGCATTGAATAGGCTCCGAAACTACTAAACCGATTTGAAAAATTCTTTCACTGTTGGGAAGCTACCTATCCCCGGGTGACATAGGCTACTTTTTATCACGGGAACGCGGGTGAAATCGCGCGAGACAGCTAGTTATTTAAAATCGCAAGATAAACATTGGATAAGCTATTCCTTTAATCACTAACTAAGCAGGCCGTTCTTCTGTTATTGTACTGACTATGGGGTTTCAAGTAGTCTTGTGATATTGAAGAATACAAAAAAAAAATTTTTTTTACTGTTTATAGGCCTTTGTTTGACGCAATCTCACCATGGAAAGTGATGATGCGGCCAAAGGTGGTAAGCACACAAAGCCTAGAAGAAACTGGCTCTCAAGTGCAGCTATCGGAACACACCGAAAGGTGCTTGGCGACAGATTTTCATCTTGAGGGTGGTAGCCAGCCAGGCGGGTACTAGAAAGTACCCTACCACCGTGCTATGGTTTCCTCACGATGTTTTCCTTCACCAAAAGCTCAAGCTCATTGTAGGATTCGAACCCGGGACCTTCATCTCGGTATCCGACGTCACTACCACTGAGCTATCATCGCCTTAAAAACTTTTGAAGAACAAAACGTTACTTATAATGTTTCTGAAATACCCGATTCAAATGTACTTAGTGGGTTTCCATATTTATTGTTTGTTTTTTTTAACTACTCTGGAAGAATATATAGCCTGTTTATAAAATTTTCTGATTGTTCGGTTGCGAGTGGTCGTGAATCATTATAGATATTACGAGAATTAATCTTATTGACACATCTGTGCCTATACTACAGACCTTGGTATATTTCACAACCTAGACCACATATAAATCTATCTTTTCTAATATATGTATCATTTAACTGAGTATTTGTAATATGTGATTCATAATTAATTAAATTATTTCCATAAATAATACATTTTATAAAAGTAACCTGTGTTAGGATTATTTCCTAAAAGTTTCCTGGGTTCCTAATAGACCGAGACCAATTCACAGTTTAATGTTTTTTGTTGTTGAAACCAGGCAAAAAGGTCCAGTAGTGATAAATGGTCACCGCCTATGGATTGCAGTAGTGATATCGAAAACTTTACACCCTTTTCGAAGAACTCCATTTCGAATCACAGAGGGAAAATTATGTTAGTGAGCTAATGGGCCTATGAATGCCGTGCCGATTCCATTCACGTCTCCTCACCCGGAAAGATAGTCGTTCCCCGGTATAAATGATTCAATATGAGCATTGTAGCTACCTCCCCATGCAACACATATCGAATGACTGACCCATAGATAGATAATACTATCCCACCAAAAACATGTTGTAAAATGTTGCCAAGACAAGATGTATGTGGCTTGACCGTTTCGCTACTACTACAAGAATAATTGTATAACAGAAAAGTAATGAATAGTGTTGACGCGATGAGGTGAAATCGGTCAACTGTATCACCATAGGAATTAATTTTTAAATAGCGGGG
Organism: Polyploca ridens; assembly: GCA_951394255.1. Classification (NCBI taxonomy): domain Eukaryota; kingdom Metazoa; phylum Arthropoda; class Insecta; order Lepidoptera; family Drepanidae; genus Polyploca; species Polyploca ridens. Next base: position 9,612,348 of record OX596250.1, read on the forward strand.
AAAGAGATCTAACCCTAAACCAAGGAAAAGCTGCACAACCACTCACCTCCGATTTGGAGCCTGCCTGGCGCGTTCTTCCTTCGTACGAAAGGGCTCGAGTCTCTGCGGTTCTTCGATATAGTGGACGAAGCCGTGCAAGAGGATGCACTGGCTCCAGTATAATGATGGCGTGGAAACTCCTCGAGAGCACAGAGTCATACACACGCGACTGGTCGCAATCGACGATGGTCCAGTACTTAAGCTTGTAGTCGTGCAGCGAAAAGAATTTGAATAGCGAAAAAATATGAGAGTACCTACATTAGATTAATAAAGAAAAAAGTAAGCACCGAATACCTTCGGCGCGAACAAATAGTGAATAAATTTTTCACCTTACGCGCATGTGATGGTAGCAAAACGGCCAAGCTACATATTTTGACTAAGGTATAGAGTTTGTGAAGTTAGGGCTTGTAGAGTTAGGACGTGTAGAGTAAAAGCTTGGCTCTACATGAGATCAGATAACTTTTTGACAGTACGAGCAATATGGTATCGTCTTGGCAACATTTTACATGAAAATGTTTTTGGTGAGATTTCACTTCTTTTTGTAAGACGCTTATGTTTTTTTTTTATTTTGTTCATTTTTTCTTAAATTTTTTGGGGTGTTTGGGAAAACTCATACAAACTTATATCCCCTAATTTAAAGGGTGGGGGAGGGGGGTATTTCTAGTTTCTATGATAAAGGGGCCGCAATGGGGACCGAATTTTTTAAGTGAGCCGTTCTTGAAAACATTTTTAGGAAACCGAACTGGGAAGCAGTTGGTCTTAATATAAGTGGTACTAGACTAAATCACCTTCGGTTTGCAGATGATCTTGTTTAGTTTGAAGAAAATCCTAACACACTAGAACGAATATTACAAGACCTATCGAAAGAAAGTAAAACAGTGGGTCTGGAAATGAATGAGAACAAGACAAAACGAATGACAAATGCACTAGAAATTGATATATATGCATAAATGTAAGAGACTAGAATTTGTAAAAGAATACATTTATTTAGGGTTGTAGCGGTATCTATCAGTCATCTATCAGTTACACTGAGATAGTTCACATATGTAAAAGATAGATGGCGTGGCGCCACAATATCTTGCATCACGCTTACGAAGACTTCTCGAAAATCTGCTTATATACAACTGTCCGACGTGAACAGTTGGACCGCGTTCCCCAAGCACGATGACCCAGCCTGGCACAAGATCTTCCTGTCATCCACCTTGTATCTCCATAGTGGTGACCCCGAAGTGATGGATGGGAACATTTCCAACCCTCCAAAATCACGGATCATGCAGTAGTACTTCTGAGCAGATTCTCTAAGCTCATCACTCCTCACCGGCAAGCAATCACCTTAATCAGGTCCAACACAGCTAACTCACCGCTTCAAGGCAACACTGCGACTAAGCTCCTCGCCTGCACAGTCCACCGCAGCACACGCCCGGATCATCTCTCCGGCGTGGCGGTTTCTGCACTTCGCGGCATCCGCGCTCCATCTCGACTTGCCATTTACTCCGAGCAGCACTGGCACTTGCAAGCTTAACACAATCACGCAGCAATATGTATATCGACCTGTGGTCTAGGAAGGGAGTGATTTAGCGACATCTATCAGCCATCTATCAGGTACACTGAGATAATTCACACATGGAAAGATAGATGGAGTGGCGCCACAATATCCTGCATCACGCTTACGAAGTTTTCTCCAGAATCTGCATATATAACAACTGTCTGACATGTACAGCTAGACCACGGTCCCCAGACACGATGACCCAGGCTGGCGGAAGATCTTCCCTTTTAAATGGAGGTGTATGTCATCTACCTTGCACCTCCATAGGGCAAATTATCACCCTATAAGACCAAATATCAAAAGAAATTAATATCAGAATAGCAACAGGATGGAAAAAGTACTGGAGCTTGAAAGAAATAATGAAAAGCAATGACTACAGCCTCACAATCAAAAGTAAATTATTTAATACTTGTGTACTTCATTGTATACATGAGCATTGAGCAAATGCACAGAGACAAGCTACAAAGCTGCCAAAGAGCAATAGAAAGGAGTTTACTTAATATACAAAAACTAGACAATATAAATAACAAAACTAATAGAGATAAAACAAAGTTAAAAGATGTATTTACAAAAATAGACCAACAAAAATGGAGATGGTCAGGACATTATGATTCAAAGCAAATGTGAAAAATGGAGCACAATTGTTACAATTTGGTACCCTAGAGGTGGGAAGAGAAGAAAGGGAAGACCGCTGGATCTTTCTGGAAAAGGGCTGTACTAGAGAGAGCACATTGGAAGGAGCTCGAGGACGCCATTGCCGACAGGCACTCTGAAATACGTGATCTAATTTAGGTAAGATAAGTCTTAAAAATAAGTTTAAAACTGTTAGGTATTTAAGTATTTTAGAAATAAAGGTTTATTATTATTATAACTATTGGCGCTCTTACTTTGATCAAGTGCCAAAATATCTCTGGTGCAGTGGGTGCCTTTCATCCCTTGTCAATCCAATGTCGTCCAATCAATCTATTATTAATACGTAAACTGTATATAATATTTCTCGACGACGATATCGCCGGGGTGTGCTCAAGACATGTCACACTCTGTCTTGCCCTATAACTGGGGCTTGAAATAGCAGCTCGAGTATTTCTCTACCTATTTAAACCTTGATATTTCGATGAAAAATTTAGATAGACTACGTTTAAAATGGCAGTCTCAGACAGAGGCATAAAATTATTAAGGGTATTAGTTTGACTACAAAACCCAAAAACAAAATGGAGTTTCAATTTACTTCTATATTTACGAGCTGTGCTCTCGTCGGTGTAGCTCTACTCTGAGTATTGAGCAATTTGTGACCCATTTTAAGCAACAACTGATTAAAATAATGTTGAAGTACGATAGTAGGATTAACTTTATTCACGTTAAAGTTATGTAACATTAAAAGGCAAACTAAATATAGCATAAGCTTAAATTATTACTATAAGAACATCGAAAAAGCCAAAGTAGGTATATCGTCATAATTTGACCTTATCCGTGGGACATCCTTACAACTAACTAGGTACAATAAGTTACAGTCAAAAATACAGTCGCTATAATTCTAAGAATTGGTAGAACAAAGAAAAATATAAGTTAATCTATCTATAGGATTATGCAAAGTTAACCATAGTCTGTGAATATTTTTTGCCTACGTTTAAAACTTTGTTCCCAAATGTTTCATAACCTATATGGTTATATAAGGTAGACCGCGCGAGAGAGACACGGACAGACTTTTCATGATGCGCATGCAGTGCGACGTCACGCCGGAGCTTATTCACAGACACTATACAATATAAGCGCAAAATGTGTTGAACGTGCCAGCTTTAGCTTTTATAAGTTTCTCTTTATCTGTCAATAAGTCGGAACCATGTTTTTTCATAATATTAATTTTAAAGAGCGGTAGAGCATAGTGTTTATTCACTAACTCATAAAACTATAATCATATAAATAATGTGACATTATTTACGTGACCATTTAAACAGTATATTAGTTAAATAGCGCTTTATGAGTAAGGGGGTAAAAGAGCAGCTCGACTGGGGAAGTACCTCCTACCTTACAGAATACCGTAGCCAAATAACTTTGTGTTATTATATCAAAGTTTTTGTAATTTTGTTATATTATATAAATAAATATCCTGGTACATTCCTCACACACGGCTTACTGATACCAAATTAAGCAGAGCTTGTACTATGGAAACTACTAAGGAACTAATTACTTTTAGTTTGTAAAAAACATACTTTTAATACACATAATTACACCCAGTCTCCGGATATACAGACATATATAAGCACACAAATGCATGCCCTGTATGGGAATCGGCCCCACGAGCTGCGTTGCGAAAGGTTAAAATAATTGCGAGTACCTAATGGCTCAATTCAACAAAATATTCATTTCGAAGGACACTGCTTCAATGCGGAACCACTTCGAAAATAAATATCAATTACGGTGTATTATTGCAGCTCCATACAACTTCCAGATGCAATCATTCCTAGGCTTTATGCTTAGTCAATCCTCTGATGGTAAATAAGAGTTAGGTTTGATGTGATGTACTAACGTGTATTATGGAGCGAGACGAGTACACATGGGTTTAAATCTAGGGTTCCAGTATGCATAATTATTTTATCAAGAACTTTGTGCAATAACCTTCCTATAAACTCTAAAATGTATATTTTTTTATTTTTTCAGAGTCGTCACATAAAAATATTTATAGCGACGACCTCACACGAAAATGAGGATTAAACAATGCTCTGAGACACATTCTCAGATATGTATCTAGCAATTAATTTAAAAATTATGTGCATAGTATTTATTTAACAGATAATTGGTATGCAGCCTTTTACATTTTTATAATTTATTTGTGTGGGTAGGTTAAACTTGAATTAAAGATGCATGCCTCATTGAATTAAAGACACGACTTTTCGTTCAACAGTGAAATGGGTTATTCTGAGTGTCTTTTAAGGTCGCTTTAAGCAATAGATGTTGAAAAACGATATTTTTTTCCTCTTATCTCTCGGTACAAATTACCGATATATTTATTTATAGCCTGATATATATATATACTATGTATTGGCCTGCGTTTGAGCGCAATCTCACCATGGTCAGTAATGGTGTGGCCGAAGGTGTTAAGCGCTAAAAGCCTAGATGAAACTTGCTTTCAAGTGCAGCTGTCGGAACACACCGATAGGTGCTTGGCGATAGATTTTCAACTTTAGGCTGGTTACCAGCTGAGCTACAAAGTACTCGTACTCTGTGGTATGATTTCATCATGATCATTTCCTTCCACTGAAAGCTCAAGCTCGTTGTAGGCTTTAAACCCAGCACAACCTTCGTCACTGCATCTAACTTCATACCATAGAGCCTTATCACTTGAGAACGGCTCGAGCGATTAGGTTGTTTTTTATGTTCGTAATTATTGTCAGGACATGAATTGTATGTCTTTTTTTTTGAAAATCCCCCGAAACGTCGGAAATTTCACGAACAGCTAGTTTAAGATATAATAGGATTTATTTGCGGCAATAGTACCTAACCTACCTATTAAGTGCAGTTATAAATAAGTCCAAAAGTAGAGACAGGCTTCAAAGACGTCGACGACTTCTATTCCTGTAGCTGCAGCAGTAAAGTTCTGGTGGCTATTAAAACCACCCGGATTACCTATAGGAATACCTATAGGAATACTTAGGAGAAACCACCTAGAAACTAGAAACCACCTAAGATAACTATAGATTAAGGAAATACCCATCGTGATCTGACAGTCCACTCACGCTGCTAGCTATGTTATTTTTAGGCTAGGCTATTTATCATGTAATAAAAAATCGGTCAAGAACGTGTTGCACGCGAAGTGTAGCACAAAATTATATTATTTGATTCCTATTTATTACATTATAGTCTAATTTTTTTATAATAATCAGGTAGCAAACGAGCTTACGGTCCACCTGATGGTAAGCGGTTAACTTAACCTGGATGCTTGCAATACCAGGGGTATCACTCGTGCGTTGCTGACCCAGCAAAAATCTCTTCACACCCTTCTTGAAGAACTCCATGCTGTACTCCCTTGTGATAACCACGGCAAGGATCCATAACATGAGCGTCCGCGGTAAGAACTCCAATTAAACTGCACCAGATTATTCTGGTTGCAATGTATGAGGATGGACTCCCCATCTCTGAATAGAGGTGCGGTGGTAAAAAATTGCTGGGGGCATCATGTGAAACGATTCCTCAGTACACTATCCGCAAAGTCAAAGTCTCTCAGACTAAGGGGTTCTAGACCGTTTATGAGCTCAGCATGAGCATGTCGTTAAACCGAGTCTAAAGGCCCAGCCTAAGGCCATGGTATTCAGGTGCACCCGCCCGCAGAAGACAGCAGTAGGTACTCTATATGAAACTGAACTTTATTGTTATTTACCATGATATTTTGAAAGACTTGCAACGCGGGCGCGCTTTCAAAGTATACAGATATTAAGTAGTAGTTAAAGGATCCATGATGCATAACCCTAAAAATGATCAAATCGTTGTATACCTATATCCCATTGAGGTAATTTATCGAATATCAGCATTTATTTGCATAATTATTAAGACGAGGAAACAAAACTCTTATAAATAATTATGGCAAGATTTGGCTGGCCTTTTAAAAAAATAACAAGCAAACATAGCAATTTATATTGTAATTAGAAGACATTGTACGAGACTGGTTCGAAGTGAAGATTCTAAACTGTAGAGGAATTCTAAGCTACAAATGAGCGATTTAAGCGTTGCCTTCGGGCATGTACCTAAAGCTAGTGGATGATTGGTAATTTAATGCTTCATGGTTAATATTATGTCCTATAGCAACTACGATAGATTAATGCCTTATGGGTTTACGTAATTTCCTTACTTTATGTGTTTTATTGTTATGGCTTATGTTTTTTCACACATTTATTGCCTTGTGCAAACGAATAAAACGCGTCTTCAAACATAGGTAGGATAGCCACCATAATAAATCGTAGTAAAGGTGTATATTATAAATTTTTCTATGGTAAAGGAAATTATAATCGAAAGGTTCAAATAAATGTTTCCGGACATTTGATAATATCGTAACTGAAATTTTTTGGTAAGAACAATCTAGAAATATTTATGTCCACAAGTAATAAGAAGACACTGTTTTTATGTCCGTAGATTTAAATCTATAAAGACCATAAAATGCCGCAGTAGGTATGGCCACTGCTAACACGTCACCTCGACAATATCACGGAAGTAGCTGAGTGACCATCATATTTTTGACTGTGAATTTTATTATACTACGTGAAATTATTTTTCAATGGAAACAAATGGCAAACTGAGGTAGTAGCGTCAAGTAGTATTACTATTTCTCGACAATAAATCTTCCTTTGTAGAACATAAAGTTTTCAGCATACAGTATCTATATTTTTGCTGAAAAAAGAAAACATTATAGAGCTGCATAGCCTAGGTTGGATTATAATAAATAGTTTTTCATATTATGTAAGAACAATTGAATATGATACTCGATTATCGCAACTAAGCATTCTATCTGACATATTCTGACACCTTTTCGAAAACCTACAGGTATTAATAAAATATGCAAGATTAAAAAATACAAAGAAAATAGATTATAAAATACAAGTATAGGTACAAGTAGTAATTAAAGAAAGGTTTCTTTGTATCTAGTCAAATACTTCGTGTTAGTATAAGCTTTGTAAGCTTTAAACTTGCGGTTGAACTTTAATTTCCAGTGTTACAAAAACCGGGATGATAATAAAATCCTCTAAAACATTATACACAAATATCGAATCCAACATCTGAAAAAAGAAAAGTAGGATAGAAAAGTAAAAACGTAGGATATAGTGCGGCCGCCATGAGAATCGTTTCTGACACCTGTTAATATTGGGTTGTTCTCAGAAATGTCTAATATATAATATTGCAATGGGACTTTGATAGGAAGGATCAGTATTTTTCACACCATCGCGACAACGTCAAATTATATGTTATGCAAATCTAACCTAAAGTAAGTCATTAGTTCCCTCGGGTCTAGCCAGTCAATAATATTGTGATGAATATCATTATGACCTGCTGGTGCACAATGTGATTTTAATATGTAACGTCAACTAATTTTTTTTTTAATTTGTTGGCGTCATACGTCTTGTGTATTTTGCCATTTTCCAGTTATAATATAAGTTCTAGTCACAATAAATCACGTTCACATAGTCTTCAGTCAGTCACCGTCCATAAAAGGCATGTTTTCGTACAATGGTGGTTGTACTAAAACTTTTCACGGACTCCTTGAGACAACTTGAAAAGGCACGATACACATGATTAATTTCATTTCACTTCACTGGTGCACATGAATTGATCTTTATTGGATAAAATACCACCGATAATATGCAATAAAACTCAAAATACACGAATTTATGAAAATAAAAACGAAAACGCTATGTCACTCTGCAAGTTCCCGCCAAAAAGTCAACTAAATAATTCGTATGAAAACTTTTACCATATTTTTTAATATTTAATTACAGCTCGACCAAAGAGTACTCAATTCATAGATGTTAGTTGATTTTGAGGAACAAAAATATACTTGTTCGAATATCGAACTGACCACCACGAGAAGAACACAATTAAAAAAAAAAGGCGCGATTATAAAGAATGTGAAACAAAAGACGGTGTTTGGTTGTTGGTATGAAAAGTATTCACCTCGAGGATATAGCCTGTCTTCGTCTTGGGCGGCTTCAACACCTCGTTTCACTCAGGCCTCTACATAAATCTTAAAGATTAAAATCCCTCGCTACGCTCGGGAGTTAACTCTAGAGTCCCTCGTTACGCTCAGGGTTCAATATACCGCCCGTGACTTAAGATACTGCTTTATCCGCTTGCTGCATAATCTACTATTATTAAGCATAGGTTAGTGAACCATCATACGCAGATTTTCCGTTTCCGCGATTTAGCCAATATTATCAGGTGTCAGAAACGCACTCCCTTGGCGGCCGCACTGTAGGATGTAATAAATGAACGATATTTTCCTTTGGACTAAATAACAATAAATCCTACTAATATTATAAATATAAACGATTGTGTTGATGAGATGGTATTTGTGACTCAATCACGCATGTAATAACTAAACGGGTTTTAATGAAATTTAACATAAAGATAAATCAAAGTCTAGAATAAGACAAATAACACTTTCTATCTGAGGATAAAAACTAGTATACAACTTTAAAAACATATTTGTATGGATAGACTTTGTGTTGCTGTGTCTACATCAAATCCTAATTAATATTATAAATGTGAATGTGTGTTTGTTTGTTTCACCCTTCACGCTTCAACAATTCAACGAATCAGCATAAAATTTGGCATGCGGATAGCCTATGGTATAGAGAAGAACACATACGAGGTGAAACCACGGAGCACAGCTAGTAAAATAATAATTATTATTTACTAGATGTCCCCCTCTTTCTCCATACCATAGGCTATTTGCCAAATTTCACCGAAATCGACAGCGGTTGAGGCGTGAAAGCGTAACAAACAAACAAACTCACATTCGAATTTATAATATTAGTTAGATAGTTAGGATGAAACTTCCACTGCGTTAAAAGTCAGGAAATTGGGGTTTTATACCATAGAAGAAAAAATACAAAAATAATTTTAATTTCTTCATATGCCTTCAAAAGGAAAACTGAGTAGATGGCAGGTAGGGAGTGGTCACATAAATAAGGCATTTTATGTATCTCACCTTCAATGTCTCCTAATAATTAACTTTTGGCTTTAACCAAATGTAAAATATTGATTGAATTGAATAAACTCAAGGTTTATCATGAGAACAAATCTAGTAGGAACAAAATGTATTTTCAACAATTTGTACTTAATTGGTGAACTTATCTGTGAACAAACGTTTCAATATCGTATTTACGATAGCTTAAGTGGTAGAACACATATATTGATATTAACAGTGAAGATTTGGTTTTAGCATTTTGCGGAAACTAGCGGAATTCATTTGAGTAATTGTATGCCTGAGAACTTAAACTATAGATTGCATTTTCTTGAATATTAATCATAATTTTAATTGCTTGCTGCTTGCTTATGTATATGACTGATGTTAGAAGTGAAATCTTTATCACTTCCTAATCGTGAGAAATAACCTACAAAATATATAAGAGTTTTCAGCAAATGAGAAATATGTTTAATTTAAACTCACATTCAACACAATATACATAAGATGTACTAATTTAAACCTTCCCTGAACATTTCCCTGGTGGCAGAGTACCTAAATTCTTGCGGCGTTGCCTCGATGATTGCGAAGCTTATTGTACAGGATACTGATCACTCTTCCTTAAGTCAAACTGTCGGGCATTAATTTTTATTTACGAATAAAATATGTGGAATTAAAATAAATTAAATATTTAATCAGATTTTTTACTTGCGCTAATTTATGCCAACAACACTCGTAACTACCGTTGTACATACTGATGAGTTAATTAATTAAGTTTACAAGCTAATAAAAATAAACTTCTTTTGCGAATATGTCAATGAGGATAAAATTCTTGTATTGTTGAGGGTGCATAAATATATTTAATGATAAAATATATGAATGAACAGGTCGTGTGACGGGCGGGCGGGCGGCGACGGGCGCTTTGATGTACCCGCTGCGTTGAGCCTGCGCCTGCGCCGCCGCGCCGTACTCCAATTTCACGACGTGTGCTGACGCCGCATCGTATAAAAGCCGCTGCGGTCGATCTGAAAAATCATTCCAGCCACACACATCCACCGCAGATCATCAAACACCTGCATCTCCATTTTAATTTTAATTAAAAAAATAACATGAGATCGGTGAGTGAACTACTAGTGATTATTAAGTGTAACAAATTTAAAATTTAATTAGAACAATTTTATTGAAGAACAAATATTTTTTATATCTACAAATATAGTTCAAGTCATTAAACTCGTTATATTCTGGTATTTAGTATAATTGTTACCTATAAAATTTCATAAACGGGCCTATTATTACAATGTGGTAGGCAAGAGCATTTGTTGTGTATATAAAAGTCTATTGTATCTAACGTGTACAATACGCTTGGTTTCCACCAGTATTTCCCGAGATGTTTCCGTCATTGATGTCTCATTATTGAGTCAACTCACGAACAATGTCTGATTACAAGACATGACCCCCTCTATGATTATTCTGACAGACAAATGTATCTTGATTCACTTTTCTCATACCCATTGAAATTAACTTTTGACAAGTAACAAAGCAGTGTTTTTTTTATAGACAACTTACTTAATTTCAATTATGTACATTCCCACGATTACCAGGAAAACCAATATTTCTTAATCACCGAAGCCAATAATTGCGTCAATAAAAGCCTATGATTTTGCAACAATGCCATAGTTTCAGTAACTCTACTAGCTAGTCTCTTTTGTGTTATATTAACGTTTTTTACCAAATTAAGATTATTTAGTTTTAAATCTCGCAGATCATTACGAAATGCAGCCATACTCATAGATCACTGTTTCGTACAACAACACATGTGTGGGCATAAAAATGTTAATGTATTTTGAAATTTACAATCTTAGGATGATACATTTTGTAATCGATGGCAGTTTCACAAATGAACTCTTCATTAAAAAAGTTGAAATGTTACTCTATTTTTTATATATGTATATGAAGCTCAGACAAGAAAACCTGTTCCATGAATACTTAGAACTAATTCCATGACTGCATTATGTTATGATGGTTAAGATAAGATTTGTTGTTCTCAGTTCGTGGTATTGTCTGCCCTCGTGGCTATGGCCTACTCCGCCCCCCAATTCCAACAGTACCCACAGCAGCAACAGCAGTATCAAGGACAAGTCATTCCCATCATCAAACAGTCACAAGAAGTTAACCCCGATGGCTCTTATCAATACAGGTAATTACGAATCTACCATGTTTTTAAAGACTAATACTTGCCTATAATGAAGGCTGTTACCAAAATATCACAAATTTAATTTTTACCAATTTTGCCAATGTATTTCGTAATAAAACATTATTACTTTACTAACGGTTATAACGTCAGATTACATTTTATAAATATTATAGAATGAATGAATGAAACATATATCTTAATGTAAACTCTATATACGTACAGGATATTGTGCTACTATATTTAAATTTGTAACTTTTTTGTATTTGTGTTAATTATTTATTTTGACTGGCCGTTATACTTTATTGCCGAGTTTACCTTCACCTATAGCTTCGTCAATAAAGCCATAATGGACGAGTGTTTCTATTCCATATGGCCAACTATTCCCATCAATCAACATTATATTGTGAAATAAAGACGCAATAGTGACGTCACAAATGTGCATTCCTTCAGTGTCAAGCATATTAAATGCAAAATTTGTAGGAGTCATCTCGTGTAAGTGCTCGCAACCAAGCCCTCATTGCGCAAGAAATTGGCTAAGGTGCAACTAAGAGCCTACTCAGTGATTCAATTTCATCTCCATACTAATAACCCACCAGTGTGTGATCTTATAAAATGATAATCTTTTCCCTTTTAAATCCTCGTTTTTAATAGATATAAAGAAAATTAATAGTTACACAATCTGTTGAAATGTAGCTGTATATAATAAGTACCTTATTTTATTCACCACCGATATCTGTCATATTGTTACTAAAATCGACAATCATTTCACAATGAACAGTCAATCACCTCATAAGACGGTAGCCGGTAATATAGAAAGAAAAGATTCCAAAGAGCAATAGATTGATAATGCATCATGATTGCACGACCTGAAAACGTTTTAGTGAAACCTTTCATTAGATTTGATCTTTTCAAACGTGTGGCGGCATGCCTTTGGCTATATTATAATTTACGAGTACCTTGTTATAAACAGCCCAAGTTTCATAAAGGACCTTTTGCTTATAACAAGTGCAATCTTTACTTGCATAATGCACACATAACTCAATAGAATAATTGTCTAGTAAAGTAAAGTTGGCATGTATTATTACTGACACGATAGACGAAGCGTGTTAAATTGAAAGCTCAGTTGCTTGATGACCTATAGAAAATATTCAGTGACATCAATCACATTACTAAATTAGTCTTATCACCAAGATTTTGACGTTTCATTAAAATTTGTAATCCAGTAAATGTCGGCCATTGCGTGTCATCATCCCAATAACACATAGCAACTTTACTACATAGGAGAATTAATATGCTGATTTTATTTTCTTTAGTTACGAGACTGGCAATGGTATTGTGGCTCAGGAACAAGGCTACCTGAAGAACCCAGGAGTTAAAGATGCCGAGGCGCAGGTTGCTCAGGGCTCTTACAGCTACACCTCTCCCGAGGGTATCCCCATCGTTCTCACATACATCGCTGACGAGAACGGTAAGCCAAAATATGCTAGTTCTATTAATTGATAAGAGCATAACTTTCTTAAAATAAAAAAAATATATAGAGACAAGTTACAAAGACTGTAACACTGTTTAAGATGATTTAAAACGTAAAACCGTTTCCATGGTTTTACTTTAACAAAATTATTAATAATATTTTGTCTTTTCAAAGGTTTCCGTCCTGAAGGTGCTCACCTCCCCACTCCTCCCCCAATCCCAGAAGCCATCCTCCGCTCTATCCAGTACAACGCAGCTAACGCCCCACCGCAACAGCCTACCTACCAGCCTCAGCCTACCTACCAGCCTCAGCAGGGCTTCCAACCCTTCCGCGGTTAAGTTAATCAACACCGGGACCCGATAAAAGATACTCATACCTACGCATGTACCTATAACTTTGCATCGGATGATGTTTATAGTTTAAGTATCAATAACGATTGTTAACTGTGATTTATTATTATATTTAATAAGGAATTTATGAGATTATAAGTATAAAAATATACAAAAAATACTTTATTGTTTCTTTATGATTTACCTATCATCATGTGTATTTAATAAGAATTTTATATTATGTTTTTTCTATCTAAGAAATAATAATAGCAAATCAACTCTCTTTGCCAAAATAACATTGGATCATATTCAAAACTATTGCTTTTTTCTAATACTGACCCAATTCTACATACAATAAATAGGCATCTTTTAGTAAAACAGAAATCATGTACATGAATTACAGCACCAAATCATGTTCACACCTCCAGTAATTACCGCGGTAATTTTTTTTTCTACTCAGATACATGAAAACGCAAATTGCACTCCAAATGTGGAATCATGGCAATAGGTCACAAGTGGGTGGTACAAGATTACATTTCATACATAGGGTACCAAGACACAGATTAAAGTTGTAAACCAAGATGTCAATGGTGCCGATTCTATTGTAAATCGCACTAAACTAATTTTAGTCAAATCTCATCTCTTTCTTACGAACATTATTGAAAAAGGATAGAACATATTTTAAGTTGTCAAATTCATCTTTGCCGTCTTATTTTGCGTGAATTGCGATAGATGGCGACTAAATTTATATTGAAAACAAGCATTGGATTTATTTGACAGGACTAATGCCAATCTTCTTTATTATGCTGGAGTAACTAAAACAGAAACTATATAATGGATTCTTAGGAGCAAAAACTACGAGGCTTTTGTAAAAATATTGAAAATGTATTTTTCCAAGGGTTCCATAGTTAACACACTTATGTAGATCCACTTTTGAAACGACTTCGAAAAAAGGAGGAGGGAATTATGTACGACGCACGTGTATATTTTTTTTAATTCATTATTCATTTTAAAATTATTCAGTTTTGAAATAAAACCTTTTATGTTGTAAATCGATTACTGATTTGGATGGTTACTATATTATATCACAGTAGATCTCAAGGTGGTCCCTTATAAATTTTATCATGAACCGACTATGGACTTTGAAGATATGATAGAATTCCTCAACAAAATAGAGCACAAACATCACGATTGAAGCATTTTATTCAGTTTAGTTCTGTGATATTAAAAATATTAAATATGTATTTTAAATTCAACATTGAAAAAATAAAAACTTCTGAAAATCTGTGGTACTATACCTAAATACTTTGGTAGCATTGGATATTTTCTATGGAACACGTCGTGTTCTTCCATAGTTTATACGCTGATCCGCTTTATATCGACTTTACTCGGGGACCGTTTTATTTATTTATTTGTCGGTAGCTATAGAGAGTGCCTAACTTGCCTGTTTACCCCTTACTGTCAGTCTTAATAAATGATATTAGTGGCTGCTACCAAGTAATTCAATGGTAATGAACTTCATTGAAATGGACTTCCTTTTTCTATAATTCTATTATATTTATGGAACAAGCTACCGAACAAGTGAATATCAAACGAGTCAAGAATCCATTGACTCGACCGGTGGCCCGCCTGAGGTCTATAAATTATACACTCATATTATTGTATAAGCTGAGTTTGTGAGATGGGAATCGTAGGCTAAATTCTGAACAGAAAAGAAAAAGTTATTAATCGATTTATGAGCTCATTTTTTTAACAAAACTAAAATGGGTTTTTGGATTTTGAAAAATGTTTTTACCGGAAATGAAACATGTTGATTGTACGACAACATATTTATCGTATCATTTCTACTAATCGATGATGAGTATATTCTATAATTAATATACTATTATAAAGATTAAAAAAGTGTAAATGAATGAAAAAATACTTTTACACTAATGGTATTGATATATACTTTTTCTAGTGAGCCTTTAGAAAAATAAATGTGGTTCAACGGTGGAATTATCATTCGAATTATGTCAGTGAAATAAATAATTTTACAATGAATATTATATTATTTTATTTCTAATAATGGCGACGATGGAGGAAGAATTAACTGCACTAAAACGTGCTAGACGCAATATTAAAGGACAAATAACAAGAATTTTCAATTATTTTCAAAATGTGAGTACCATTTCCGACATTGAATACACTACAAGACTTACGTCTATTGAAAAATACGAACAGAGATTTGATACAATACAAGAAAATATCGAAAAATTATGTACAAATACAGAACAAGAAAATGATTTACATTTTGAATTCAAGGAAGAAATTACACAATTGAAATTGATTTTATTTAACCGACGCTCAGGTATAACGGCCACACCAACTACATCTCAGTTCACACCGGCAAATTCCACTGATAACATACAGAATCGAAGCCCCAAAATAAATTTTCAACCATTTCAATATAAAGAAAGTTTCAAAAATTTTGTTAAACGCCTAGAAACGTACTTGTACATGACGAACTGTCAAGATTCAAAAATAAAAACTACATATTACTAAGTTCCTTAAGCCCTGAACTACATGAAAGAGCTTGTGATCTGTGCGCACCTGATGACCCAACCCAGGTGGAGTTCCAAGACTTGGTAAAACTATTGGGACAATATATTGATCCGAAACCCACTGTGTGGGCACGAAGACATAAATTCATATTACGCATTCAAGGTGATAGCGAATCCATACCAACGTTTAGCACAGAACTGAAACGATTAGCACATGATTGCGAATTCAACTGTGATTACTGTCAAAAACCAATAACTGATAATTTCTTATCTTTACAATTCATTAGAGGAGTTCGGGACAGTGACATTCGAACAAAAATTCTACAAGACAGTAAAAGTACGAAATTTAATGAATTAGTACAGTTGGCAACGACGACTGAAATTGCTAAAACTGACAATGAATTCATGATAAGAAAATCGCAACTAAATACAGAAGCACCATTACATTCTGTCCAGAATAAACAAAAACCTCGTACACAAAATACACAACGCTATGTAATCACCTCAATAAGAGATTTACGTGGAAGGTGTTTTCGCTGCGGGGATTCCAACCATAGAGCAAACGAATGCAGACACATAAATAGTTCTTGTGTAAAATGTAATAAGACGGGTCACCTAGGCCGCGTATGTCTACAAAGTTTAAGAGAAAACAGGAACAACCAAGTGGAAGAACCCAGTACAAGTTACAATGAAAACATGGACTGTGATATCAACATAATTAGAGATAACTACTCTGATAAATTTATGATTGACGTCACTATTGAGAACAAGGAAGTTCAAATGGAACTTGATACAGGTGCTGCATTATCATCAATGTCACTAAAGGACTTTCAAAAAATGAAATTAGAAAACAAAATTTTTAAAACAGATATGCGTATGAGAACTTATACAGGCGAACTCATTATACCTATTGGAGTTGTCTACATTAAAGGTAAATACAGAGATCAACACTTCTTTGGGAAACTTTTCATAATTCGGCAAGACGTTGACGCCATATTCGGTAGATCCTGGATACGAGAGATTAAACTTGATATAATAGATATGAAGAAAGTGACATCTGATAATTCACATCCAAAATTAGATAACATTCTCACAAAATTTGCACCGGTGTTTGATGGAAAGCTAGGATGTATCCCAAATTATAAGGGACATTTAACTCTACATGAAAACTCCACACCTATTTTCATCAAACCTAGACGTATTCCATATGCTTTAAGGGAGAAGGTGGATAAAGAAATTGAACGCTTATGCCAAGAAGGGGTTATTACCAAAACTGAAAACTCTGAATGGGGAACACCAGTAGTACCAATTGTGAAACCTGATGGAACCATCCGCTTATGCGCAGATTACAAGGTAACACTAAACAAGGTAATTAAAGATGAACAATATCCGATACCTATCATAGAAGATATATTTGCAGAAATGAATGGCGGAGAATTTTACTGCACCTTAGATATTTGTCGAGCTTACCTTAATATGCAAATGGATGAAGATAGTGCCATCTTACAAACGATAAGCACACACAAAGGCACATACAAAGTAAATCGTTTAATGTTCGGAGTAAAAGTTGCACCAAGTTTGTGGCAAAAATTCATGGACAGAATTTTACAAAATATAACGGGGAGTAAAATGTTTCTTTGATGACATAATTATACAAGGATCCACAGAAAATGAGTTACAGGAGAGATTAGAAAAAGTTCTAGAAAGATTACAAGAAAATCACTTGAAATTAAATAAAGACAAATGTAACTTTTTCAAGAAAAGTATAAACTACTTGGGACACACTATCGATAAACAAGGTTTACATAAAAATAAAGAAAAAATTCGGGCAATACTTGAAGCAGTAAGACCTAGGAACATTAATGAATTGAGAACATTTTTAGGTATGAGCAATTACTATAATAAATTTATCCCGAATCTGGCTTCCATTTCTCAACCACTAAACCAATTACTACAGAAGAATACGAAATTTGTTTGGTCAGACGCATGCGAACAAAGTTTCAATAGAATCAAAAAAGAAATTGTAAGTGATAATATTTTAATGCATTTTGATCAAGATAAACCATTGGTTCTTGCAACAGACGCATCGCCAACCGGCCTGGGTGCAGTCCTCTCACATCGGATGCCTGATGGCAGCGACAGGCCCATTACTTTTGCTTCTCGATCTTTATCGTCGAGTGAAAGGAAATATAGCCAAATAGACAAGGAAGCTACAGCTATATATTGGGGAGTAAAAAAATTTTTTCACTATTGTTATGGAAGGAAGTTTACACTCATCACAGATCATAAACCGTTGACAACAATATTTCACCCGAACAAAATGTTACCTGCGATGAGTACGATGCGATTGTTTCACTACGCACACTTCCTTTCAGGTTTTGATTACAACATTGAGTATAGAAAATCAATTAATAATAGCAATGCAGATTATCTCTCAAGATTCCCGGTAGAGCAAACATCTGAACATAAGATAGATCAACACAGTTTATTTCAACAAAATCAAATAAATACGCTTACTATGAATCGCAACATAATAGCAGAAGAAACTATG
The DNA here is from genome assembly GCA_951394255.1 of Polyploca ridens. Taxonomy (NCBI): domain Eukaryota; kingdom Metazoa; phylum Arthropoda; class Insecta; order Lepidoptera; family Drepanidae; genus Polyploca; species Polyploca ridens. The sequence goes on from OX596250.1 coordinate 9,630,690, forward strand.
AGAGACCCTGAATTCAACCGATTAGTTCAAGCTTTGAGAACAGGTCAAACATTAAGAACACTTGGATATAATGATAACGAAATTACATTGGAAGAGAATTGTCTTATTAAAGGAACTAGAGTCATGATTCCACAGAACCTCCGAAACAAAATATTGGAAGAATTACATTTATGTCATCTTGGTATATTTAAAATGAAATTATTGGCTCGCAGTTATATCTATTGGAGAAATATCGATAAGGATATCGAGCAACTAGTTACAAATTGCCGTGAGTGTCGTCTCAAACAGAATGAACCAATTAAGGCCCAATTACATCACTGGGAAGTACCTACTGAACCATGGCAACGCATACATATCGATTTTGCCGGACCATTAAATGGTTACTACCTTTTCATAATTGTAGACGCTATGTCAAAATGGGTCGAAATCATCCCAACAAAGACTACTACAAGCACTTGGTGTATTTCAAAACTAAAAAATGTATTTATTGATTTTGGTATTCCATATATATTAGTTTCTGATAACGGCAGACAATTTATATCAAGAGAATTTTCATCATTCTTACAAGAAATGGGTGTGGTACATAAAACTTCCGCTCCATATCACCCAGCGACAAATGGTCAAGCTGAACGATTTGTACAAACTATAAAGAAAGCTCTACATAGCATGGATAATGAAGCCGGATCAATACAGGATAAAGTTTTGAAAATAAAGTCACAATTACGTAGAACTCCTAACACAGTTACTGGAAGAAGCCCTTACGAACTGGTTTTCGGCGGCAGACTGGTTAGGACTATGCTTCACACCATGCTAAAGAAAAGTTATATGCCATCCAGTTCACCAATGGACCATACTGCCAATGTAAGATCTTTTCAATTGGGGCAGAGGGTCCAGATACGAGATTACAGCTCTAACAGGAAATGGGAATTCGGCACAGTCATTAAACGTTTTGGTCGACTACACTACGAGATCTTAACAGATTCCGGTTTGATCTGGAAGAGGCATGTCGACCAGATGCTGGGCACGTCGGTCGGGAGAGCCGCGACCTTGCTATTAAGGGCGGAGCACTGATATATACTTTTTCTAGTGAGCCTTTAGAAAAATAAATGTGGTTCAACGGTGGAATTGTCATTCGAATTATGTCAGTGAAATAAATAATTTTACAATGAATATTATATTATTTTATTTCTAATAGGTATTAACAGAAATTTTATAAGATCACTGTTACTACAAACAAAAGAGAATAAAATCATGTCTGGTCAATCACATACATTTTATAATTAGTGTAGAATTTACACGTATAGATGTCACTACAAACATCGTTTAGACTGATTGAGAATTAATTCTTAGTCAAAACGCTACTAAATCACTTTTGATGAAGCTTTGTTGCAAGAGAATATAATTTGAGGTTTAATAATTTATTAAATTCATTATGTAAAACTCGTATCTTAAATATTTGCAATTTATGTAATTTTACTTAAATCTTACGACCTTACATAGATGGCCTACGCGTCGCGCGTCAATTTACGAATTTTTTTAAAGGATAATGGGCGGTGTCGTACTTTGTGTTGTAAACCTTATCATATCAAATGAAATCTATATCATATGAAAGGTCTCCATGAGTATTACATTTGTTAGTATGGGCATATTAAAGTATGTATCGCGTGCAAGGAAAAAGTTATAGTGGTTTAATTTATTCAACAAAATAGCTTAGATTACAATTACAGATATTAAGATACTTTTCAGTAAATAGACAGCTTTTACTAGGCGAATTTGCTCTAATTTAGTAATGTCGAGTAGCAGCTATATAGTAGCTTCTTAAACATGAAACTTGGGAATCGACAACTCTATTACTGCACTCATGTGTGGTATAAACGAGAAATGGTAGCTACTATAAGACTATTGAATAAATGTACTATAAGAATATCGAGTAAACGTTTACACAACACGGTTAAAGCACTTAAAGCAAAAAATGCTAAAAAGTCGTAATAAAAGCTTTTACACTACATTGTACTACGTAGCAACTACTCAACATTTATTCCATCTGTAGCCGAATAACTCATTCATTATTCGACTGTTTGCTAGTTGGGGAGCTCACCCAGCAACTACATTGACGACAAGGATGTATTGAAGTAGCCTGTCTGCACTTGCTTCCCTTGGCAGTTAATTCAAGGCTCAATTCTAATTAATAATTATGCCTATAACAGGTGGAGATTTCGAGATGGCATATTAATTTATTAAGAAAATTAGGTTTATCATGGCATACAGAGTCAATCAGGATGTGATAGAATAGTAGATTGTTATTTAAGGAGCTAAAATTACCCATCATACACGAGGTAGTTCTACTTCCGAGCTTTAGAGAGGAGTAAATAGAAACAGAGTAATAATGGGATTTTAGCGCCGTGTGTAACATTCTATTTTTCACTACGATTGCGAGAAAATAAAATCAACCAATACATTTTTTTTTTTCTCTTTCTCTTCCATTTGTACATTATGTTCCTTCTCACTATATGACAACATGTTCACTATTGTAAAATAAATTACGGTCACCAACTCAATTTGCACTTATTCTAAAGATTTCACGCCAATGCCTTTTATTTAATTTCTTCTATAGCCGTAACGCAATGCATTAGGTCTGTTTTCCGTAGTCATTTGTTGAATGGATATAAATAAAAGAAACTGAAAAGAAAGCGGATAAATTTATTTTGGATGACGAGGATTATTTTTCAGTGGGTCCAATGGAAGAAACAACTTTTATTGGACTTGCTGAACGATAAGTAATAGTGCTAAGTTTCAAATTTATAAACCCAAGGAATGAGATTTTTCAAGAGAAAAAGAGCGCGACGGACTGAGCGAGCGTTGGAACATGACGTCACACGCATCGAGTACCGAGCGGTTGAATCGCGCGTCGCGCGCTCATTTAAAAATTCTATATCTCGGAATGTAATTGTCGTATTGAAATAATTCTTTTATATATATTTTTTATTTTCTACAGAAAATACGATTAGCTAACATTCAGAATTAGTGAAAATTCTTCATTGTTGGTGAACAATAGCTAGAGTATTTTGGGAATTGTCTCAATTAACCGTGGGGTAATATGCAACTTAAAATCAGTATTTTTAGAATTGAATAACATAATAATAATTCTTTGGATTAGTTTAGGACTTAATGTATGGAATTCTTATTTTTTTTTAACAAAAGTATATAGTAAATGCTACGCTCTACCTCTCTTACACAAAAACAAAAAAAAATACAATAGTGCTCATTGTTCTTTAAAATTAAATTCTTTCAACAGTGTCATCTGTTGTCATTTACTGAAAAACAAACATTGCTGTAGTCACTTACAAACCCAGAATAGGAATTAGTACCCCAATCTCGCCACCGGCGCTGTACTTGCGCGAGTTATGGTGGTAACTTTTGAAGTATGGGCGCTGTCTCTCTGTTGTACGTAGTATTTATATACTCTGAGATAAAATGCTACGAATCCTCAGCTAAACTGCCATCTATACACAGTTTTTGAAAGTTTCTGAATATAGTAAGCTCCTAAATTCTAAAAGATCGATACTATACGGCGTGATTATCTAGCTTCAAGATCAAGCCACTAGATGGTACTGCATGGATCTTGAAGGTTGAATACTAGTTTGCAGGAATATCTTCTAGCTGACTGCAATAAAATACTTGCCTCAAAAAATGTTGCGGTGTATAGAGCACAAAGTAGTAAAACTAGTGATCGCTTTGTTCTAACTATACAAAACCTTAGCATAAACTTCATTGCAAGATCTGTATAGGTACAACGTTTATCAGAAAGAAGAAATAATACTTTATGCTTGGTACATATTTAATAGAAAAAATCATTGCGAAATGACTTATGGAGCACCCTATTAAGTGTTTGGGACTGACCACTGACACAATTGGGCTAGACAAGGCTATGACGTTAATGACAGGTGTATCTGAGACAAAAGAATACGTATGGTGTGTGTAATGAGTTTCATTAAACTATGCCTAAGAAAATACTTTTATTTATACCACTAAGGTTGCAAACAAGCATACGGCCTGCTTGATGGTAAGCGGTTACCGCTGCCTATAGACGCTTGCAATACCAGAGGTATCACTCGTGCGTTGCAGCATTTTACCATCCTTTGAAAGTCTCATTGCCATAATATTGGCCATTCCCGAGATTACCCTAATATTAACAGGTTTCAGAAACGCAGATTCTCGGCGGCCCTACTATAGATTAAAATAATCATGTCTACAGAAATAATTAAATATTAATAACAATCATTTATTTGCAATAATATGAACAACATACAATCTATAAATAAGAAAAATCTTCGAATCGGTTACTGCTAACCGATTAACGCCAAGGTTCCTAGCAGACTCGCAGCATTTCCTCTTTTAACAATATTATTATTATTATATATATTTATCTATATTGAATGTACCTATATTGTACATTGTTGTGAATACAATTTATAATTAAACTAACAATATTTTGGTTTGTATGTTAGCATGATATCCAACTCCACATTATCATACAATTATGCCATTCCTTTAAAATCTATATAGCTTTATGTTCATTGTATTCTTCCAATAATGTAAGCCAATCGGTCACTGTGCAATCGTAAGATCAAACATTCAATCGTGAGCCGTGTATTCACAGACATGTCGGTAGGCTAGTTACCTCTGCTCCGGTGTGTCATCCGTCGCCTTACATAACTATTTAAGATGAAAGGATGGCTGCAAGAAATTTGAAAGATAGGTATTTAACAAATCTATTGCTGTCGCGCTGTGGCCCGGAAATCAATGTGTGAGTGAACAGACTGTGACTGGTGCAAGTGTGCGTGCCGTAGCTCGCACCGCTCCCACCGACCGCCCGCCCCTCGATTTTACTTTACTTGTAATATTATATTTCTGAGATTCGGCCGGCGACTGGCAAGTTGATATACCTTTCAGCGCTTGCAGTTCTGTTGTTCCAAGTGACATTAGGGATTTTGAAATTAGAACAAATACCTAACCATACGTTATTTTATTTGTATTTTGAGTCGATATAAAAAAATAGATTATATATTCGACATTTATGTATGTAATATTATTAGAACTGCATTATATTCACATAATGATAATCTATTAGGGCTTCCAAACAAATACCTATATAACATTTTATAGATTTATATTTGTCCACAGTCCACGCATTTCTTCGAAACTATTTATCGAATTGTGAACATTCTTTTTTTAATGCCTTATATTTACTTCAACTTAGGGAACAGTGCGAAAGTAAAAAATAACTCTAATCTGACACTGTCTTGATGTCAGCTATAATATTTTTAATTGAATATATACGACGTGCTCTTTCGGGACTTTAAGATATTTTCAGTTTACAGTTATTTCATAGTTTTTGAGTATTATGAAGTAGTTTTTTTTACTAGTGAAAGAGCTTATTTATACGTATAAAACAAGCCCTTGAAATAATATTGTAGAATCATAATAAAACGTAGCTCGTATCAAGCCAGGCCTTCACGCGTATTACTCCATATCTTGAAAAAAACTGAACCGATTTTGATGAAACTTCTTCACAAAATATTAAAAATAACTCTAATCTGACACTGTCTTAAAGTCAGCGAAATATTTTTACTGGAATACGTCGTGCTCTTTCGCTGACTTCAAATCAGCGTTAGATTAGAGTTATTTCATTCTTTTTAGTGTATTTGGAAGTCGATTAAAAAGAAAAAAAAACTTTTTTTTTGTGTATTTTGAAGTCGATTTAGTTTTTTAAATTACTTTTTTATTTCAATTACCAACTTTTTTTATTTCGTATTATTTAGAATTTGACCAAGCTCAAGCCAAGCCGCCGCACGTATTACTTATTCCATATCTTGAAAACAACTGAACCGATTTTAATAAAACTCTCACTGAGTTGAAGTAAATGTAAACCAATAAAAAAATGTCACAATCCGATTAATAGTTTCAGAGAAATGCGTGGACAAACATACACCTATGAAATTTTGTATATTAGTTTGGAAGCCTGAAATTTTGTGAGGAAGTTTCATCAAAATCAGTTCAATAGTTTTTAAGATATGGAATAATAAGTGTGTCGGGCTGGCTTATTGATACGAGCTATGGGAGTTGGTTGTGTCAAAGGGAAAATATCTGAAAACTTTGGTCAAATCCTCGTAAATGTAAGAAAAAGAAATTACAAGTCGATTTTAAATAAATATACCAGCCAAGTGAGAGTCTGACTCACACACAGAGGGATCCGTACAATATTAAACAACTTATCGTTGCTATGACAAAAAAAAGAAGTTTCTTGTATGAGCGGCCCCTTTAATTTTTCTTTTTCATTTTTATTATTTTTTGTTATAGCCGTCATAGAAATACATATTCTCTGAAAATTTCAGCTGTCTACCTATTACCGTTCATGAGATACAGCCCACTGACAGACAGACGCACGGACGGACAGCGGAGTCTTGTTTGGCACCCTTCGGGTACGAAACTAAAAAGTATAGTCACAATCCGATTAATAGTTTCCGAGAAATGCGTGGATAAATATACATACTTACAAATTCAAATTCAAATTCAAAATCATTTATTCAAATAGACCTTCGCAGGCACTTATGAAAAGTCTGACTCTAATACTCTAATACCGTTACAACCATACATACACCTATAAAATGTTGTATATTTGTTTGGAAGTCCTAATAGATTATCATTTGAATATATAATATTGTTTGGCAGTCCAATAATACATACATACGTGTCGAATTGATAATCTCATTTTTTTAAGTCAATTAAAAATAGATATTTTGTCCTGTTAATTTGAAAAAGGTTACTAAATATTAGATATTATGATAACCTTTGAACGATCACATTTCTTGTTCTTTAATCCTTCATCACTCAAAAGTATAAAAAAGAACAATCTTGGTTAGGGCACACTATACCTTACATGTAGGTTACCAAAGACGTAATACTATATCGATATCGATGAACAACACTAGAGCAGGTATCGATAATATATTATCGACTACTACGCGACACTTCTTTGACTGTATATGTATTTGTCCAAGCCTCTCCTCCCTCAACCCTACCCGAATACAGGCGATAGAGACAACTGCAGCTTGGATCGATTATACCTATTTAAAATTGACGAAATCGCTATTTCGTAATCCCCAGTTTCCTCCTCCAATACTGAATCGATTTTAATTATTTTTCAAGAATAGTAATAAGAAGGGCTTTGGCTATGTCGGTCGGTTTTCCTTTTATTATTTATATTCGTCATATTTGTTTTCTGGACGTCTGATAAGGGCAGTTAAAAATGATAAGTTTTTGTGATTTTAGAAGATTTTTAGTTTTTATAATAATTAATTTATGGAGAAAAACGAAACCGAGGGACATACAGTGGCACCTACAGATTGCATGGTAAAATAATCATTGCTCTAGTGTCATTATCCAGAGAGGAAACTGAGGATTACGTTTGTATGGAAAAAACACCACCAGTGTGTCCTCTTAAAAGAATTTTTTTACTTGTGTCCCATTTTGGCGTCGGTACTTCGTCGGTACGACGTCAACTCATGTGGCAACCAAACTGAATATTTCCAGGTCGCTTCTAAAGCGTGGAGTTATTTTTCTACTGCAATATGAGAACACTGAAGCTGCTCTGCCAGACAACGTGACGTGAACCTGGGATCCATTTCTATGAGTCTTTTTAACTCATTATCTATTCTAGGAGGTCTTCCTGGATGAGGTTCATCAGATAGGTCATAATTTCCATCCTTAAATCTTCTGAACCAATGTTTGGTGGTATCGTAATAGAGTATGCATCGTGCACATATATTGCGCACTGCTTCAGTCGCTTTTCGACCTAAGCGAAATTCGTGAAGTAAAAGCAGCCGAAGTTCTCTACGAGAAATATCCATAATTTACTGTAGTTTTACTATTCGAGATCCAGTTGTCAACTTATCTGACATACAACTCTTTCTTTATTTATATACTACTCCAAGAAATTCGAGATAGTTCTATAACGTTTTAGAAACTGATCGAAAAAAGTGGCGGGTTTATTATTTACCAACCTAATATAAACAGAATAACGTAAGCAGACATCTCTGACAACCAAATAACGTGTAAGCTATAGTTCCGAACTCAACCGGTTATTAAAAAAAAACCATCCAAGTGCGAGTCAGACTCGCACACGGTGGGATCCGTACAATATCAATTAACTCGCAATATCTAAAAAAAACTCTAAAATAATTCGTTTCTTTTATTTTTATAATTTTTTGTTATTGCGGCAATAGAAACACATATTCTGTGACAGCCCACTGACAGACAGATGGACGGACGGACAGTAAAGGCTTAGTAAGAAGTTCCCGTTGGGCACTCTTTGAGTACGAAATCCTAAAAATTATATAGTGGATAGATATATTATAAATTATAAACCAGTAGAAGACTTAAAATTTCCAAGCCATTATGCCGCGTATCAAATAATTACTTGAGGCATCATAATTAGGTTCGTGTTTCTGTTCAACAGTTGACCTTTACTTCAAATTTTTGTAGTAGGTATATAAGCAAAGTTCGGACGCTAAAACGTTCTTGTATAAATATTACGGATTTTATAGAAACAATTTTGTATCAACCAATATGTATCGAATGTTTATTATTTGTGGTTTTATTGCATGCGCTGCAGCTGCTTCGATTCCTGAAGATACTCAAGCTCGTGTTTTAAAATATGAAAATGAGAATGATGGAAAGGGAAACTATAGATTCAGGTATGTTTTATCGTATCTAAATTCCTCTCTATCCAAAGTAGCCTAGAAGAGATCACTTCTTAGCGATGAGACTGCCCTATATATCTTCTTAAATAACTGATCATTATTCTAGTCAATTAAAACACCCCCAACACAAAAGCTCTAAAAAGTTAAATATAATATTTATTGGCCCTTTAATTTAGTTTAAGTAGGTAATATTTTGATCAATGCGTCGTCGTGTCGGGAGCCGCTATGTACGTAAATGAAATAAAGAGTCAGAGCCACACAAAGCCAGAAAAATATGGCAATGTCAGATGAAACAAACTTATGTCTAATCTTCGCGTGGCATGGGTTTCGCGGAGCTAAAATGAACTTAGCGCTTCTTATCTAAATAACTCGTAAAGTATAGAATATTTAAAAAAGTCGTTAGTTAGCCCTAGATGATATGTTAGTGATATTATTTATCGATTTTTTTGTCTTAATTAGATATACCATGAACGAATAAAAACGAAAATTAAATATTATTAGAGGTACCTTTTGATTTTTTTTCTATAGAGGAATTTTCATTCCATCGTTTTTGTTCAGATAGAACCCTCGCGTATATAATGAAAATCCCATATAAAAATATTTTTAAATTTAAATACTATTTACTTGGGTAAATTTCAATTCTAAGATTGTTATTTTGCTTTATACGCACTCTTAACAGCAGCCATCATGTCTCGTATCCAAAACGGTTCTTCTGTGCTACGGTGGCACCCACAGACATAAGTGGGAGTTGCTCACATCCCTTCATCAACTAGAAAAAACTGATAATCTTCATACAGCTGAACCGATTTTGAACGATCTAAGAACCAGCGCAAGAAAATCTGCTTTCAAATAAAAAAAACGCATTAAATTAAGTTCACCCATTTAAAAGCAGTACCACAGATATACACAACTACTTTCACGTCAAACTTATAACACCCGTCTTTTTCAAAATTGTGTCGCCATATCCCAGTTGGTCCTTTCTTATAGTTAGTTTAGCACGACGAACATAATTTAGGTTATGAAAAGATTTCAAATGTACGTGTAGACCTGATTTTATTTCATTTTAAAAGCTTTTTACTTTGCAACCTCAATTGTGTGAAACTTTTGATTACAGTTTCGAAACAACAAATGGAATCACTCGTGAGGAAACTGGTCGGTTAGTAAACGACGGCGAACCTGATGAACACATTGTTGTTGAAGGAACTTATTCATACTTGGATACGAACGGAGATAAGGTTACCATAAATTACACTGCTGATGAAAATGGTTACCAAATCAGAGAACCAAGCAAAGAGCCACCGCTCTCTGTTGTAAGTACTTATTATCACTGAAGAAATTCGTATCAAATTATTGATATGACGAGCCATATAGATAAATAATATTGGGTGCATAGCTGAACATTCATGTTTGTTTGCTCTGAGGCTAGATATGAATGTCTATAATAGAGGTTACCTACCCCACCTCAACTGGTATATTTACCTTAGAAAATATATATGTCTAGAAAGAGTATCCCCATACTACATGACTTTTAAAAAGTGGCCAACTTTGCTACATCTTATCCTCGCGTTACGTCATTCTGCTTGTCATAGTGACGTTTATACCAGTTACCAGTTCTTGAAAAAAATCCAAGAAAATGGGGAAAAATATATTACGGTGTCGATATCTTTTTAAACTCCGAAAATAAAAGTGGAATCGGGATAATACATGATAATAAGAATAAGATTAATGGCGCCGATATAAATTAATACTTATTATTTTTACTTTGATGTCAACGAACAGTAATTATTTGCGTTGACGTTTCAAATCAAGTCAAATCAAGCAAATCAAGTAAATTTTTTTTTTTTTTTTTTTACTGTTTGTAGGCCTGTGTTTGACTGCAATCTCACCATGGTAAGTGATGATGCGGCCGAAGGTGGTAAGCACACAAAGCCTAGAAGGAACTGGCTCTCAAGTGCAGCTATCGGAACACACCGAAAGGTGCTTGGCGACAGATTTTCAACTTGAGGGTGGTAGCCAGCCAGGCGGGTACTACAAAGTACCCTACCACCGTGCTATGGTTTCCTCACGATGTTTTCCTTCACCGAAAGCTCAAGCTCATTGTAGGATTCGAACCCGGGACCTTCATCTCGGTATCCGACGTCACTACCACTGAGCTATCATCGCCATTAAGTCAAATCAAGTCACATCGAGTCAAATCGAGTCAAATCAAGTCAAATCGAGTCAAACCGAGTCCAATCGAGTCAAACAGGGTCAAACCGAGTCAAATCGAGTCAAACCAAGTCAAATCAAGCAAATCTAGTCAAATCGAGTCAAATCGAGTCAAACCGAGTGAAATCGAGTCAATAAGTCAAATCGAGTCAAATCCAGTCAAATTGAGTCAACCCGAGTCAAATCGAGTTAATCCGAGTCAAACCAAGTCAAATCAAGCAAATCCAGTCAAACCGAGTGAAATCAAGTGAAATTGAGTCAAAACAAGCAAATCGAGTTAAATCAAGTCAAACATTTTTTTTGGCTAGGTCCAGAGATCTTCACTACGGCTTCTCCGAATGATATCTATCCATTGGCTTCTTAAAATTGGATCAATTGGTATTCTGTAAAAAAAGTCTTATTATTTAAGTCAGTTATTACAAAATTAAAAAAAGGTTATTCGACACGCGTGTATGTAATATTATTGGAATTGCAACATTCACAATTTAAAATAGTATCCGCCATATTGAACTATTTAGTTATTGGTCCGATTGCTCTCAAAATTGATATTTGAGAGGCCCTTGGACCATATAACATAAATCTTTGCTCAAAATTGAAAAAAAGTGTCCGCCATATTGAACTATTTAGTTACTGGTCCGATTGCTCTCAAAATTGATATTTGAGAGAACCTTGGACCATATAACATACATTTTTACTCAAAATTGAAAAAAGTGGCCGACGTATTGAACTTTTTAGTTACTGGTCCGATTGCTCTCAAAATTGATATTTGAGAGACCCTTGGACCATGTAACATAATTTTTTGCTCAAAATTGAAAAAAGCGGCCGCCCTACTGAACTATTTCATTACTGGTCTGATTGCTCTCTCAAATATGAATTTTGAAAGCAATCGGACCAATAAATAAATAGTTCAAAATGGCGGCCACATTTTTTTAATTTTTAGCATAGGTTCTCGTTATATGGTCCAAGGGTCTCTCAAATATCAATTTTGAGAGCAATCGGATCAGTAACTAAATAGTTCAATATGGCGACCATTTTTTTCAATTTTGAGTAAAAATTTATGTTATATGGTCCAAGGGTCTCTCAAATCTCAATTTTGAGAGCAATCGGACCAATAACAAAATAGTTCAATATGGCGGCCACTTTTTTGAATTTTGAGCAAAGATTCATGTTATTTGGTCCAAGAGTCTCCCAAACATCAATTTTGAGAGCAATCGGACCAATAACTAAATAGTTCAACATGGCGGCCACTTTTTTGAATTTCGAGATAAGATTCATGGTTTATGTTCCAAAGGCCTCTCAAATATCAATTTTGAGAGCAATCGGACCAATAACTAAATAGTTCAAAATGGCGGCCACTTTTTTTCAATTTTGAGCAAAGATTCATGTTATATGGTCCAAGAGTCTCCCAAATATCAATTTTGAGAGCAATCGGACCAATAACTAAATAGTTCAATATGGCGGACACTATTTTAAATTGTGAATATTTTGCAATTCCAATAATATTACATACACGCGTGTCGAATAACCTTATTTTTTTAATTTAGTAATATCCGACTTAAATAAAAATGTAATAAACAAAATGTGCATGGTACGCACATATACAAGTTTACATCGTACGCCTATGCAACGCGGCACTACGTAGTTCAAATGATTTTAAACAGATGGCTGTACAGTTTACTTGCATGAAGAAGTATTTTACAAAATGTTCCGGTGACCGCATCCATGGTTATATACATCACTGACTATGATGGAAAAACCGAAAACGACAAACACGTCAACTTAAAAAAAATAGGTCCGCCATCTTGAAATTCAAAATGATATTCGTAATTAGCTCGAGGAAAATCTTAAATTAATACCCATTTTGATTTTTTCATTACTGAAGCGACTACTTATCTTACATGACATAATCGTCATTAGTATTAAAAAAAAAAACATTCGACTTTCCACTCAAAAATTCGACTTGTCCACCGTCGCTTTTGATTTATATCAGTATCTACATACTCGTATTTAACTATTGACTGATATTACCATGGGAGTTTTGAGTTCATAAACTGGCAGCACAGGCAACACATAAAAAATGGCGCTTACTCAAAATATTTATTTTCGAAACATTTCAATGGCTTATATTGCAGAAACTAATAGGAAATATTGTTACTTACCGATGATAGGTGATTTTTTTCGTTGGTCTAGATCGACCCATGTAGTTTTTATACACTTTTATCACACAAAACGACATTTTGAAACAATACAATTTTGGTGAATTTGGTTGTGTCCCAGTGACGTCTCGACTGACACTGAAGACGGGAAAATGATTAAGCCCCTAACAGTTAGGGGCTTATTTTATCGACGCGTAAACAGCTTCGTAGCTCCGTCTGGATATATCATTAGTCAAAGATATTTACAATTATATTATTATAATATTAAATTGTACCGTTTACAACTTACGTACAATATAGGTCGGGGCGTTCAGGATCTGGGGGTCTACTCCCTAAGCACGAAGTCCGTAGTTTCGGCCTTAGTTACGGGCGTTTCCTACTCCGTATCAACTAAGGACGGATGGTTCGTTCGGGGCCCGCACGAAGAATGAATGACAACAATGAATACTCCCGATGCGTTTTTACCCGTCCGAAAAATTGAACTTGACAGTTGTTTTAGCGTATCGTTATGTAATTTAATATGACATCAAAATAGTTATCGTGCTGTTGACGAAAGTAACAATTTTGGGTAGTCGTGATTAGTAACCCCTACTAACTGGGCTATGAGTATTTGGAGGATGGCTGATTATTATCATTTTATGCACTTTACTGATGACAAGACCTTAGAATCATATTATTATTGACGAGTAAGTAATGTCTTAACTCACCCTTTGCCACTGATCCACGGATGTTGTGCAACTGCCCATTGAATTAAGGGGGTGCAAAGGCTTTTCCAGAGTCATTTTGAGCGAACTCTCCCGTCGGCACCCCTCAATAACCCGCGACCCAACTTTTCGTTTTCCCACATAAAATCGATGAGGACCACAACTTGCGCGTGAGTTGCTGCTGCGGTTGGGGCCATTTTAAATAATTATTCTTGTAAGGAATTATAAACCTTACCGGATGTTTTTTTTATTTACGATGTTGTTGTTTGTCTTATTCGCCAAAAGGCAGGCAAAGGTCTGAGCCATACAGCCTTGTCTTATTTCAGTTTGTGGGATTTGTGAATACCTAAAAAATAAAACTGCAGGGATGCGTTTGCTTGTGTAATTTCCAACTTTCTGGTTACATTACTGATTCTGCTTAACGAAATACTGTAATTTAGCTTTACTTAATATGAAATACCAAACTGGATAAATTACTTCTTCAATAGACAAAATCTCTTATAAAAACGAAGAGCTAGGCGTCTGGACATTGAATGACTGCCTGTCACATTTTAAAGCAAACAATTAATCATATTATTCTTAATATTACAAACAGCCAGTACTAAAAGACTGTGGCCAGTAAGTACATGAAACAGACAAATAAATAGGTCGCCACAAGTTTTCTCGAGTTGTATTACAAAATAAATCACTTCATATAGTCCGCACTATCAGTCACCATCCTTAAAAGTCATGTTTTAGTACAATGGTGGTAAATTGTACAAAAACTTTTCACGGACTTCTTGAGACAACTTGAAAGGACACGATACACATAATTCATTTTATTTCACTTCACTGTGCACATGGATTGATCTTTATTGAATAAAATACCACCGATAATATGCAATAAAACTCAAAATACACGAATTTATAAAAATGAAAACGCAACGTCACTCTGCAAGTTCCCGGAAAAAAGTCCTTATTTACAAATTTTGACATTTCAAAGTTGTCATTTCAAAAAGTCTTTTTGACAGCAACTTTCAAATTGCTGTCAAAAAGACAAAGGTATCAACAGCATAATGTCGCTTTTCGGACAAAAATAATTCATTTCTACATTTAAAGACATTAAAAAAGTATATTTTAGTATATTTTTAAAAATGAGATCACTTTTAACGTAAAAATAATAATATTATTTGTTTAGTAAGCTTGAAATAACAAAATAAGTAAACCGATAATCTACCGATAAAATAGTGCAACTCTATCGTCATGCGCCATTCGTTCACGAATATTGTCTATGATCCCGTTCGAAACTGATAAATCCGAAATCATTAGGGAGTAGGGTTCACTCCGAAGTTTCGAAGTACTTTCGGACGGGCCCGTAACTTCGTTGACGAAGATAGGGGTAGACCTCCTGGGCCGCGGTCTGCCATTCTTTAACTCCTGTCCTAAATTCATATATTTGACGTAAGTGCATATGTCAAATATATGAATTTGTTAAATGTACAGGATCTCTGAGAATTCGGGAAATAAATTCTATTCAACAATATTTTTCGTGTAAAGATATTTAATTTTCATCTATATTTCAGGGATATGCAGGTGTTGGACCAAACGTATTGGCGTCATTACTGGGAAAATAATATCTTCTAAAATAGACGCATTTTATTTGCACGTAGGGGCAATGTTTTTTTATTATATTTTTATGTGAAGCGTAAACTTTTATTTTATTTACATCAGTAAAATTATGAATTTTATTCTCCAAAACTTTTATATATTATTTGGAATGTAACGTCACAATATGATTTGAAATAAAAGTCCTTTTTATTAGTGTTTGTTTAATATAAAATTAATCCACCAAATCGTTTTTTGATACCCACGAGATATATTCTTTTTACAATTGGTTAAATTAGAATAAGGTTTCCCAAACTTATACCTATTAGACAACGGCGAACCTGCTTTAAAAACTGACTATCCATAGAACAAACAGTTTATTAAAAAAGCATAGACATGTTATTGTTATTAATTAATATGATGGGTGGGCTTGTTTTTATCACAAATAGAGCCGATTCCCGGAGCAATTATCCTCAATTACAGTCATAATTCAGATTCAGCGTTCATAGGATTTGGTCTTCAGCTTAACCGCCGCCATTGCGTAAATATTATCGCTTATCTCCTACGATCAACTAGCGCCAAGTGGTAGTCATACCACTTTGAAAAATCCTGAATTAGATTATTAATTTTTGTATTAATTAGTTTTTTTTTTCAACTGGCATATGTTTGGTTAAGCAATATTTTAATCTATTCCAAATTTCAAATCAATATCATTAGCGGTTACTGAAATATACTGCTGTGACAGACGGACAGACATACGGTCGGAGTGGCATCATAAGGGGTCCTTTTTAACCCCCGACGCAAAAAGACGGGTCTTTAAGTTTGACGTGAAAGTGTGACTGTGTGTTTTTACCGGAAATGAAACCTGTTGATTGCACAACAACATATTTATCGTATCATTTCTACTAATCGATGATATATTCTATAATAATAATATTATAAAGATTAACAAAGTATAAATTAATGAAAAACTACTTTTAAATTTTATAAGATCACTATTACTACAAACAAAAGTGAATAAAATGCTAAGAATCCTCAGCTAAACTGCCATCTATACACAGTTTTTGAAGGTTTCTGAATACAGTAAGCTTTTAAATTCTAAAAGGTCGATACTACGGCGTGATTATCTTGCTTCAAGATCAAGCCACTAGATGGTACTGCATGAATCTTGAAGGATGAATACTAGTTTGCAGGAATATCTTCTAGCTGACTGCAATAAAATACTTACCTCAAAAATTTTTGCGGTGAATAGAGCATGAAATAGTACAGGACGAGTAAAACTAGTGTTCGCTTTTGTTTTAATTATACAAAACCTTAGAGTAAACTTTTCCCAATTTATGAGGGTTCAAAAAAACGACGAAGCGCTTCGAGAAAAGGTAGGTAGTGCCCTTTCGCTTCGCTTGGCTGTCTTAGGGGGGGGGGGCACTTCCGTGCCCCCAGATTGCAAGATCTGTATAGGTACATACGGCTACACAAGCTGATCTCGCAAGGTATAGGATTTCCGTACAATGAGAGGTCAGCTTATACTGGAAATGTATAACTTGATCTGTAGCCGTGTGTACAACGTTTAACAGAAAGGAGAAATAATACTTTATGCTTGGTACATATTTAATAGAAAAAAATATTGCGAAATGACTTATGGAGCACCCTATCGCTGGTGGCGTTTGTTCCATACAAACGTAATCCTTAGTTTCCTCTTTAGATAATGACACTAGAGCAATGATTATTTTACCATGCAATCTGTAGGTACCAGTGTATGTCCCTCGGTTGTGTTTTAATAAATAAATTATTATAAAATTAGGAGCCTTCTAAAAATCACAAAAACTTACCATTGTTAACGCCGTTATCAGACGTCCAGCGAACAAATTTGACGAATATAAAAAACAAAGGAAAACTGAAAGACATAGCCAAAGCCCTTCTTATTATGATTCTTGTTTTTTTTTTTTAATCGATCCAGTTTTCGGTGAGAAAACCGGGGATTACGAAATAGCGATTTCGTCTAATTTAAATAGGTATAATCGGTCCAAGCTGTAGTTATCTCTATCGCCCTCTGGCGGGATAGCTCGGGCACAGCGCAACAGCAATAGATATGTTAAAAACCTATTTTTCAAATTTCTTGCAGCAATCCTTTCCTCTTAAGTGTTTGGGACTGACCACTGACACAATTGGGCTAGACCAGGCTATGACGACGTTAATGACAGGTGTTTCTGAGACGAAAGACATACGTAGGGCGTGTGTAATGAAATGAGTTTCATTAAACTATGCCTAAGAAAATAATTGTATTCATACCAATTAGGTTGCAAACAAGCATGCTGCCCATCTGATGGTAAGCGGTTACCGTAGCCTATAGACGCTTGCAACACCAGAGGTATCACTCGCGCGTTGCAACATTTTACCATCCTTTGAAAGTCTCATCGCCATAATATTGGCCATTTCCGAGATTATCCTAATATATACAGGTATCAGAAACGCAGATTCTCGGTGGCCCTACTGTAGATTAACATAATCATGTCTACAGAAATAATTAAACATTAATAACAATCATTTATTTGCAATAATATGAACAACATACAATCTATAAATAAAAAAAATCTTCGAGTCGGCCACTACTAACCGATTAACGCCAAGGTTTCCAGCAGGCTCGCAACAATTTCCTCTTTTAACAATATTATTATTATATAATTTATCTAGGTATATAGAATTTACCTATATTGTACATTGTTGTAAATAAAGATTTTAATTTATAATTAAACTAACAATATTTTGGTTTGTATGTTAGCATGATATCCAACTCCAAATTTTCATACAATTATGAAATTCCTTTAAAATCTATATAGCTTTATGTTCATTGCATTCTTCCAATAATGTAAGCCAATCGGTCACAGTGCAATCGTAAGATCAAACGTTCAGTCTTGAGCCGTGTATTCACAGACATCTCGGTGGGCTAGTTACCTCTGCTCCGGTGTGTCATCCGTCCGCCTTACATAACTATTTAAACTAAGCTCCACAATACAGACATCATTTCATCATGATTATATGACACACCATAAATCACGCGTTGGACAGCAATTGGCTCTTCATTGCAAACAATACCTTACTGAACTTTAAAATTCAAATTCTTATGTAATTGAGAATCTCATGGGATAATTTGTATACATTCGGTTTCTACTAAATCATATTCTACAATATATTTCACCATAACACTGAAGATAAGGTAGAGGTACAATGGCGTCATGCCATGCACCAATTAATTAGACTAATATGGGCTGGTACTACACTAATAGTTAGGTTTTAATTTGATCACAATCTCAAAATGGTAGGTTAAAATGGGTTTAGCCCCAAGGTGGTTAAGTAATGTAATAAAATAGTTTTTTAATTCTACACTTACTATAATTTCATCAATATCATAATCATATTGTATCAATTAGACTTATTTTGAATCAACTTAAAAAAAAGAGATTATCTATTCGACACGTATGTATGTAATATTATTGGAACTGCAATAATAATATATTTACATATGATCATCTATTAGGGCTTCCAAACAAATATATTATACAAAATTTCATTGGTGTATATATGTATGTTTGTTTGTCTACGCATATCTCCGAAGATATTAATCGGATTGTAACCATTATTTTTTATTGGTCGAAGTTTCATCGAAATCAGTTCAGTAGTTTTTAAGATATGGACAAATATATGTGACGGCTTATTGATACGAGTTACGGGTCGACACCCGTAGCTCGTATCAATAAGCCAGCTTCATGTCAGAGGAAAAACATCTCAAAACATAGGTCAAATTATAGTACATTTAAGAAAAAAAAATACGAAATAAAAAAGCAACTCAAAAAAGTTTTATCGACTTCAAAAAAGTATGAAATAACTCTAATCTGAGACTGATTTGAAGTCAGCGAAATATTTTCAATGGAATACGTCGTGCTCTTTCGCTGGCTAAATTCATACTTTTAAGTGTATTTTGAAGTCTATTTTTTTTAAATTACTTTTTTATTATTATTTGTTGTCATAGGGGCAATAGAAATTCATATTCTGTGAAAATTTCAGCTGTCTACCTATTCGCTTCATGAGATAGATGGACGGACAGACGGACGGACAGTGGAGGCTTAGTAATAGGGTCCCGTTGGACACCCTTTAGGTACGAAACCCTAAAAATAATATAGTGGATAGATATATTTTATAAACACAGCAGAAGACTTAACATTATGCCGCGTATCAAATAATTACTTGAGGCATCATAATTAGGATCGTGTTCCTGTTCAACAGTTGACCTTTACTTAATATTTTTGTAGTATATAAGCAAAGTTCGGACGCTAAAACCACAGAGGATTGTACTATAAAACGTTGGATTTTATATAAACCAATATGTATCGAATGTTTATTATTTGTGGTTTTATTGCATGCACTGCAGCTGCTTTGATTCCTGAAGATACTCAAGCTCGTGTTTTAAAATATGAAAATGAGAATTATGGAAATGGAAACTATAGATTCAGGTATGTATTATCGTATCTAAATTCCTCTTTATCCAAAGTAGCCTAGAAGAGATCACTTCTTAGCGATAAGACTGCCCATTGTGCGTAACATTAAGTATATCTGTAATATAACTATCTATCTTCTTTTATCAGTATCATCATCAGCCTACAATGCCTGTCACTGCTGTACACAAGCCTCGTTTCACAAATGAGGGTTAAAGGGAATGGGCAGATACTCCACCACGCGTGCCCACTGCGGATCGGTGGAGGTAGGCTAGTGGTCAACTAGGTAGGTTGACCACTAGCCGTTGGAGTTCGCCTAGTAGGCCTGCAACTATTCGATTCAAATTCAAATTTAAAATCATTTATTCAAATAGACCTTCGCAGGCACTTGAAAGTCATGCACCGGTATTAGAGTCAGACTTTTCATGCATGTGCATGAAAAGTCTGACTCTAATACCGGTTCGAAAGGTTGCATTTGCTGAGAAGAGCCGGCAATAAACTCAGCAATTACTCTTTTCAAAACAAGCTTAGATTCATTACATAATATTAACATTTTAATCGCACTGACAACAATTGCGTGCCCCGGCGCGGCGGCAAAACTACAAAGTAGACTGAATCTATATTTAATAAGTAAATAAATAAATGGCAAACTTAAGCAGACCAGCCCCCACAAGCAGCACCTGTTCACAAGTATGACGCGTGTGGCAGCCATCACCCTCCTCGCCATATTGGAGGGAAGTGAGCGACCCGTCACACGACGCCGCCGCGCGCCGCAAGCAAAGGCCTTAAAGTGAGCATGATTTACTTAAGTCTGTCTTAGATATAAAAAAATAACTAAAGGGAAACTACTAAACACACAATTTGTTATCACTGTGACTATTTACAACTTTAGATTAAATATCATTTATATGGAATAGAATATAACAATTAGACAGACATAATATATCGATGAATTTATATCAAAATAAATAAACGAAGAACATTGAATTGAATTAATTACAATAAGTAATTATTTGTAATCTAAAAAACATAACTTATAATAATAATAACATAGGTACTTTGAATTAAAATGGACCTTGAACTAGCTGCTAAGTGAAGCAGGTGCAGAGAGAAGCTACTTCCATACATCCTTGTCGTCCTGTTCTTACGTTGTACGTATGTTCCTTAAATTTAAAAAAGGACATACTGGTCACGCTATGAGGAATTTTATTGTAAAATTGGATACAATTCCCAAGAAAGGACTTATTTACTTTAGCTAATCTAAATCTAGGCACAGTTATTTTGTCTTTATTTCTAGTGTTTCTTTCATGATAATCACTATTGACTGGAAACAAATTAATGTTTTTACGAACAAGATGTGAGTGATTATCACAATTAAGTGATAACCGGGACCAACGGCGTTACGTGCCTTCCGAAGCACGGAAGCGCTCGATTTGAAATACCACTAGGCGGTCACCCATCTAGATACCACGAAGGTGGATACCACCTAATCTTTACCGATCGATTAAAAACGGCTAATCATGATACACCATGAGCGCTTCATCTCCTTTAATAACTGATAATTAACACCCCTAATAAAAAAAGAACCTTTTAAATTTATTGGCCTTTTAATCTATACATATAAAATGCTTTGTCCTGAATGACTGACTGACAATCAACGCACAGCCTAAACCGCTGATCGTAGAGACCTGAAACTTGGAGGGTGTGTTCTTTGTATGACGTAGGCATCCGATAAGAAAGGATTTTTCGAAATTCTACCCCTAAGGGGGTGAAAAACGGGGGCAAAGTTTGTATGGGACAACGTGATTCCTTGGTCCGATCTACTTCAAATTTTGCATACACATTCCTTACCAGAATTGATGGAAGACGTGTTTCATATTTTATTGAAACTCATCGCCTAACGGGGTCAAAAAGGGGTAGAAAGTTATTTTAGGGGTGATTTGCATCGAAGTTGATATCAATACTCCTTAGGACTTTTGTTTTAAATTACATTTTATTTTGACACATGTTTGAAAACTCAATCCGATTTTCACAGATTACAAAATAAGTCAGATGGAGCGCCCGAAACACGGGAGTGAGGCCAAAAAAGCAAATACAAATTGTAAAACACATACCTGGGCTGATAGATGACAGGTGATATGTGACAATTTACAGGTGACAGATTCTAGGCGACAATTCTACAAATTCGCATTAGATTACTATGGAAATGCGAAAAGTTGTCAAAAAAATCGTTTCATAAACATTTATTGTTTGATATAATGTTTAGATTTATCTACAATTGTAGTTTTACAATGACAGGCAACTTTTTATGGTATGATACAATGTTATTTTTTACAACTCTACATATTTGTAGATTTGTCGGAAATAATTGACATGAGGTATGAGCTGTGTCGGCTTCCTCTACTACAATTGTCGTGTTTTTGTTGTGATCATTACAAATTGGCTCTTCGCGAAAGCAGTAAATAGGTAGGTAGTGGTGGCGAAAATAGATTCAATGAGTTCTCAAACTATAAAGAACGAACATTTAAAGAAAATCAGATTACCTAGGGAATCTTTTTTATTAATTTATCTTTTTGGTTATCCATGATAAATATGATAATTGTTATATTTAATTTGAAACGCTTATAGTAAATGCCATGTAATTATTTATGTATTTATTTAATTTAATTCAAATTAAAAATATGTTCGAGAATAAATGTATTTTCTTTCTTTCTTTCTTTCTAGAATAGCCCGTAAAAATAAAATAAAAACAACAAAACATCTATGTAGCAGCAAAAAAATATTATAAGTATGTGTGGAAATTGGTGGTGATCTTATAGCCGATCCCTATAATTTACGGACCGTTATCGGTTAAAATTAAGACTCTTATATCTTTACTAATAATTAAGTAAAGACCTCAAAGCTTTGCATAGGAGACCCTCCCATATGGAAGTAGCTATCACAAGTTTTTACCTGTGATAGCTACTTCCTTCTGCTAGCTCACGAAATGATCTATATGCCCAGTTTGGCAATAAAAAAACCTACCATTGGTAAGCAAAACGATTCGTTTTTGTTCATAGAAACCGGGCATTAGTTAGCCCTACCAAACGGCGAGACGTGATAATTGTAATTTTTCAATACATAACGCCTGTCATCAGCCGACATACCTTCGGATTTTGTTGACATATGGTAGAAGTTTATGAAACAATAATTATCGTGACATATCGGCTATTGCCATATTTTCATGACAATTGTCGCACCTGTCCGTCTGGTGAAATAGGGGCCTGGTATTCACTTTTGAATTTGTATTTGCTTTGTTTATAAAACATTATATAATAATATGTAATTTATTTAACGAAAATACCTTCCGTTTAAATAAACTTTGTGGTTTTTTGGCCTCACTCCCGTGTTTCGCGCGCTCTATCTGCCTTTTGTTCTGTAATCTGAGCAGATTTTATTCAAAAAACTTGGTGCAATGCAATACTCTTTAAAATTGGAATGTCAAATATAAAAGAATATTTAAATCGGATTAGAATTCGAAACATTTTTTTTTTGTTCTTGAATATTTGAATGAAAAACTTATCTTAGGCGCCGATCGCATAGAGAGAGTTCTAGAGTTCTGCGTTCAGAATTCTGCATTGCGTGTTGACTATTGTGCACACAGCAAGCAGTCTAGAGTTCTAGAGTTCTGCAATATTCGCTACTGATCACAAATCATACACTTTTTTTACTTTCAAAGGCGCCACATAGCTTACAGTCAACGCGGAATGCAGAACTCGGAACTCGGAACTGTAGAACTTTTTCTGTGGGATCGGCGCCTGCCTTGATTTTCCTTTGAAAATTCCTTGGAGATCTCTTAGATTACCTACTTAGCAAATATTTTCGATTGCTGTATAGTTTGTTTGGAAGTTCATTTTCACTATTTCATTAGAATATTTTGAGTGTAGTTAATTTAATTTCTTTTTCATTTGTTGTAATAGCAATTAAATAAGTACGTAGTCTGTGCATTGCACCAAGCTTTTATGTGAGTTCAACATTTTTTTTTATAAAATCGAATTGTTTTTAAACATTTTTGTCAGTCTGTTCAGGTTCATAGCTGATGTTAAATGAAGTAACTTAGCTACTTTTATATTTGAAAAATACTTAGTGTTCCGCGGAAAAAAAACAAACCGTCGCGGGTGAAACCGCGGGGGTCTGCTAGTTTAGTATAAGTAGTCATATTTTGATCAAAGCGTCATCGTGTCGGGGGCTGCTAAGTAGGTATATAAAATAAAAATAGGAAGTTCACAGCAGCCATAATGTCTCGCATCCAAAACGGTTCTTCCGTTTGACAGCTACGGTGCCACAGACAGACATAAGTGAGACTTGCTCACGTCCCTTCATCAACTAGAAAGAGTGATGATCATCAAACGGCTGAACCGATTTTGAACGATCGAAGAAGCGCACGAAAATATGCTTTCAAATAAAAAAAACGCATACAAATCAGTCCATTAAAGGTACCACAGACAGACACAAACAGACTTTCACGTCAAGCTTGTAACCCCTTTTTCAAATGTATATGTCCAGAGTGTAGGTATGATTTTATTACTTTACAATCTCATAAATCATTTGTATTAAACTTTTGATTACAGTTTTGAAACAACAAATGGAATCACTCGTGAGGAAAATGGTCTGTTAGTAAACAACGGCGAACCTGACGAACACATTGTTGTTGTAGGAACGTATTCATACTTTGATACTAACGGAGATAAGGTTACCATAAATTACATTGCTGATGAAAATGGTTACCAAATCAGAGAACCAAGCAAGACGTCACCGCTCTCTGTAAGTACTTTTTATCACTGAAGAAATTCGTTTCAAATTAATTACTGATGTGACGAGCCAGAGTGATAAATAATATTGGGTGCATAGCTGAATTACGTGAAGAGTCACAGAAAGGAAAATTAGAGCAGTGTTTGTTTTCACTTTATATTACTTAGCTATTTTTGACTATCCGAAGTTTTCTCAAAATGACCGAAATCGTCGGTCAGTACCGCGCGCCACCGCGCTACGTCACATAGCTGTCAACAACCGAGAATGTTGTTGTGAGGCAGAAGCCCTCCATTGACCAAACTGATATAGTGTAGGTAGTCCAGAGTTCAATGAAATTTAAAAATACTTTATCTTTCGAGATTTGCGCTTAGCAACACATTCAGCGATTCATTTTTATATTATAGATAGGTTGACATGAAGTATTAAGTTGAACGCACACCTAAACGTGCCGTAATAGATGTATGCGCTACATTTTTTTTTATTCTTTGTATGTAATTAAAATTGAAAGAAAGAGAGGTTCTGTATATAAGGACGCTTCCACACGTCAGACAATCGGTAGTCCAATTTTCATTCCAACTGAAGGCCTTTAGGTCGGCTTTGTAGGACGAGTGCTTTGGTAGTAAGGAATTCAAATGTGAAGAACATTTGAATCTCTCTCAGTCCAACTTGAGACCTTTAGGGCGGCTTTGTAGGACGAGTGCTTTGGTAGTAAGGAATTCAAATGTGAAGAACATTTGAATCTCTCTCAGTCCGACTTGAGACCTTTAGGGCGGCTTTGTAGGACGTGTGCTTTGGTATTAAGGAATTCAGATGCGAAGAATATTTGAATCTCTCAAATTGAAAGAACTGTCATCATAACTTTTTAGCGAAATAGGCAATTTTAGACTTTATTTCTAGGATAGGTGCGTTTAAGGGGTAACCAAGTCAAACGTTTTAAATAGCCATCCTGTGATCTGTTTGCGGATGGATGGCCGGATATATTCTGTGAGTGTTTGCGATTCTGTGAGAAGGATGTATGACTGTGTGTTTATTAATGTTTAAATATGTTATGTAATGTAAATAAATGTAATTTTCTAAATTTTTGTATATCTTTCATTATTGTAATTGGTGTGTAACTGTAATAATTAAAGTAAAATAAATAAATAAAATAAAATCCTGTTTTCTGCTTATAAAGCTGATATTTAATTGCCTATGGGATTCAAGTTTTCTTTTCTTTCCGACGATTGTATGATGTGTGCGGGCTGCCTAATGTATTGTTGATAATGATTGAAAGATAAGTTTCCTCCCATTTTCCTCCTTACTTTAATGAATGACAGATTTGATTCAATGACAGTTTTTATTAATCAAAATACTCGAAATGTAAACAACATTATGAAGAGTTTATTCCTTATATTACTTAATATTGTGAATGGAAAATAGAAAAATAATATGGTGAAATTTTTGTAGGTATTAAACACAATTTCCACCTAGTGCGCTTTATGAAAGTATTCACGTATTTCCGCAGCGTATTTCAATGTTCCGGTTACATCTATCAGCTGAAGTTCAAGGTCATCTACTTGTTAACATTATCCAGCAATGTGGAGTATTTAGGATATTCTTACAACAAAATTAGAAAAAAGAAAAGGTTCTTTTTTTGCCAAAGAAAAGGTCTTCTATTAGTGATTCTGATTCGAGGGAAAAAAAATAGCCAAGTAATTCAAATTCTCCCTGTATCATATATGAATTTGTTGTAATGAACCTATTTAAATTTACAGGATCCGCTGAGAATTCAGGAAATAAATTCTATTTAGCAATATATATATTCGTATAAAAATATGTAATTTTCATCGATATTTCAGGGACAAGCAGGTATTGGATCAAACGTATTGGCGTCATTACTGGGAAAATAATATCTTCTCAAATAGATGCATTTTATTTGCACGTAGGTGCATCGTTTTTTTATCATAGATGAAACATAGATGAAGCGTTTTTTTTTTTATTATAACCAGTAAAATTATGGATTTCATTCTTCAAGAATTTAATATATTATTTAGAATGTTACATGGTCACATTGTGATTTTTAAATAAAAGTGCTTTTTGTTAGTATTTGTTTATTATAAAATTTACCCACCAAATAATTTTGTAGTGCCCACGAGAAATAATAACCCCCTTACTCATAATCGCTTTTTAACTAAATCAGTTTAATAGTGTGCCTCGTCTCAGTCATTCGATCACCAAATGTCATCTGTCAGATTAAGACTTTGGAATTTTAGCTAATCAACGTTTGATAACTTTATTATGAATAAGGGGGATAGTCTATTTACAATTAGTTAAATTAGAATAAGATTTCTCAAACTTATACCTCCGCGAACCCCTGTTAGACAACGGCGAACCTCCCTAATGGTCTCATAATGAACGAAAATCATTAGTATAAAAACTGTCAAAACTGACAACTAAAAGATCATTGTGGCACGATTGTAGTTCATCGGAAAGTTATTATGGCACCATTATGCCGCTATTGTGTTAGTGGACTACCAAAACTGTAAAATGTGTAAATTTTGACACAACTGGTTCATTGGGATACAATTGCAATAGCAGAATTGGGCCACTTTATTAAAAAACCATAGACATGTCATTTTTAACCGACTTCAAAAAAAGGAGGAGATCACAAATAGAGCCGATCCCCGGAACAATTTTGTTCAATTACAGTCATCATTCAGATTCAACGTTCATTCATAGGATTTGTTTTTTTTTTTTTTATACAACTAAGTCTGTAAACTAGCATACGGCCCGCCTGATGGTAAGCGGTTACCGTAGCCATATGGACGCTTGCAACACACGATTTGGTCTTCAGCTAAACCGCCGCCATTGCGTATATATTGTCGCGTATCCCGTACGATCAACTGGCGCCAAGTGGTACTCTACTGGCGTCGTAGTGGCATACGACTTTGAAAAACCCTGAATTACTTAGTTCATTAATTATATTTATTTCTCAAATGGAATAAGGTTGGTTAAGCAATATTTAAATCTATTTCAAATGTCAAATCAATATCATTAGCGGTTACTGAAATATACCGCTTTGACAGACGGCCAGACAAACGGACGGAGTGGCATCATAAGGGCTCCTTTTTAAATCCCGACGCAAAAAGAGGGGTGTTATAAGTTTGACGTGAAAGTGTGTCTGTCGGTGGTGCCTTACCTTATGAATGCGGGTTTTTTTTGATTTGAAAGAAAATTTTCTTGCGGTGGTTCTTAAATATGTCTTATCAAAATCGTTTCAGCCGTTTGAAAATCATCAGCTCTTTTCTAGTTGATGAAGGGATGTAAGCTATTTCCACAAGTCTGATAGATTCAGGGATCCTGTACCTTCAATGACATTGAAAAAATATGGTTACTTTGACCTGATACTGCAGCATCATCTGACATCAGCAGGATACCTAGCT
The DNA here is from genome assembly GCA_951394255.1 of Polyploca ridens. Taxonomy (NCBI): domain Eukaryota; kingdom Metazoa; phylum Arthropoda; class Insecta; order Lepidoptera; family Drepanidae; genus Polyploca; species Polyploca ridens. The sequence goes on from OX596250.1 coordinate 9,658,807, forward strand.
CCTCACCAACTCACAACAGAGGTATCATGTTTGGGCTCATTGAAAGGGTCTCAATGAATAGGTTATGAATAGATGGTAATCAGAGTCGGTTGATGGAGCATGAATTAGAAATAAGGATGAATTTGTGAAGGATTCTAAGCCACTTTCACTCGTTCAATCGAAATGAAATATTGTTATACAATTTAGTGGTAAGTAGGTACCGTTTGTGGCAATTGAGTGTATGGATGTATACAGCGAATGTTAAAATAAATGAGTGAATGGAATTGAATGAATGAATATACCTACACGATTTGATATGCAGCACTGAACTGAATTTAATCTGAGACAAGATATTGTGTCGCTATTTCATGTTATATGTGTGAATGTGGGGGTAAGGTGTCGATAGAAGCATATCTACTATTAATATATAAAATTTAAATTATAGATCAATTAAAAAAATAATTAAAAATTTTAATTACCCCCAACACAAAAAAGAAGATCTTAAAAGTTAAAACATAATATTTATTGGCCTTTTAATTAGTAATATTTTGATCATGATCATTTGATGGCCGCTATGCAGGTAAATAAAATAAAAATAGGAGGGTAACAGCACCTAGGAAACGCTGCCAGCCTTCTGGGAACTAAACTAATTAAGAGGGAATAAAATATTTGCGAAGTTCATATAAGATATTGTAAACATAACTGACAACTTCATCAATTAAATTATCGTAAATCACATTTGGCCAATCTATTGAATCTATTGAGTTTAATTTAGTCGAAATTCCATCGTAGTCACCATAGTGGTAATTACAAATACTTCAACTATGGTTTGCATATTAATATCATTTTATAGTTCCATCGGCTGAAACGAGAAGAGCGATGATCTATGATGAGAGCAGCGATGATGAGAGTCTTCAGGGTATAGCGGATTACTGGCTTGCGTAACTGAAACCATCGTTGTTGGAGAGAATAAAAATTCTATTATATACATTCGAAATGGAATCAGAACGAAATTGTCTATCAACTCATACTGATATGCGCCTACAATACATACTATCGGGCTGACACGATCCATCCTTAGAAGGTTTCCATCCTGGGTATGTTGAAATCCCCCAAAACAATATACTTATCTAAGGGGCGACGTACCTAAAGATGGTCTGCGAGGGTATTTGTTTTTTTTTTGCAGTGTCTGCAATATCCCTGTGTTTATATTTCATAATTTCACCACGCAAACATGCATCTTCTAAACTACTTTAGATCTCATATGTTATAACGTGACCCACAGATCCTGGGCAGATATCATCCCCAAAGCACTTACATACATAGTAGTTAGAAGAACGTAAGCAGACATCTCTGACAACCAAATAATCTGTTAGCTATAGTTCCAAACTTTTGTTTAAATTTAGTTAGTTTAAATGATATTGGTGCCGATTCTGTTGTAAATCGCACTAAACTAATTTTAGTTACATCTCATCTCTTTCTTACGAACATGATTGAAAAAGGATAGAACATATTTTAAGTTGTCAAATTAATCTTTGCCGTCTTATTTTGCGTGTATTTAGGCGTAACCGCGATAGATGGCGACTAAATTTATATTGAAAACAAGCATTGGATTAATTTGACAGGACTAAATTTCTTACATCCTTTTCTTATGTTCTTTGTTAGAACGAGACATAGTGACATTAAAATTAGTTTAGTTGTGAACAACAGAATCAGGGCCATTGTGTATAGATATATTATAAACACAGCAGAAGACTTAAAATTTCCAAGCCATTAAGCCGCGTGTCAAATTATTACTTGCGGCATCATAATTAGGATCGTGTTTCTGTTGACCTTGTCTTCAAATTTTTGTAGTATATAGGCAAAGTATAGATGCTAAAACGTTCTTGTATAAATATTACGAATTTTATAGAAACGATATCATACCAATCAATTATGTATCGAATGATTATTATTAGTGGTTTTATTGCATGCGCTGCAGCTGCTTCGATTCCTGAAGATACTCAAACTCGTGTTTTAAAATACGAAAATGAGAATGATGGGAAGGGAAACTATAGATTCAGGTATGTATTATCGTATCTAAATTTCTCTCTATCCAAAGTAGCCTGGAAGATATCACTTCTTAACGATAAGACCGCCCATTGTACGTAACAGGTATATATCTTCTTTAATCATTTATCATTATTCTAGTTAATTAAAACACCCCCAACCCAAAAAAGAAGCTCTAAAAATTAAATATAATGTTTATCGACCCTATAATTTTAATAAGTAGTAATATTTTGATCAAAGCTTCCTCGCGTCCGGACCGCTAATGTTATTGTAGATAGGATAAGTGCCCTTCCTATTTGAATTTACCTACATAGCGGCCCCCGACACAACGACGCTTTGATCATAATATTACTACTAATAAAGAGCAAATAAATAATTATAATTTTTAACTTTTTTGAGCTTCTTTTTTGTGTTGGGGGTAGTTTAAATTTTTAATGCATTTATTATTATGGTCTGATTTTATTTCATTTTTAAAAGCTAGCTTTGTTACTAGTTTTCTTCTAGTTTTACTTACTTGATAGCAATAATAATATTTGCAACCTCCTTTGTATGAAACTTTTGATTACAGTTTTGAAACAACAAATGGAATCACTCGTGAGGAAACTGGTCGGTTAGTAAACGTCGGCGAGCCTGACGAACACATTGTTGTTGAAGGAACTTATTCATATTTGGATACTAACGGAGATAAGGTTACAATAAATTACATTGCTGATGAAAATGGTTACCAAATCAGAGAACCAAGCAAGGAGCCACCGCTCTATGTTGTAAGTACTTTTTATTAATGAAGAAATTCGCATTATTACTAATATGACGAGCCAGACGGGTAAATAAATATTGGATGCATAGCTGAATTACCTGGAGAGTCACAGAATGGAAAATTAGAGTTGTGGTATCTACTAGCTTTTGCCCGCGACTTCGTCCGCGTAGAGCATTTCTTTTTTCTAGTTATGAACCGTCACTACGTGTGATATTTGACAACAGTTCTGGTAGATTGGGAGCTCTCACATTTTTCGGATTCACAGCAGATCCTATGTCCTATAATATTAATCCATGAAATATGAATTTGTTGTAATGTTTTTCAATGTATAGGATCTGCTTATCTGATCTGAGAATTCGGGAAATATTATTTGAGTGACCTTATAAACCATATGTATGGTTCACTATATCATATTTCAAAATATATAATTTTAATCTACATTTCAGGAATATGCAGATGTTGGACCACACTTATTGGCATCATTACTAGGAAAATAATGTCTACTGAAATAGACACATTTATTTGCATGTTGGTGCAGCGTTAAATATATAAGAAGCGTAAACATACAATTTTATTAAATTATAGCCAGTAAAATTATGAATTTTATAATGCAAGACTGTAATATAATATTTGGAATGTAACATGGTCACATTATGTTCTTTTAATAAAAGTGATTTTTAATAGCTAATAGATATAACAAATAGGGTATTTTATTAAAAAAAAGAAATACAAATGAGCATAGTTATGTTATTTTTATTGCATGGGTGGGCTTGTTTTTATCACAAATAGAGTTTTTGCTCAATTTCAATCTTAATTGAACCCCTTTGGGGTGATTTTTGGAATGCTTTCTTAGCGGATGCCCATTTAAATTTTAAGCTTGTATCTATGGTTACTATAATCGTGATTAGTGCGCGAGTAGTATTTTACTTTACTAGCTAGCTATTAACACTTGGCTAGTGTTTACTCTGCCTGCTGGCAGAAGTAGGTAGTAGGTTTCGACATAAATTCAGCAGGGAAATTAAATTGAATAGTCCAAATCTCATATGACCCCTAATGTAGGGGGGAAAAAATTTAATCTTAAAAAAATATTGCGTCGAAATTGAATGCCTAAGAATAATGAAAACAATTTGCCGTCCGGTGAAGTTGCTAATGTAAATCAAAAGGAATCTTAAGACCTACAATATTATGTAGTCAATCTAACTATAATAATAATAAAGAGGAAAGATTTGATTGTTTGTTTGTTTGTTTGTTTGCATTGAATAGGCTCCGAATCTACTGAACCGATTTGAAAAATTCTTTCACTGTTGGGAAGCTACACTATCCCCGGGTGACATAGGCTACTTTTTATCACGGGAACGCGGGTGAAACCGCGTGAGACAGCTAGTAGGTAATAAATATATTATGTATATCCAAGGACATTCTTTATAAAATAAGCTGGTCTTATTCGATATATCGAATAGATCGACGAATATTCCGTTCTTAGAAAAATAGTACATATATATAATAGTAGGAGTCTTACAACTTCAACGTCAACTTTTGAGTTCGCAAAACTAAAATAGTACTGACATCATATCAGGATAAAGTCGTGTGGTGAGTTATAGCTTTTTCTCTTGCCGCGGATGCTCAAGTCGTGGAATGAGCGGGGGAGCGCTATGATTTTTTCAAGGGAGTACCTATAAATCATTAGTTTCTTCAAGAATACTTAGCAAAAATTACTTCACACTCTGTAAAGTGATTTTTGCGAAGTATTCCCGTTAGAGCACCGATTTTGAGAAAACCATTAACGGGCGTCGCAAGCCTATGGCCCAGAGGATGACAAGTTGTGAAAAACATCATGAACTGTAGGTACAGTCAAGAGCACATAAAGCTTTACACTTGTTTATAGTGCGAGTCTTATTACTACCTCTACTTACCACCATTTAAACTTGTAGTCATACTTTTAAATTTCGGTCCTCTATTTCGGCCCCTTTTGTACGGAAAATAAAAATATTTTGGAATTTTTTTCAATTGGAGTAAGGTCGGGTAAGCAATCTGATTTCATCTGGTTGTTTCAATAGTTCTTGTAGTAGTGAAACAAAGTAAAAGTAAAAGGTGTAGAGTTTGTGAAGTTAGGGCTTGTAAAGTAAGTGCATGTAGAGTTATAAGCTTGGCTCACATGAGATCTGATAACTTTTTTGACAGTGCGAGCCATGTCTTGGCAACATTTTACATAAAAAATTTATTGGTGGGATATTTTTATCGATCATATAATCTATTCCAAATTTCAAATCAATAGCATTAGCAGTGACTGAAATTTACCGCTGTAACAGACGGACGGATTTACTTTTTTGGTTTGGGAACCTAAATCTTTGAACCGTGGCTGAGAGTAGATTGGTTGACCTGTAAATGCTTTTATACCAGAACTGCAGTAATTGTGATTGAGTGTGTTCATCAAATTCATAGACATAAAAAACTAGGAAAATAACAATACGTTTCTTCTACCTATAATTAAAATGTACCACGCAAAACAAATAAAAAAGGCTTCTCAGATTTCAAGAGGAATTTCGTTTTTAAAGTACCTAGTAGTTCCTATTCTATTTTTATAGATAGGTATTTTGTCGTCTTTTGTTAATACTGACATGCGGAACCACAAAATTAAGATTTAAAGAAAAATTTACAAAAAAACCACATAACAGGCATCGTTTTTATAACAGAGCTATTATAATCCTAGATACAAATTATATAGAATTTATTACAATTATAAAAACAATATGATGCAAAGAATAACTTAAAAACTAACCCCCTTCCCCTTATCCATAATTAGTTATTTATGCAACTGTTGTACATTATAACACGAATGTGGGTTTTCATAGTTATTAAAACCGTCATGTGAAAAATTAATAATGTTTAATAATTAGTTAATTATATACAGTTGCATACAAGACTTTATCTACACCCATGATCATATTTGTAAACAACAAAGTAATTTTCTGCAATTCTAATATCGAACCAAAATGCCGGGATACGACGTGAATTCGAATAACATCAAAGTTTTTTTTATTACGGCACTGTGATAGTGAAACGCGCCTGCATGAAAATGTTCTTTTTTTGAAATTCATAAGGTGACCATGGAGAATGTGGCTATTTGATGAGTAAGGAATGGACCGAAAAAGCAAAAAAAAAAAGAGTTGCAAAATGAAATACAGTACAAAATTTTTTTTTCTTCAATGGCGTCACACGGCTTGTGTATTTTGCCAATTTCAAGTAATATTATAAGTTCTAGTCACAATGAATCACTTTCACATAGTCCTCAGTCAGTCACCGTCCATAATAGTCATGTTTTAGTACAATGGTGGTCATTGTACTAATACTTTTCACGGACTTCTTGAGACCACTTGAAAAGCCACGATACACATAATTCATTTCATTTCACTTCCGTGGTGCACATGTATTGATCTTTATTGGATAAAATACCACCGATTATATGCAATAAAACTCATAATACACGAATTTATGAAAATAAAAATGAAAAAGCAACGTCACTCTGGAAGTTCCCGCCAAAAAATCCCAGTACAACATTATAATCCGGTTTAGATGATATAATGGTTACCATGACACCGGATGTTTTAATGTTGGCAAAAAGCTAACTGTTTCAGGAACTTAAATAGAGGATTTATAGCATGGGTGAATAATAGCTATAAACACTACTACAAACTGAATCTAACAAACAATATTGGCCCATTAATCAAATGAAAATGTATGGCAAATTATTGTTTTGCGGCGATCCCTAAAACGGGTTTTGAATGATATTCGATATTTACTATACCTACTCTAAAATATCAACGTACTCTGATTTTTCCATGACCCTGCTCCGGCCTCACTATACACCGGCCTTTATAAACCGATGCATTTCAGAGTTGAAACCATTTTTTTCGTATTAAGTACCTATAGCCAGTTTATTTTTTAATGCTTTCTTAAGCCTAACCTAGCAGATAAATAAAGCATTAAGTGTTAATCTTCCGAACATCGCGAATACTCGTATTAGATAATTCACCTACTTGTGACATTTTTACTCTGTACCAAAATCCAGCCCAGACCATGAAATTATACGTCTAGGTTGGAAGTTTGGAACTGTCGTTGCGCGAATCAGCCTCAAACTCTTGGCCGGTTTTTATTTAACTGTAATACAATGCAAATAACACAATAAAACCAAATTATAATTTATTTTATGCTTAGAAGTAACACATTCGTTGGAAGATGCATACTCTTTGCTTTTTACTGTTACTGTGCCTTCTTTACAATAATATTTGTGCTCAAGAGCCAGCGCAAAGTAAAAATGAATACGAATTCAATCATAAAAACATTGCTCTGGGTGATTACAATTTTAGGTAAGCTTTTCAATTTATAATAACTTAGACTTAAGGCGATGATAGCTCAGTGGCAGTGACGTCGAATACCGACGTGGTAAGGTACTTGAGTTCTACAAGCTAGACTTTTTATAGCACGGTTTAAAGTAAATAGGGTGGATAGTTTGTGTGAATATACTGGGTGTTGTTTTGGTCAGCGACAAGCGACCTAGGAGCGGTAGTACAAAATATATATTCCCCAAAAATGGACTTAATTCCATTAAATACTGTAAATATGTTGAGAAATACCTTATTCAATTTGAAATAAAATTACCGCAAAGTATGGTTACTAGGCACGTGCACTGACTAGAGCTAGGCGCAAGCCGCCATCGCCCCACCCCTTTACTCCCTCGTACTCCCGTTGAGTATTATGTCTACACTTTAGCTTATTACATGATTTTCAACAAAAAAAAATTTTATTTTTATTATTTAAAAAAAATAAATTATTTTTTTTATATTTTTTTTAGCACCAGTATCATTTGTATAATCGACCCTGAGTCGCTCGTCGCTGACCAAAACAACGACCTGTATAATAATCTATACCATACTAATATAATTAAGCTGAAGAGTTTTTTGTGTGAGTGTTAGTTTAAAACAACAACTTTGTCGGTGAACAAGCATACGGCCCTGATGGTAAGCGGTTACCGTAGCCATATGGACGCTTGCAACACACGAAGCATCACTCACGCGTTACCGACCTAACCCCCTCCCCAATGAGCTCTGGCGACCCTACTCACGCGCAGGAACACAACTTTACACAACATAAAGTTATTTGGCTATTTTTTTTTTTTGTATACTTAATTTTAATATTGTTCGCGAACGCGCCTATTTAAAATACGCGCGTACGCACGATACTTGTGGACGCAATGTATTGGTGACCAGTACCTTGCCGTACGCGCGTATGAATTCGCGCAAAACGATTCGCCGCTAATTCGCTCCTTCTGGACAGGCACTTAGTGTGTCCAAACATCTGTGGTCCAGACACAGCGAAAGATACACATCGAACGCCGGTGGTAGCCGTGGACACACCCCTTGTTTAAATAACCACTGGAAACAATTACAGATTTGCAACAGCTGATAATGAGATAGTAAGACAAGAAAGTGGATATTTTAAAAATATTTACGGTGAAGACTACATAGTTACCGGTCTTTATTCATATATAGATCCAAACGGCAAAAAGCATCTTATTACTTACTATGCAGACAAGACTGGCTATCACCCAACTATTGTGGTAAGTACCTACCATATTTCGGAGCGTTTTAAGTGTATACCAAAACTTCGCGTGAGTGCAGCAATATTCTGAGCGTTCACGAAAATACAATCTAATAAATATAAAATATATATAATATTTTTTCGAAGTTGCCGGCAAGTTACCAGCAGTCTAGTAGCGTTCCCTTTTTGGATAGCCAAGGTAATGCGTAGGTGGAAAAAGCTCCCCGCCCGTCGTTCTATGATAGATATATCTATCTATAGTATGTAGGTTTTGTAGACACACGATTACAAAACACATGTGCACTTTATCTTTCTATTATTATACATAGTTATAATGTACAGGTATTTTGTAAATTTAGATTTGTTCAGTTGCTTATGTTGCTGACTATAGCTACCTTTATAATGTGTTTTTACCCAACTTTTACCTAAACAAAACTTGATCAAATGAAATGTGCTAACATTAGACAAAAAATTATCGATAAAGATCCGAAAAAAATTACATACATTTTTAATAATACCGTTTTTTAATAGGTTTCTCGTTCGATTTTGTTTATTTTTTATCTTCACAGCTAGGTAGACTTTTTAGCTTTCAAATGACATTACTTTTAAGAATATACATTGTTAAAGAAACTAAAAAAAAAACAGATGATGCGATTAAATAAAACGTGCAAACAATCTACGTCAATGACCCCGTTTTAATTATATTATTATAACAGTTTTAATTTATCATAAATCTAAATCATTTTGTTTTTTTTTTTCAAGGTCTCTGGTCAATATTGTTTATTTTTTTTTATCTTTTAAGCTAGGTAGACTATCTAGCTTTCAAATGACACTACTTTTAAGAAAATACATCGTTTATTTAAAAATAAACTATGAAAAAAAAAACCAAAAGATGCGGTTTTCATTTAAAAAATAATAAAAACGCCTTGTTTTTTTTATGTGTGTAGGCCTGTGTTTGACCATAATCTCACCATGGTAAGTGATGATGTGGCCGATGATGGTAAGCAGACAAAGCCTAAAACAAAACTGGCTCTCAAGTGCAGCTGTTGGAACGCACCGATAGGTGCTTGGCGACAGATTTTCAACTTGAGGGTGCATGGTAGCCAGCCAGATGGGTACTACAAAGTATCCTACCACCGTGTTATGATTTCCTCACGATGTTTTCCTTCACCGAAAGCTCAAGCTCATTGTAGGATTCGAAACCGGGACTTTTGTCTCGGTATCCGACGTCACTACCACTGAGCTATCATCGCCTTAAAAGATTTTTTTGACGGGCCAGTTGGCGCAGTTGGTTAAGACGTGGCGTCTTAACCTATAGCGCCGCAGGTCGTGGGTTCGATTCCCACACAGGACATGCATTTGTGTGCATGAACATGTCTGTATGTCCTGAGTCTGGGTGTAATTATGTATAATAAGTATGTATTTACAAACAAAAAGTAGTATATGTATTATATCAGTTATCTGGTTTCCATAGTACAAGCTCTGCTTAGTTTGGGATCAGATGACCGTGTGTGAGGAATGTCCCAGGATATTTATTTATATTTTTTATTTATAGATTTTTGGGATGACTAACTAATCCAACCGTTTTTTCGTATTTTTATCGTTTTTTTTTGTCTAAAATCCGCACTTTACATTTGATCAAGTTTTGAAAAAACACATTGTATAGATTAGCCCCCTTCCGTGCTGCTCGCAATTTTTCAACAACCTGTATGACAAAGAATCATGGCGAGATTTGTACAAAAAATAACATTTTTAGAGACGTTGAAATGACGTTATTATTGATCCTTGGTGCCTAAGGAATAACTTGAGGCATTTAAAATATTTTTAGATCCCGCGATAAAAATGCGACAATCTATGCTATGCCGGCGAATCACCACCAAAGCCATTATGTTGTTGTTGTATTTTGCGAGGTTTATAAAATATTTCAAGCACATAATATATGGATGAATATTATCTGATTTAAATAAATAAATAAATATGTTGCTGGTAATGTAATCTTAACAGTTGAAGTGATTCTAAACTCTCTAAAATGTTTTATTTTTTCGTAAAAATCAATGTATGGATCTCACCATGATTCTTTAAGTATTTTCCAATAGCTAAAAATAAAATGCTAGTTACAATTCATTGTAAAACTTGAAACTTGTATTTTTTTGTGAATATAAGTTCAAGTAAATCATGAAGTTTCTGGTAGAAAAATAAATATACGAAAACTGCAAGTCGTTTTTATAGTGATATTTTATAGCACCTGTTATTATCTCAATGACTTCCTTGTTTATGTTTTAAGTAGATTGGCTACATGTATAAAAATAGACATTGCATTTGAAAGACTTCATAATTTTATTAGAATCTAAACGAGTTTTATAATTATAGAACGCATGTGCGTGATTACGTGATATACGACACAAACGTGACATGGAAGCTAATTTCACCGTCGGTAATGACTGCGTTGCTGGCACCGCTGATGATGGCCGAAACCATAGCGTAACGCAGCTCCAGGCCAACACAGTGCGGTCAGCATTGCAGCCCTTGATGGACAAGCTTTTTATAAACTTTATAAACAAAACTCAACAGTAATGGTTGTTCCAAGAAATTGCTGGTGGTTTAAACTCACCAGCAATGAAATTCCATACAACTATGCTGGCGCCTACTTAAGTAGCGCGGGAGATTGACTTTGCTCAAAGAAGGTTGTCAAAACAATGATCACATTACAAGCTTTTTCAGGTAATCCGTCGCCCATGTTATATTTAAATGTGTAAAAATACTTTTTTTTACAGGATGATTCTGATGTTGTACAACTAGAAGCTAATAAAAACACACAGGTACTTTATTTTCATTTCAGTCATTTTAGCACCGGACAAGATAAACTGTCTGACCGAATTTTATGTGATCATTTCTATGTGTTTTTTCATAAATCAAGCCATCGGAAATAGTTTTTGAGATTATAGGTGTTTGTTTTTTCTAGCCCTTAGGTATGGGTTACAGTACAGGTCTTAGAGAAAAACACTGATAGGAACCATGAGCTGAATTTTAAAGAAAATTTAAGAAACATGGATATCTATTTTTATGTGTATTTTAGAGATATTGTTTTTCTTTAATAATTTAAAAAAATCACCAATTCAATTCAGATCTGAAACATATATGAAGCTGGAAATGAATACTACTCTGTAAATCACAACCAAATAGACCGGGAGATACTAGCACAAATTTCCTGGTCATTTGTACCAGTATGGCGATCCTTCAAGGGTCTAATTACGTAATGACGAAAATGAAAATGATGGTCATAGCGCCGGTACCGGCGACCCAATCGCGTGGACGTTAATTGCACCTTTGCTGTGGTATGGCGGCCATTTAGAATAGTCGGAAAAGTATGGCATGATGATTTTTATGAATCATCCATGATTACCTCGTACAAATAATATAATAATAGTAATAATACTTTATTGAAACCAACTTCATAACTAGCTTACGTCTACAACATTTCATTTTAATACGCGCAACCACCTATTTATTTTTCATCGACTATCGGAAAATACAAAAATGTTGTAGAACAAATCGTTCGACACTCGTAATTTATTCGACACGTTCGATTAACGTCCACGCGATTGGGCCGCCGGTACCAGCTCTATATAGTTGGACCATCATTTTCCTTTTCGTCATTACGTAATTAGACCACTGAAGGATCGCCATACTGGTACAAATGACCAGGAAATTTGTGCTAGTATCTCCCGGTCCAATACCCAAATTTACCAACTCTTAGTTTACTTTATTTTTATTTTCAGAGCATTTCGGAAATCTCTTTTGGGGTACCTCCTGCAATATTGGGATCACTTCTCGGCTGAAATCAAGATTTGTGAGAATTTTCACATCCTCCGATTGACGGGAGCTAACTGTGTAGCGTGGTTCCCTGCTTGACGTAGAACAATATATTATTATATGAAATAACTTATTTTGTGTATTACCGTATTACTAAATCAAAATCATAGACATAGAATATTAATAGAGAAATAAAAAAACAACTTCAAAATACACTAAAAAGTATGAAATAACCGATATGCGGAAATAACTCTAATCTGACACTGACACACAGCGAAATATTGTCAATGGAATACCCTAAGGGAATACCTCAAGAATACCTACATCATGCTCTTTCGCTAACTTTAAATCAGTGTCAGATTAGAGTTATGATTTTATACTTTTTAGTGTATTTTCAAAGTAGTTTTTTTTTTAAAGGGTACGAACATTTTTGTATGGGAGCTGGCATAGCCACCCGCCGCCATTTTGATTTTTTTTCAATGTCGCGGCGCACGGTGTAAGTGATATATTTGGTTAGAGGACACTTATACAAACAAAAAATGTCAAGCAATATGGTGACCTAAAGTGTCACGTTTCCGAGATATTTGGAGGTAAAGATCGCCATATGAGAATTACGACAATCATTAAAAATGAACTTATTACGTGTTTATATGCATTAGATTGTATTCAAATAATAGTTTCCAGGTTGATTTAACTATTTATTAGAATATAGTAAACATGGAGCACGAAAAAACAATATTCATTAATTGGTTACCTACTAAACCGCATCGCAATATTCGCAATGAAACACAATGTTGTCAAGTAGCTCGGATCGTAGTGGTTAACTTGTTTTCCATGTCGCCGTTATTAACCAAAAATTACAATACTTGTCTTAAAATATCATGTTACCGAGATATTGGAATATCGATGTATATATAATATGAGACGAATGACAATATTTTAATGTTGATTAAGTACAATTTATGTTCTTTCATTGTCATTAGTGGTCAAATAATAGTAATAATTTTAAAAATAAAATAAAACACATAATAGAAACAAGCCGTGACCTCAAACTTTTAAATAAAAGTTTTTTTACACTACTTAGGTAGCAAACAAACATACGGCCCGCCTGATTGTAAGCGAAGAAAGCTCCTTTGAGACCGCATAGTTCGAAACTATTTAGGTTCCAATGTGTGAGGATGGACTTCCCGTCAATGGCGAGACTAGCGATGGTAGAAGGTAGCCGTAGGCATCAGGTTAAACAATTCTACAGAACACTGTCTGTTGTACAAGCGATAGAATACACATAAGGAGGCAAAGTCTCTCCTTAGATTGAGGGGCCCTAAGCCGCTTGTGAGATCGGGATCGTCGACGATTCTAATGGCACGTCGCTGAACCGAGTCTAAAGGCCCAAACTGGTATCCAGGTAAGAGCAGTACTCCATATAACGCTGGACTTGCGACTTCTAAAGTTGCAGCCTTTGCCCCGATGTGAAGTACTGCTTCGCTCTGTTGAGCACTTCGAGTTTTTTGGATGCCAGCTTAAGAGGAAACACTGGTGGTGTTTTTTCCATACAAACGTAATCCTCAGTTTCCTCTCTGGATAATGACACTAGAGCAATGATTATTTTACCATGCAATCTGTAGGTGCCACTGTATGTCTCTCGGTTTCGTTTTTCTCCATAAATTAATTATTATAAAAACTAAAAATCTTCTAAAATCACAAAAACTCATCATTTTTAACTGCCCTTATCAGACGTCCAGAAAACAAATATGACGAATATAAATAATAAAAGGAAAACCGACCGACATAGCCAAAGCCCTTCTTATTACAATTCTTGAAAAATAATTAAAATCGATTCAGTATTGGAGGAGGAAACTGGGGATTACGAAATAGCGATTTCGTCAATTTTAAATAGGTATAATCGATCCAAGCTGCAGTTGTCTCTATCGCCTGTATTCGGACAGGGTTGAGGGAGGAGAGGCTTGGATAAATACATATACAGTCAAAGAAGTGTCGCGTAGTAGTCGATAATATATTATCGATACCTGCTCTAGTGTTGTTCATCGATATCGATATAGTATTACGTCTTTGGTAACCTACGTGTGCCCTAACCAAGATTGTTAATTTATATACTTTTGAGTGATGAAGGATTAAAGAACAAGAAATGTAATCGTTCAAAGGTTATCATAATATCTAATATTTAGTAACCTTTTTCAAAATAACAGGACAAAATATCTACTATTTTTAATTGACTTAAAAAAAGGAGATTATCAATTCGACACGTATGTATGTATTATTGGACTGCCAAACAATATTATATATTCAAATGATAATCTATTAGGACTTCCAAACAAATATACAACATTTTATAGGTGTATGTATGGTTGTAAGTAATGTATATTTATCCACGCATTTCTCGGAAACTATTAATCGGATTGTGACTATACTTTTTAGTTTCGTACCCGAAGGGTGCCAAACAAGACTCCGCTGTCCGTCCGTGCGTCTGTCTGTCAGTGGGCTGTATCTCATGAACGGTAATAGGCAGACAGCTGAAATTTTCAGAGAATATGTATTTCTATGACCGCTATAACAAAAAATAATAAAAATGAAAAAGAAAATTTAAAGGGGCCGCTCATACAAGAAATTTCTTTTTTTTGTCATAGCAACGATAAGTTATTTAATATTGTACGGATCCCTCTGTGTGTGAGTCTGACTCTCACTTGGCTGGTATATTTATTTAAAATTGACTTGTAATTTTTTTTTCTTACATTTACGAGGATTTGACCAAAGTTTTCAGATATTTTCCCTTTGATACAACCAACTCCCATAGTTCGTATCAATAAGCCAGCCCGACACACTTATTATTCCATATCTTAAAAACTATTGAACTGATTTTGATGAAACTTCCTCACAAAATTTCAGGCTTCCAAACTAATATACAAAATTTCATAGGTGTATGTTTGTCCACGCATTTCTCTGAAACTATTAATCGGATTGTGACATTTTTTTTATTGGTTTACATTTACTTCAACTCAGTGAGAGTTTTATTAAAATCGGTTCAGTTGTTTTCAAAATATGGAATAAGTAATACGTGTGGCGGCTTGGCTTGAGCTTGGTCAAATTCTAAATAATACGAAATAAAAAAGTTGGTAATTGAAATAAAAAAGTAATTTAAAAAACTAAATCGACTTCAAAATACACAAAAAAAAGTTTTGTTTTTTTATCGACTTCCAAATACACTAAAAAGAATGAAATAACTCTAATCTAACGCTGATTTGAAGTCTTTTTTTTCAAGATATGGAGTAATTCGCGTGAAGGCCTGGCTTGATACGAGCTACGTTTTATTATGATTCTATAATATTATTTCAAGGGCTTGTTTTATACGTATAAATAAGCTCTTTCACTAGTAAAAAAAACTACTTCATAATACACAAAAAAATATGAAATAATTGTAAACTGAAAATATCTTAAAGTCACGAAAGAGCACGTCGTATATATTCAATTAAAAATATTATAGCTGACATCAAGACAGTGTCAGATTAGAGTTATTTGTTACTTTCGCACTGTTCCCTATGTTGAAGTAAATATAAGGCATTAAAAAAAGAATGTTCACAATTCGATAAATAGTTTCGAAGAAATGCGTGGACTGTGGACAAATATAAATCTATAAAATGTTGTATAGGTATTTGTTTGGAAGCCCTAATAGATTATCATTATGTGAATATAATGCAGTTCCAATAATATTTTTTTTTTATACCACTAAGTTGGCAAACAAGCATACGGCCCGCCTGATGGTAAGCAGTTACCGTAGTCTATGGACGCTTGCAACACCAGGGGCATCACTCGCGCGTTGCCGACCCTGAAGAAATCTCTTCACACCCTTTTTGAAGAACCCCATGCTGTACTCCAATGGGAAAACCACATACATAAATGTCGAATATATAATCTATTTTTTTATATCGACTCAAAATACAAATAAAATAACGTATGGTTAGGTATTTGTTCTAATTTCAAAATCCCTAATATCACTTGGAACAACAGAACTGCGCTGAA
Source organism: Polyploca ridens (assembly GCA_951394255.1). Classification (NCBI taxonomy): domain Eukaryota; kingdom Metazoa; phylum Arthropoda; class Insecta; order Lepidoptera; family Drepanidae; genus Polyploca; species Polyploca ridens. The sequence continues at coordinate 9,675,038 of OX596250.1, forward strand.
AGGTATATCAACTCGCCAGTCGCCGGCCGAATCACAGAAATATAATATTACAAGTAAATGCGAAGTTGATGCGAAGTGAGGCATCGAGGGGCGGGCGGCGGGCGGCCGGTCGGCACGCACACTTGCACCATGCACAGTCTGTTCACTCACACATTGATATCCGGGCCACAGCGCGACAGCAATAGATTTGTTAAATACCTATCTTTCAAATTTCTTGCAGCCATCCTTTCATCTTAACCTTGTCTTCTAGACGGCCTATTGACGTCGTTAGAAATGTCGATGCCGAGGATCCCGATGCTTTCACTGATGTCCGTGTTCTGAAATTGTGAAGCCACAGTAAATGGCGTTTTCTTAGCGGTGAACGCGCATACTTGGGTCTTAGTGGGGTTGAAATGGACTAGGTTTAGTCGACCGTAATCGGAGACACTAGTTAGTGAGCTCTCGATTTCAGACACAAGCCGTTCGCGGCTTTCCTCCACCACGAAACGAGGAATATTTGCAATAATAATAATACATCTTTATTATCAGGCTCCTTTATTATCGCTTATTTATTATTTAATATTATATACATAATAAAAACATTAACTTAACAGTTACTTTAAGTAAAATAGAAAAATAGAAGATAAAAAAATAATAGATAAGTAAAGATATATATAAATTAGATATAATCATAGGTATATTTAGATATATAGTATTAGATCATTCACTGTTCAGTTTCAGTAAGAAATAAAAGGCTTTTTTATTTTTATTTTTTATTTTATTTATTTATTTATTATTATCAGGCTCCTGTGGCCCATAGATAACATTACAAACTAACATAAATATTATATTAAACCTTTTTGTTAGTATAAAACATTTAGGCCTATGTTAGTTAACACTACTGCACTGCACTATGTCTTCGTGCGATCATGTGGCACTTGTCCGCGGAAGCGACGGAACACCAAGTTCTGCGGCCAAAAGTCCTCTTCCATGACGAGGTGCAGAAAACATGTTGATACTCGCACCACGAACGCCTTGAAGTTGACGTTGCGGCTCAATTCCAACAGCTGCACCCTCAGCGAGTACTTGATTCTTTGGCGAATGTACTCCACGATGTCCTCCGCCTTGGTGGCGTAGTGTAGACGAGAAATATACACCGGAGTGTTTGCCATGGCAGCACGCATGGTTTGCTTGAGCTCCACAGGAGCTGTGCCGCATCGATTCTTATTCGTTTTCTGACGGTGCTTCCTGCTTTGCACTATCTCAAAACCATCATCACAAGCCCGCTTCGATTCCTTTTGAGGCATGGGCATGGCGTAAATGGGGCCGACGTAGTAGACGCAAACAGTGGGTCAGTGGGCCGGGTAGGTGGTGCGGCGCGGGCGATGCGCGGGCATTGATATGCAGCAGGAACAGTGTTGGGGACAGTACAGACCCTTGCGGGACGCAAGCATTTATATCTCTCAGCTCTTATGCATCTGCTGGACAGAAAATTGGCGGTCCATTTGCACTTTTTTTTTTTTTTTTTTATACCACTAAGGTGGCAATCAAGCATACGGCCCGCCTGATGGTAAGCAGTTACCGTAGCCTATGGACGCTTGCAACACCAGGGGCATCACTCGCGCGTTGCCGACCCTGAAGAAATCTCTTCACACCCTTTTTGAAGAACCCCATGCTGTACTCCGATGGGAAAACCACGGCGGGGAGCTCATTCCACAATCTGAGCGTCCGCGGAAGAAAACTCCTTTGAGCCCGCACAGTTCGAAACAATTCTGGTTTCAATATGTGAGGATGGACTCCCCGTCGATGGCGAGAGTTGCGATGGTGGAAAGTAGCTGTGGGCATCAAGTCTAACAATTCTTTAGAACACTCTTGCAGCCTTTGCCCCGATGTGAAGTACTGCCTCGCTCTATTGAGCACTCCAAGCTTTTTGGATGCCAGCTTAACTTTGTCTTCCAAGTGACTTCGGAACAAAACGTCGCCAGAAATGTCGACGCCAAGGATCCCGATGCTCTGTCTGATGTTCAAGGAGGTGTTCTGGAATTGTGGAGCCACAGACCATGGGGTTGCATAGTCCCTCGGGAAGCCCATATGCTGGTAACTTCGTTAGAAGACACCGGTGCCAGACCCGATCGAACGCCTTCGCCACCTTGACTCTCGATGGCAAGTGACCACTCGGCTGACCTGACCTTCTAGTGTATACATAGACACATCACAGCCAAGGGACTATGGCGGAAGCCATATTCTCGTTCACTCAACAAATCGTGATCCTCTAGATATCTCAAGAGTTACGTGTTGATCACATTGGAGAGAATGGGAGGTGATGGCAATAGGCCTGTAATACGTCGGGTCTGATCTATCGCCCTTTTTGACATTGTGTGAACGTAAGCAGTCTTCCACGAAGACGGGACTTTCATTTAGGTGGAAGTTTTATTAGGTCGGGCCGGCCGCGGGGTCGGGTTTTTTTATTTATTTACGACGCTATTGCAATTTTGGCGCCCAGGGAGCATTACTTAGCGATCTTTAGTTCAAATTAACTTGGTAACATAGATATTAGGACAAGTATTGTCATTTTTGTTTGTATAATAATGAAAAGATGGAAAACAAGTCACAATCCGAGCTTCTTTGACAACATTGTGGTTCATAGCGAATATTACGATGCTGTTTAGTAGGTAAGTAATTAAAAATATTGTTTTTTGTGCTCCTAGTTTTACTCTATTCAAATAATTGGACTGTTTTACAAAAAACTTAAACCGACTTCAAAGTACACTAAGAAGTAATCAAATCCTGATCTGATGACAATGGGATCAAACGGGAAGTGGACCCTTTCAAATAAAAAAAGAATTTTAATAAATGACGGAGTTATGAGGTAACAAACATAAAAAAAAAAAACATTCGAATTGAGAACCTCCTCCTTTTTTGAAAAATTGATAAATCAACCTGGGAACTATTATTTGAATACAATCGAATGCATATAAACACGTAATAAGTTAATTTTTAATGATTGTCATAATTCTCATATGGCGATCTTTACCTCCAAATATCTCGGAAACGTGACACTTTAGGCCACCATATAGATTAACATTTTTTGTTTGTATAAGTGTCCTCTACCCATATATACCAGTTACATCGTGCGCCGCGACATTGAAAAAAAAATCAAAATGGCGGCGGCTAGCTATGCCACAAAGGTTCTATCCCCTTTCTCTTTTAATATTTTTGCTCTGGTGTGATACATGTATACAACTTTTCACCTCACTAGCGAGAAAAGCTTATTTTACAAGTGGATTTTTATGTATATTTTACAAATTTACGGTAAACGCTCATCATCATCATAGCCGGGCCGTATGCTTGTTAAACGACTTCATCGAATAAAATATATCGTGATAAAGTTATCAAATGTTGATTAGCTAAAATTCCGAAGTCTTTATGAGTGCGACGGAACACACTATTACACTGATTTAGTTAAAAAGCGATTATAAATAAGGGGGATAGTTAATAATAAATAATCTATACTCCCAGACACTTTCGGTCGGCAGTGATTGCCACCAGACGATTTAAAGGTCGCAAAAAAATCTTAATCTTACTTAGGTATAGTCTGACAAATATTTTTATATATGATACTTAAGAAACTATATTAATACATTTTGCAAATAGCCAGGCCAATCTTAGGCGCCAAACATTCCCTAAACACAATTAAAATGTCGCTGTGAGTATGAGCGCGGGGTACTATTCGTGTAAAAGTGAGCTTTTACAACAATTTCGGGAGTGTTTGGCTTCTACGACTGGTCTGGCTCTTTGCAGAATGCGCTGTGCTATAAGTAAGTAATTTACATAAATAAGATTAATAAAAATTAGATTATGTTTATTGAAACTATATTATTAAATAGACCAATAACAGAAGAGATTGAAAATGATCGAATAGCCAATCACAATTAAATGTTTTATTTTATCTAACGATCTGAATCACACGAGACCTTGTTATGGCATATTTATTCAGTGTAGAATAAAACTTCTCGTTTGTGTAATATGTGTTATGAGGTCAATGACATGGCATAGTCCTTGACGTTAGCATTATGGGCTAAGGAATGAAGTCCAGACCTGACATTCTTGAGGAACTGGATATAAAGTGTAGGCAGTTGTCCACTGGTCGCAGTCCACTTAAACATCGACACTTTGGAGAACATTGACAATTATGGTGAGTTGCTCAACCCGTTTTAAATTTATGTCCACTACTTTTGTATTAGAATGTAGTACCTATTACCATAATCTAAAAATTTTTATAAACAATAATTGTGAATATCAAAATGTCACTGTATGTTATGATTCGAGACCAGGGTGATGTTTTTTTTTCTCTGTCTGGGTCCGGTTGCAATAAAATTCTTACCTGCCATATTATCATACCCTCAGAAGTAATAGGACTTTACTTGTTATGCAATAGAATCTGTCTTGTTTGAACCTTATTCCACTGCAAAAGATTTGATAGGTAGTTACAGTTTCAATCACCTCTTTTACTAGATTAATTCAATATCAGTAAGTGTATTTATTTATCTAACACAGATTTATCATTTTCCCGCGTTATAATTCACATAGAATTAGTCAATTTCATACCCATTTATCACCATTTGTATCTAGTACTAACCGTATCAAAATTGATTTTATAACGGAATGTTTGATTATGTAAACACCAGTAGGAGCTATTACAATGTATTGTTGTTACTAAATTGCAACTGTGAATATATGTAGGTTTCCTCACATAGACATTTCTTTACAGTCAAGACAGTAACTGATAAAATTATAGTTACGGTGACTCAACGGGCCCGAGACATCCCAAAGGCGGAAACTATGGCTCCTTGCCTGGTAATTGATTCTCAGCCTGTGAGGACTGCCAAAGTTATAAGCTCGAAAGGGTGGAAATGCTCTATCTACATAATAACGGGTAGCCCGTGTGAAACTGCTGCTCACCTCTCTTAATTTAGATCCTACGTGTGTCACCGAACGAGTTAATAGATTGCTTAATTAACTCGTTTGATTAAAAAATCTTAGACCTTGGTTAGACCACTTATTATATAAATATGGCTGCCGGTATTGGTATGGCGATGTATTACGTTATATTACTATACATTTAGGAAAAGGATAGGTACATTTATACTTTAAAGATGAGACGTATTAGTTATAATGTTTATTTTTTTGCTTGGTATTCAGTAAATACCTCATACTTGCCGCATTAGCCTTGACATTAGATTACGTGTTGTGCAGGTAAAAGGAGCTCATCTTTACGTCTTGATGACTATCGTGCCTTTTATCCATGGCCATGAAACACAAATAAAAAAATATACATTCAACAGTAACGAATTTGGAACTTATAGTTTTGAGTAAGTTTACACGTTATTTACCTTTTTAAATTTATTAATTACTAATGAAAATATTTGTAAAAATATACATATACATCTTAAATGCAGGCAGTGCTTGAAAGTTTGGAAGATTTAGTAAGGGAAACACGTAATTTAGGAGCTCATTAGACATCCGACTGACCTACGAATTTATACTAATGTTATTAATACGAAAGTATCTCTGTCTAACTAAAGTGAACTAAATTTGGCAGCAGATAGCCTATGGTATGGGAGGAATATAGGCTCATAAGCTACTTCTTATTCCGAGAACGCGGGTAGTATGCCGGGGGACCGACAGTTCATTATAAAAGAGATCATGGTCTAGAATTTGGAATATTGCACACAGGTGCCCAAGGAAGGGATTCCAAAATTTTACACCTAAGGGGTAAAATATTGGACCGCGGGCAAAATCTCAGGATGAAAGCTGTTATACTCCATTGGATAATAAGCTTAGACTAACTGATGAAAGATCATATTAATTAACTTTTTATTCACTCTTTTCAAATGTCCTTTATTCAGGTATGAAATCTCAGACGGCAGCTATAGACGGGAAGATGGTGGTATCATATCGGGACCTGAAGGCGATGCACTAGTGGTTCGTGGTGAATACGGATATGTAGACCCTAAAGGGGAACGATATTCTATAAGATATGTAGCTGACGTCAATGGCTATCGACCTCAGCTAAACGAAGACGACACAAGATACAACGATAGGAGGATAATATGATATGAACTTATAGTTTTAATAAATAAAATGCACTTATCATAATACAGATATTTTTTTTATTCAAAAAGTTGAGAGGAATTGGAAAGGTTTGTCCTGGTATGGATATTTTATGAGGAGGGAAGCAAGCCGTGAATATGAAATTGGATAGATTATACGAAAAGAAGATCCAAAAAAAGATTGCTGGGTTATGAATAAGAAAGGAGTGAATGCTGATAGTGACGGCTGAAAGGGTCGAATGGAAGAAGCGTACTGTTATGCGGAAACTTGAAATGCTGTTTTAAAAAAAGAATGAATTTAACATTAATTAATTATACTTTAATTCCGAAATAATATAATAGTTTACAGGATCGTCAAAAATATCCTTTGGCAATCGATCGCGAGTTAACTTGGAGGAATCAATCAGACTGACTACCAATGATGGTAGCGGCCCCTATAACGCGGCAGCGTACAACATATACCAGTACCTTATATTTGGGCTAACTCCAAATAATTGCAAACAGCGCAGGTAGATGATGAACTTCTTATAAATGTTATTTTAATTAAAATAATCTTATAAATAGCCTCAGGTCACACTTAGATGTAACAACTAAAAATCACTCATTCTACGGTTACTTAACTTGTACGTAAATGTTTGTTTGCTTTTTATCTTTAGAAAACATAAGATCTCTCAGGTACGTGGTAGTGAGTGGTTTTACCACGGAGCAGAAGCTAGTTTGATATAGGTAAGTAATTTGAAAAAATCTATCAAAATTGCCGAATAAAATCTCTCAAATTTTATGGCATATCAGAAGCTCCGTTTAGAAGTATTTCGTTAACAGACGCTAAGGTGGCAAACGAGCATACGGCCCTTCTGATGGTAAGCAGTTATCGTAGCCTATGGACGCTTGCAATACCAGGGGTATAATAACTCGCGCGTTGCCGACCCTGAGGAAATCTCTTCACACCCTTTTTGAAAAACCCCATGCTGTACTCCATTGAGAAAACCACGGTGGGGAGCTCATTCCACAGTCTGAGCGTCTGCGGAAGAAAACTCCTTTAGCCCGCACAGTTCGAAACAATTCTGGTTTCAATGTGTGAGGATGAACTCCCCGTCGATGGCGAGAGTTGCGATGGTGGAAGGTAGCCGTGGGCATCAAGTCGAAAAATTCTTTGGAACACTCTCCATTGTACAAGCGGTAGAACACACATAAGGAGGCAAAGCCTCTCCTCAGACTGAGGGGTTCTAAACCGTTTGTGAGCTCGGGATCGTCGACAATTCTAGTAGCACGACGCTGAACTTAGTCTAAAGGCCCAAGCTTGTATCCAGGTGCCCCCGCCCACAGATGACAACAGTACTCCATATGAGGCCGAACTTGTGACTAATAAAGTTATTAATTAATTATTAATTAAGTAATTAGCAAAATAAAACTATTCTTTCAAAATGCAATGATACTAATTGACTTTAAACTCGTTTGAACGTGCAACTACATAATCCTATTGCATTAGGGGGCATTTCACGTGAAACGGACATATGAAAAAAAGTGACATCCTGAATTACGCTCATATTCTGGTTAATTATAGTCAATGAGGACATGAATGTAAGCATACATTTTTTTTTCTTGTATGACCCTCATTTGTGATTTTATGGACTACGAAAGATTTGACCAACTATGAACAACACATTTTTTGAATAGAGCAGTTGGGGTTAATCACAAACTAAAAAAATATTTTAAATAGTGTTTTATCGAGAAAAAATACGTGTTATTTTTATTATGGAGAGAAAGTAAAAAAAAAAAAAAAAAAACTTGGAGAAATCCGAAAGTGAACTTTTTAATTGAAAATTTTATCAACTTCGACCATTTTTTTTTTAATTCTTTATTTATACGAAATATACCTTAGACTGTGTCGATGTTACACCGAAAGTTTCAAAATGGGATCTCCATTCGTTTACGAGATAGAGTTCTTTATGTTCAACAGTACGCGCTGAGCACTGCACTTAGCGCATGCGCAAGCCGGCTGTTTGGGGCCCGAATTAACAAAAAAAACACTACTTACTAGTTTTAACTGAGTTTTTCATAAATTCATAACAGCTATTAATTGTTTAAAACAAAATACTCTTATCTGGAGGCACGGAAGTGCCCCCCGCCAAGACAGACAAGCGAAGCGAAAGGGCACTACCTACCTTTTCCCGAAGCGCTTCGTCGTTTTTTTGAATCCTCATAACTTGGGTTTGGATTATACCAGATAAACAAAATTCGCAGGATATAATGTCAATAGTGAACTTATTAAACATGTTAAGTTTCAATAACATAGCTCTTATACTTAAGATTTTATTGATATCTAAAAAACCCCGATTTCGTCACTGACTCACTGATGGTCATCAAAACTCATAGGTTACTTCCTGAAGTCCTAGAAAGCTGAAATTTGGTATGTAAGCTTGTATTAGTACACAAACAAAAACAAAAATATAAAACTTGGAAATTTCAAAAAAATAAAACATAAGCAACTTACAAAAATAAGTGAAATCCCACCAAAAACATTTTTATGTAAAATGTTGCCAAGACATATGACTCGCACTGTCAAAAAGTTATCAGATCTCATGTAGAGCCAAGCTTATAACTCTACATGCACTTACTCTACAAGCTCTAATTTCACAAACTACACACCGTAGTCAAAATATGTGGCTTGGCAGTTTCACTACTACAAGAACTATGGGGTTCTTCAAAAAGGGTGTGAAGAGATTTCTGCAGGGTCGGCAACGCGCGAGTGACTCCCCTGGTGTTGCAAGCGTCCATAGGCTACGGTAACCGCTTACCATCAGGCGGGCCGTATGCTTGTTTGCTACCTAAGTAGTATAAAAAAAAAAAAAAAAAAAAACTATTGAATAACAAAAAAGTAATGAACAGTGAATAACTTTTCACCTTCCTCCCATATGACGGTAGCGAAACGGCCAAGCCACATATTTTGACTAAGGTGTAGAGTTTGTGAAGTTAGGGTTGTAGAGTAAGTGCATGTAGAGTTATAAGCTTGGCTCTACATGAGATCTGATAACTTTTTGACAGTGCGAGCAACATTTTACATAAAAACATTTTTGGTGGGTCAAATTTCCAAGTTTTATATTTTTTTTTGTTTGTGTACTAATACAAGCTTACATACCAAATTTCAGCGTTCTAGGACTTCAGGAAGTACCCTATGAGTTTTGATGATCATCAGTGAGTCGGGGTTTTTTAGATATCAATAAAATCTTTTGTTTATCTGGTATAATCCAAACCCAAGTTATGAGGATTCAAAAAACGACGAAGCGCTTCGGGAAAAGGTAGGTAGTGTCCTTTCGCTTCGCTTGTCTGTCTTGGCGGGGGGCACTTCCGTGCCTCCAGATAAGAGTATTTTGTTTTAAACAATTAATAGCTGTTATGAATTTATGAAAAACTCAGTTAAAACTAGTTAGTAGTGTTTTTTTTGTTAATTCGGGCCCCAAACAGCCGGCTTACGCATGCGCTAAGTGCAGTGCTCAGCGCGTACTGTTGAACATAAAGAACTCTATCTCGTAAACGAATGGAGATCCCATTTTGAAACTTTCGGTGTAACATCGACTCAGTCTAAGGTATATTTCGTATAAATAAAGAATTAAAAAAAAAATGGTCGAAGTTGATAAAATTTTCAATTAAAAAGTTCACTTTCGGATTTCTCCAAGTTTTTTTTTTTTTTTTTTACTTTCTCTCCATAATAAAAATAACACGTATTTTTTCTCGATAAAACACTATTTAAAATATTTTTTTAGTTTGTGATTAACCCCAACTGCTCTATTCAAAAAATGTGTTGTTCATAGTTGTTCAAATCTTTCGTAGTCCATAAAATCACAAATGAGGGTCATACAAGAAAAAAAAATTTATGCTTACATTCATGTTCTCATTGACTATAATTAACCAGAATATGAACGTAATTCAGGATGTCACTTTTTTTCTTATGTCCGTTTCACGTGAAATGCCCCTTAGTGCATCCACACGTGTTTTTACATAATCATCAAAATACACGCAAGAGTTCCTTCACATTTTGTATGAGCTAGAATAAAACAACATGAAAAATAATACAAATTACATTCAATAATACAAATTACCTATATGCTATGTTATATACACACATACATTTAATCGAATAAATTGTATGTAAGTAGTTGTGTATATTCAATAAAATACTTATACTATCAACAAACATTTTATGGTTATTGTATTTCACAAGCATCACATTTGGTACCTCCCAATATACACCAAGCTGCATGAAGTAATCCACCCTATAACCTTTTTAAAGTAGCACACGCTATGTATAAAATTACAACTTGTGTCTATATTACCGTGGTAAGTAAAATTAAATGAGCTAGCCTGTAAAGTGAAATATAATTAACAATAATTATTATAAAGTGGTGTTTTAGGTGCTGCATAACCTAATCGACTCGAGTGTTGGAGTGATTTATACATAGTGAGTGAGTGATGTCGACATAACCCTTGACCTGTTATGATGCGATATTTTGATATTATTATAATTGCATTTTAATTCTGCCGGGTCTTCATTTATTTCTATACGAGTGCTTGTCAATTTGGCTTCAATACTAAGTAGAAAATGTTGACTTTAAATTCTAATAAAATAGGACTAGACTAGACTGGAGAAGATAGACTATTGAATTATAAAGCTTTATTTTTCGATTTATTCTTGATTTCAGTGAAGACATAGAGTTAAGACGACTCTTTCCTAGTGAATTCCCTCAAGATACCATACGAAGAAGCGGCTCCATGGATCCTGAAGTAGTTACATCATATTTTTCGTTTTGATAAATCTAAAATGTTTGTCAAATTTTAATAATAATTGTGGTTGCTTGTAGCATTTAGGGCGGTACGCTGAACTCAAAAATTATTTTAAATATCCAAAAGAAAAGCTGAACAATCATTTTGAGGAATTGTTATGTTATAATCATGGTAAAAGTAAGGTAACATATAAAAATATTTTTTGCTATACTAGAACTTGTCATGGATATATAGTTCCATTAAATAATGAATTTTAATACCTGACTTCCATATTATCGCCATCATAACTTGATGGTAAATAAAAATAAAACCCAAGATTGAAGGCCGACGGACAACTAACAATATTGTATTTTGTATGTGGAATTCAGGTTTGTAAGGTTGATTTTGAGCGCTACTCTCCTGAAGAAGATGGTTTCTACATGTCACCAGAACAAGAAAGTCACGTTGATCGCCGTCGAGTTTACTGCATAATGCTACTTTGTTTCACAGAAGACGAACTTGACAGGGTGGTTGCTTCATTTTAAGTATGACCTGCGTTATAAATAAAGTAATCTCTCTATAAATTAAGAATAAGAAATAAAGATTTTTTTATTTTTTAAGTGACTTCAAAAAAGGAGGAGGTTCTCAATTCGGTTGTATTTTTTTTATGTTTTTTAACTCCGTCATTTATTAACCAATTTGGAAAATTCTTTTTTTGTTTGGAAGGGTACACTTCCCGTTTGGTCCCATTGTCATCAGATCAGGGTTTGATTACTTCTTAGTGTACTTTGAAGTCGATTTAAGTTTTCTTGTAAAACAGTTCAATTATTTTAGTAAAGTACGACGTGAAATATTCGAATTTGCAATTTTATTCTCGGTTATCTAGGTACCTATAGATCAAAGATCCCGAGCTAATGTATGTGTGCAACCTCCACATTATTCGCATCTATATCGTAACCGTGCTAGATTTTAGATCTTTTGGTTCAAAAGTTCAGCTCAAATTGTATGCTTGTTTTAGTATCAATAAAAATGTAGTTTCAGTATTTTGGAAGTATGATTCAAAGTGAATATGAAGGTAATCTTTCGCTCAAATAACACAAGGTCTAAGTGGTTTCGGGGGTCGACATTGTTAATGCCTTATGAATAAGATTGCAGTTTTTTATTCCGAGAATTGACATTTCGAGATATGCTTAAATCTATCTATACTAATATACCTAATAAAGCGGAAGAGTATTTTTGTTTGTTTAAAAAGCTAATCTTTGGAACCACAAGTTGGATCCTAAAAATTCTTTCTAATAGGAAGCTACATTATCGCCGAGTGTTATGTGCTTTTTATCCCGGGAATGCGGGTATAACTTAGGTTTAAACTATCGTAGTATGCAATGATTCTAAAAACCTCTTAAAACTGCAAAGAAAAGTTAAACAAATATAACTACTACGACTAATTTCAGTCCATTGGGAAACTCCATTTTACGACCGTAAACTATGATCATATCATTATGATTCGACACGAGATGTTACTGCCTATTAGTAGTTAAAGGCATGTTGTTGAAAGTGGCTGTTACCGTATCACGCCCATAACTGTATATTGAATGGTATCGAACATAATATGATTTTTATCACTCACGCCTAGATTGTTACACAAATACAATGAGACTTATATAACACAAACATACAAGTAGACGTGTTGCGATATCATACCTGTACTATTATTTCACACACTGCTTTTGGATTTGCTATTTGATTTGGATTGATATTAAAAGCAGAGTTGAGCATGATACTGTAACATCACGACATCAAAATTGAATAAAAAGTATTGAATAACTTATTTCTCTGATAGCCGTCACTATTTATAAGGTAGGACAAGTAATATCATTCAGTGCTTGGCATTTGAATCTAGCTAACCATGCTTCAGATCTAAAGAAATAACTAGAGATATAATCTTGACTTTCTATTTTGCGCATCTATGATTTTGAATCGGTTCTGTCGTTCCCATGACCAATAAGGTTTAGCTCATCGTTATGCCCGCCCACGAATCACGTATAGTTTATCAACAAAGTTTCTTTGCAATCATTCCAATATAAATGATAGACGTGCCAATGTACACAGCCAAGATTGTCCAATAAATTTAAATACCAACATCTAAATATTGTACACGAACATTATTATCTACTAGATCTCATTGAAACGATTTTTCGTTTATTGATAGGTATAACTTATACCCCTTATGCACTTACCCCCTTACGTACGGGTAAGGGTCACGTAAATAAAGTCACTCTATTGGCATTGTCAAATAGTGTGACATTATTTACGTGACCATTTAAACAGTTATAACATTTAATTTCATGTTTAATATAATATTCCACTTAAATCTTACAGATATATATTATATATATGTATGTATATATTTGAACACACACACACACATACATACACACATACACACCACACACACGCACACATACACACAGGTTAATAAAATGTAAAAAAAAAAGTTAAGTGTAAAACATTCTGGAAGGGACCAGTCCCCACAACACAGGGAATCCTAGTGTGGGGACTGGAGACCGCATCTATTTGTAAAATTATTTTGAAACTAATAAATATTATTATTATTATTTCATTTATTTATTTTTTTTTACCTATAATTTACATTTTTAAATATATAATTATAAAAAAAAATACATTTAAAAATATAAAAACAGCATCCAACCGGCAACGGGAACAGGGTCCTAGTTACCGGTGGTTAAGGCTCCAGACTGAGGAACTTTCTCACAATGCGAGCCGTCTCCAGGAGCACTGCCTTTTGAATCTGGCCCTTGATCCAGCTGCCTAACGCGAGCCTCTTGAGGTGTTTGTCGAGGCTCTTGGCTATAAGGCCATGGGCGGAAACGACTATCGGAATAATGGTTGCCACGTCGATATCCCACATGTCGACAACCTCGTGAACTAGATCAAGATATTTACATTCTTTATCGTTCTCAGTTTTCACAAGGTTCTCGTCATGGGGGATAGCGACGTCAACAATCATTGCACGACGCTCCAGGCGATTTATTATTATTCACTTTATTTATTTTGTTTCCTAGAACTATTTTTTTTTATAACATTAGTATAAAAAAAATCAAAAATATTATAAAAAACCTAATCCTATATAAATATGATTAACTTTTTTACAATATTTTTACAAAATCTAAAAATGTTATAAAAAAAACCTAATCCTAGTGTGCCGCCGGCAGCGGGGCAGGGCCCAAGCTACCGGTGGTTAGGGCTGCAGAGAGAGGAATCTCCTGACGATGCGCGCCGTGTCCAAGAGTACCGCCTTCTGTATCCGACCCTTGACCCAGCCATCTAGCGAGAGCCTCTCAAGATGTTGGTCGAGACTCTTCGCTATTAGACCGTTCGCCGAAACAACTATCGGGACAATGATCGTTGAATCAACATCCCACATGGCGGTTACCTCGTGAGCCAAGTCAAGGTACTTGCTGAGCTTGTCCTTCTCGGCCTTCACGAGGTTCTCGTCATGAGGGATGGTGATGTCGACGAGCACTGCCCGGCGCTTCAATCGATCTGTCAGCACGATATCAGGCTTATTGGCTACAATAGTCCTGTCCGTGATGACAGATCGATCCCAATAGAGCGTGGCACGACAATTTTCGAGAACTGGCGCAGGTGCGTACTTATAGTACGGGATTTCGGACTCTACAAGGCCGTATTGAAGAGCAAGTTGCTGGTGGATGATTCTGGCTACTAGGTTATGTCTGTGCAAGTACTCGCCGTTAGCAAGATGAGAACAACCGGAAATAATATGCCTGAGTGACTCTCCGGGACGGCGGCATGCTCGACAGATGTCAACCGTACCGTCCTTCAGGATATATTTCCGGTAGTTATTCGTCTTGATAACTTCGTCCGCAATTGCACAGACAAACCCTTCGGTTTCCCCAAAAAGGTCACCAAAGCGTAGCCAGTTCACCGACGCGAGCAGATCTACATCAGGCCCTGTTAGGGCCCTGTAGAACCGCCCGTGTAGCTCCTTACTCTTCCATACGTCCTTGCGGTCCTCGATGCTTAGCACCTTTGGTCTGCGCCAGTTCTCGTTTGCCAAGGACAACGGGGTGAGGCCCCTGTCTACTGCCACCACATCGCGATGCATCCCACACTCGTTGTCAAGGAAGTATTTCCTAAGACTGTACACCTCGCGGTTGTGGAGGTTCTTGGCGTTTAAAAAGCCACGGCCTCCACATTTACGCGGGATGTACAGTCTCATAACAGACGAGCGTGGGTGTAGCATTCGATGTGTTGTGAGCAAGAGACGGACCCTCCTATCCAGGGCGTCCAGCTCAGTTTGAGTCCACCTTAGTATGCCAAAGGAGTACGTGAGCAGGGGCATCACCCAGGCGTTGAAGGCGCGCACCTTGTTACCACCTGACAAAAGACTGTTCAGTACTTTTGTCAGGCGACAGAAGAAGCGCTCCTTCACAGCCCGCTTTATGTCCCCGTCCACAATACCCAACGACTGTGACATACCAAGGTACTTATAGGTTTCTGCTTCGGAGAGTGATCTGAGAGACATTGTCTCAGAAAGCTGTAAATTCGTTGAATTTACGACTTTCCCCCGCTGTACATGCATGACCGCACACTTATCTACACCAAACTCCATTTTGATGGCGCTACTAAAAAGTTCTGTAATTTTCAGTAGCTCCAACAAGTTTTGACGTTTTGGTGCAAATAGTTTAAGGTCATCCATGTACAACAGGTGAGAAATGACCTCACCCCCTCTCCGAAGCCGGCAACCTAGTTCTGAATCCTTCAGCAGAGTACTGAGCGGATTCAAAGCTAGGCAGAACCACAGAGGACTCAAACTGTCACCCTGGAAAATACCTCGCTGAATCCTTATAGAGTCCTGCGGGCCAGAGGTGCCATCTCCACCACCTGGTTGACGAAGGACTGTGATCCACTGCCTCATACATGCGCTCAAGAAGGATCTTAGAGCTGTATCAACTTTATACAGTTCCAAGATCCTCTCCAGCCATGAGTGAGGCACCGAATCATAGGCCTTCTTGTAATCAATCCAGGCAGCCGAGATGGCTCCCCTGTTCCGCCGGACCTGTTGGCAAATTGTCGTGTCGATGAGGAGGAGCTCTTTGGTACCACGGGACCCACCCCTACATCCATTTTGAGAGGAGGCCAAAATGTTATTCGCAACAATGTGCGTATTAATTTTTGCTCTCAAAATGGATGTAAGGAGCTTGTATAATGTTGGCAAGCACGTGATGGGTCGATAGTTTTTCGCTTCCGTGGTACTACCGGACTTAAAGAGCAAGGAAGTAACACCGGTTGTAAGGAAAGTTGGCAGGGAACCATGCTCAAGGGCTTGTTGGAATTGCGTTGCCAAACGTTCGTGTGAGCATCGAAACCACTTTATCCAAAAGTTGTGCAATCCGTCCGGCCCAGGACTTTTCCAGTTCTGGGTCGTGCGGATTGCACAACTTATGTCATTGGGGCTGATGGTTATAGCCTCCATTGGTTCGATGGACTCACACTCACGTTCGACAACACTCATCCACTCGCCCTCGGTGTGTTCGACTGGCACTGACCAGATACTACGCCAGAAATTAATCATGGAAGTAGTATCCGGCAGCTGCTCGTCAGACACACGTTGGTCGGTTCCCTCCCACTTCCTGTATACCTTCCTCTGGTCACTCTGGAAGAAGCGATTTTGTTGGAATCGATCCACACGCTCTCTGTAGCGGCGAATACGGCTTGCCCACGCATAGACCTTCTGCTTCAGGAAGTCAATGCGCTCTGTGACACAGGTCATGTAATCGTGGGGCCTAATATCAGTCCCCGCAAAGGCCTGGGTCACAAAGCGCATGACACGGGGGCGATTATTGCCCCCCCTGAAGCAAATCAGCTTTGCAATGAGAGTCCTGAACGTGTTGATACGCCGCTCGATCCGCACTTGCCAAGCGGGGGCACCACCGACGGGCCGCGAGGCTCGGTCTGGGACAGGTAGCCTGACACGAGCAACACGGCACGCCGCGATGGCCCCGCAGTACATGATCGAGTGGGTATCAACTAAATCTTCACTAGCACGTAAATACGGGTCTAGTAAAGCGTTCAGGGCTCCCATTAGCGCTAGGTTTTGTCTATTTGTGGGCAATCGTGGTATTCGCGGCCTAGAGTTGGGTGCGGACCTATACCGCATAATCGCTTCTTCCAAAGTCCTCCTCAAATGCTCATTGGTTTGAGCGCTTACGCTGTTCACACAGTTCTCCTCGTCGGCACTGGAATCGACCCGCGCCACCCCCGGTGCCTGATCTGGTATCGGCACCGAAATCGGCGAAGCAGCAGGTGGATCCCGCGCCAAAGTGGAGGTAGAGCGAACAGGCAGCGCTTCCAAGCGTAGCCGATCAAGTACAGAGTCATCCAGCCTCTTGAGCCGCTGGATGGCCCGCACCTGATCCGATAGGCGTTGCGCGGTCACGGTGATGGCTGGTTCAAGGATCTGAAACAGAGGCAGAATCCGGTCACGGTACGCGGACAGGTTGGTTCCCCCCTCTGTAGCCCCATAGTAGGCGCGCATGCAGTTTTCATTCATGGACTGTGTCCACCGCATGCGACGCACTATACCACCGGTAGCGGGGGCCAGGCGCGGGGCAGGTTGTCCCGCAGGCCCCAAGCGTGCCGGCAGCGGTGGCCGTCCTCGTCGCGCAGGTGGTCGTGGCGGCGGGGGCGACGGCCCGCGCTCATCGCTCGACTCGCTAGTGTCGGGCGCGGTTGCGAAATGTTCGCCCGACGAAGATGGCGAGGAGCTGGCTGAGGCGGGCGAGGGTGTTGGGCGTGCGTTTGTGCGTTCCGCTGTGTTTTTCAACCTTGATCTAGTAATCATTCTTTCACTATGTTCTCATTTTGTATTTTCTTCATTTGCATGTATGTAGGTAGGTTGTCAAAGTGACATGATGTCGTGGTAGTATTATAATTTTCAAAGGTATAGATTATTTACAAATTTACAGATTTTTGTTATTGTCCTGTTCTTTTACTAGTAAATAAATATGCTTGAGGTGTAGAAAATTTGGTATAAATACGATAAAAATAAATATTCAAAAAAAATCACAAAAATCAAGGTGTGTCAAAGTCAGCGGTTTTTATTATTATTATTATTATTATATTATTATTATAGTTATGAGTAAGGGTGTTAAGTTTTAACTAAATCAGTGTAATGGTATGCCCCGTCTCACTCTTTCGATCACCAAATGTCACCTGTCAGATAGATACTTCGGAATTTTAGCTAATCAACGTTCCCCTTATTCATGATAAAGATATCTAAGTTATATTAGCGTGTATAGACTTCAATACCTTGACGTCTGTTGGTCACATGAAATAACGAAAATAAAACTAGTTCTTATCAAGTTGTTTGTTTCCTCGTTTCAAAAAATTCACGCTTGATTGATTTAAATAGGGTTTTTACTCACTTGTTTTAGATCCGTGTCCTTTTTATTGTGGTTTTATGTAGTAAGGCCAGACTAAGGCTGAGTCATCAATGCATAAAGTAATTCCTCATTGAAGAATTTATAACGGAACTGAATGTAAAAGAATCATTGCATGAGGCAAAATTGTACGGGTGTTTTTACATCTTAGGGAAATCCTTTGAACATATACGAGCAAGAGTGCTAACTTATACATAGGTACCACTGATTTTTTGAAAGGTCTAAAGACGCTGCGCATGTAGGTCTGAAAGCAAAATAGGAAAATTCATTTGAAGAATATTCTTATGCAAACAAAATAACGATAATTATTTCGTAGGTCTTCAAGGTTAACGATAAGCAAACATAATGGAAATATATGCTTTTCATAACGCACAAAACTTGACCCACTACGTGGAATGTATTTATTCTCTTATGTAACGTAATTGTACGATGTCATCGTGATGCGATGAAAAGTTATGTCAAATAACCTTGTACGAAATAATATTCAAATAGTCGAATTTAAATTTTAAATCAACAATAAGTTAGGATGTTTATAAAAAATGTCGTGACTATTTTGAAGATTGACCCAAAAATACAGGCGTCATTTCTTACAAGGAAAGTGACAGATGTCGGAGGTCAACATTGCGGTGCGGTGTCGTCGGTTCAACACACTGTGACGTAAGCCGACCGCACGACCGGTTGGCGGTTGGGAACCAACCAATCTCTGTTACCATCCACCTTTATTCACACATTAATTTCAAAACCACATTCAATGATAAGTATCCTTATCCTATTGACAATTCGCACTCGTCGTTTCTCGGGAACAGTTACATACCTCAAAGAAATTGGTTTTTCATTCTATGATATACAGGTCGTTGTTTTTGTCAGCGACGAGCGACTCAGGGTCGATAATACAAATGATACTGGTGCTAAAAAAAAATAAAAAAAAAACTTTTTTTTATTAATAAAAATAAAAATTTGGAAAATCATGTAATAAGCTAAAGTGTAGACATAATGCTCAACGGGAGTACGAGGGAGTAAAGGGGTGGGGCGATGGTGGCTTGCGCCTAGCTCTAGTCTGTGCATGTGCCTAGTAACCATACTTTGCGGTAATTTTATTTCAAATTGAATAAGGTATTTCTCAACATATTTACAGTATTTAATGGAATTAAGTCCATTTTTGGGGAATATATATTTTGTACTACCGCTCCTGGGTCGCTTGTCGCCGACCAAAACAACAGCCTGTACCTACATAATATACGATGTTTTTAATTATGTCAAAATACACTTATCACAATAATTTGCAGTTATTAGTATTACAGCTCATTCTGTTCAAGAAACTTATTTAATAATTCAATAATGCTCTAAAAGCAACCAATAATATACTCATATATCAAAAATATATGTTTCCTGTTTGGAAATGAAAACATCTCAATAAATTCATTTCACAAAAAGTCAATTTAATAATTAAGATATGTTCATAACTGCGTAAAGGGTAAAGTTAAGAGGAGTTCTATTGTTAAGAATTATGAAACCTTTAACGATTATATCATGTGGCTATTACTGCTAGCTAGGTATATGTTTGTAAGATTCTCGGCTAGACTCATCAGAAACCAATTGGACACAAATTATTCAGCGCAAAATGTAAAACCTTGGCCTTTTCTACATGATTGTCGACTTTAGTGTTGTGATTTGTACATTTATTACTATACCGATGTTTTAAACTATAGACCTTATAGCTATGAAAATAAATACGATATTAGTGCCTATACCAAGTTAGCTAATGAAATGCATCATCTTCCGAAACGTCGACCAATTGAAAATGTTAAAGGCCGAGTTGTTTGCTTGAACTGATTGACATTCCCATAACCTTAGAAGAATGCCGTATACATTAACTTAAAGTTCCTTGAATGAATTATTAAAAAAATATTTTCGAAGCCGCTAGTACAAACGGTGTAATCAGTGGACTCGCAGTTTCTGGAATTCTATTTTTTCATATTTATAGATACAAGACGCGTGTCCCATCAGCCAACGAATGGTGGAAATATATGGGAAATTTGATTATGATAATAAATTTGATAACAAAGAAAGACGTAGACTTACTATTTCTGAAATTTAATTTAACAGAAGAAGATTCATCATTATCAGCCTATAAATGTCCTACTGCTAGAGCACAGGGCTCCTTTCACAAATTAGGATCAAAAGGAATGGGCAATAATGGCTCCACTGGCGTTTCTTAAAAAAGAAGTGTTTTTTGTTAAATAATGTTTGTTAAACAAAGCAAATACTAATTCAAAAGCGAATACCAGGTATCTTTTCACTTTATATTTTCTTTTTTATATTTACCTGCGTGACGCTTAACGTACAAGTATCAGAACAATCAATAGAACATAATATAATATAATAGAAAAGATTTATTTAGCTCAGAATCTTACAAATCCCAAAAAACAACAATCACTTAACCTAGGTCTTAATCTAATTAATGGTATACATCAGGTGAAGCCATAGCATAACCGAGATAATAAGCATCATTTGACACACATTGATAGATCACCTATATGCCTAGTTTTATTTCAATAAGCCGTTTAGTATCAAACAAATAAAAAAAAAAATATATGCCCGCCCGGTTCGCTTGGTAGTAAGCGGGTACCGATTTTCGACCCTTTCTTCTCCTCTTTCCTCTCCTCGATGAGTTCATGCGACTTTACTTACACGGAAAACAACAAAATTAAGTTAATTGGCAGCTATATTCTGTAAGGTTGAGTTACTACCTTACTACTACTACTTTACCTAGAGAGAGCTGCTCTTTGAGTGAAAAAAAGCTTTACTCTAGCTCTCTTCAATAAATAATATGTATTATTCTCTAATTTATTATATCAATTGGAAATTTTATCAACCTCCATAAATAATATATAAATATGCGAGAATGCATAACCTTGAATAAAAATTAAATGTTATGATAGATTGGTATACCCTAATAAGTAGAAAAAAACTGGTTTCATAAATTTCTTTGGATATTCCAATCACGAACTTAACAAAGTTGTGGCAGACTACTTTAAGTAAGTAATATATAGTGGGGCTATGTCCAAGTTATTGAGTTTTGCTCGTTAATTAGCAAGAGGAACGACGACGTGCCAAAACGGTTGACATTTGAAGCATAGTACCTACTTACTCAATGCACGATGTTCGTTGCGACCTGGGCCACCTTTATCTCATTAATTAATTTATTACTCCATAGTCGAGACGTAGCCATTGTACAAAATGTATTGAAATAAGTAACTATTGTCGCTATCCGTATTTTCGTGGGTAAATTATTAAACTTCTACTTGTTTAATTCATACAGACTTTATTTACAATAACCTCATTAAGTCTGATACCAAACTGGCTCCTCAGGAATATAAATAAATTATTTTGATTTATGAAAAATGTTCATTATAGGTCAATGTTATCTGCTCGCTAAATGTTGTCTATCTATGAAACGCAAGGGCACTACCTACCTTTTCTCGAAACGCTTCGTCGTTTTTTTGAACCCTCATAGTTTGGGTTTAGATTATACCAGATAAACAAAATTCTCGGGATATGATGCCAATAGTGAACTTATTAAACGTATTAAGTTTCAATAACATAGCTCTTATACTTTAGATTTTATTGATATCTAAAAAACCCCGATTTCGTCACTGATGATCATCAAAACTCTTAGGGTACATCCTGAAGTCCTAGATTGAAGTCCTAAGCGTATACAAACAACAACAAAAATTGAAAAATTTGGACTTTGGGTTTCGCTACTACAAGAACTATTGTATTGCATAAAAATAATTAACAGTAAATCAATTTTTCACCATACGCCCATGTGACGGTAGCGAAACGGCCATGCTACATATTTTGACTAAGGTGTAGAGTTTTTGAAGTTAGGGTTTGTAGAGTTAGGGTATGTAGAGTTATGAGCTTGGCTCTACATCAGATCTGATAACTTTTTGACAGTGCGAGCCATATGGTCCCGCCTTGGCAACATTTTGCATGAAAATATTTTTGGTGGGATTTTATAATAACATCTTTGATATAGGTACTATTATCTGAATATTTATTTATTAGATATATTCATTCGCAACATATAAAAATGAACAGTAAACTAAAACTTAATCATGATGTACTGTGATCATAAAATATAAGGACTAAATGAACACACAATAAAATAAACTCAGCCAATACTTATACTGGTACCATTTGAAATAAAACATGATAATATTTATTATTATTATATAAGAACAAGTAGCCGGATTAAAAACAAAACGAATTAATAACTATGATAATATAAAATTACCCATCTTTTGTACAATTATGTAAATTTATGTAATTACTAGTGGTAACTGTTATGGTAGCATTACATTTTAAATATTAAGTTGCTGCTGCTGTTCCAATTACGTAATTTCATTCATAAATAAGAAGCTACATAAATAAATTCTCCGTTTCATCAATATGAACGGGTAATTAAATAATAATTGCATTATAAAAACGTATGTAGTTAATAAACATAATATTAATTAAATAGCTTAGATTGTGGAATGAGCTCCAAGTCATGGTTTTCCCAATGGAGAATGTAAGGCTCATAGGCAGGAAGGGTGATATGGGTGATTAAGTACCCCCCGAAATTTTCGAATAATATATTTAGATTATGATTTTTCATTTAGGTATGTTGTACCCCTATCGACTTATACCAAAATAACATTCAATTTAGGTAAAAAAAGCGGCCAAGTGCGAGTCGGACTCGCCCATGAAGGGTTCCGTAGCAGCAAGTGACATAATATAAAAATGTTTTTTTTTTATATTTGAGTTGATTGAATGAAAGGTAAATTGCGGTTTACGATTTATGAAGTTTTAAGAAAACGACTTACTAGATCTCGTCCAAACCAATTTTTGGTGGAAGTTTGCATGGTAATGTACATCATATATTTTTTTTAGTTTTATCATTCTCTTATTTTAGAAGTTACAGGGTACACACATTTTATCACTTTGGAAGTTTCTCTCGCGCAAACTAGGTATTCAGTTTAGAAAAAAATGATATTAGAAACCTCAATATCATTTTTGAAGACCTATCCATAGATGCACGCGACGTGTGGGTTTGGTGAAAAAAAATATTTGAGTTTCCGTTGTAAGTATGGGGAACCCCCCAAAATTTATTGTTTTTTTTTTTCTATTTTTGTGTTAAAATCTTAATGCGGTTCATAGAATACACCTACTTACCAAGTTTCAACAGTATAATTCTTATAGTTTCGGAAACAAGTGGCTGTGACATACGGATGGACAGACAGACAGACATGACGAATCCATAAGGGTTCCGTTTTTTGCCATTTGGCTACGGAACCCTAAACAGGAATGAAAACGTGTTTCTATGTTTAACAAACTAATTTCAGTCAATTTCGACAACCCCCGAAAATGGGTCCTGGCATTCGTCACCTCTCGAACATGGGTCATGACTACTCTCCTGAGTACAGCATGGGGTTCTTTAAGAAGATAGTGAAGATATTTTTGAAGGATCAAAAAAGCACGAGTTATATGAGTTCTTGGTGTTGCAAGCGTCTGACTACGATTACGTTTGGAATAGGTCAACGGGTTTCCTGCTATGGCAGCACGCATTGGCGAAAAATATACCAAAGGGCATCATAAAAGGAATATTCAAGAAGCGGCAGTATTACGTCAACCTCTATGTCTATTTGAATTGCATCTCTCGCTGAAAATACAAAAATGTATAGTGGTCAAAACGGTGATTATTATTTATTAACGATGTATTGTGTGTGGAAAAAGATCATTTAAGATCTCAGATTATCACATTATGAATGGTTAGTTGCATGGGTCTAGTTAATGATTTCAAAGACGTACCGATACAAGCTTTATTGTGTGGACCGTGTGTGTGTACATAGACTACGTTCTCTAGAGTGTACTGCAGGGAAGCTGCAACTTATGCCTTCCTACTATAATAAGAAGCCCCTCGCCTGCCCATCTGTAATGTTGCAATAGAGTATTAGAAGAAATACATACGTATATAAGAGAATCGTTTGAACACGTAATCATCCCACAAACCAAGTATTCTTTGCAGACGACGGCCGCTGGAACCCATTAAAAAAACAAAATGAAATTGGTTAGTTCATAAACACTGAAAGTGAAGTGATTAAAACAGTGACGTGAAGTGGTTATAGTGAATTATACAATATTATCGGATCACGTAAATGACTTTTACGTTTTTTTCAGTTCGTGGTACTTGCTTTGATCGCCGCTGCGTCCGCCGCACCTCAACTAAACCCACAGGATGTTCAAGTGCTTCGTTACGACATCAACAATGGCGGACTCGATTCTTATAATTTTGCGTAAGCCATACTAACATTCTAAGTACCAATTTCTTTTAAATTTTAGCTGTATTTTAATATTCGATGTATATATTTTAGATGGGAGCTCTCAGATGGTAGCAAGCATGAAGAACAAGGACAACTGAAGAACCAGGGTACTGAAAACGAAGGCATTGCAGTTCAGGGTTCATACGCTTGGGTTGGTCCCGATGGAGTCACTTACACTGTCACATACATTGCTGACGAAAATGGATTCCAACCTCAGATCCAACAAGGTCCTGGAGGAGCTGTGCCTTCAGCAGTCGTCGCTTCGCTCTTGGGTTAATGAACCCGACATATTCTAAGTTGTATTAGTGTCATGTAAATAGTCCAATACTCATGAACTGTATATAATATTTATATACTGATTCACTTTAGATAGTCAATATTGAATAAAGAACTCGTAATTAGGTATAACATGATAATGTAAGTTTTATTTTTCGCATCAAATACAACAATCAACCTTGCAATTAGTAACAATGTTCTCTAGAAATAGCTTACATAAGAAATTTTATAAAAAAGATAATAGGTACATATTCCGACTCCAAAAGTCAACATACTGAGTATCGTGTCATTCTTGCCCAATTGTAGACGCATTACGGTTAAATGTCTAAGTGCCATTATACATCCTAGCCTAAAACAGTGGTTGGTAGCAATTCGCAGTTATATCTGCCAATTAATCAGGAATGGCACAATCTTTACAACAATCATGAATAATTAGTACAAATCCGTAGAACTAGGTGCGGCCGGTTGCAGTTAGTTAAACGTCGGTGTATCCTATTTACTTATCACGAATTTAAAAAAAATAAAAGGAAGATAGGCAGGTAAGTTCATAGAGAGTAGACTTTTTGTAAATCAGCCCTTAAAATAGGGTGAAAGGAGGTGTTCAATTTGTATGGAATATAGTTACAATAAGGGTGAATACCGTAAGTACGTATGAATGGATCACCGTAGGAATCACTTAAAATAAACTAACGGACAGACAGATAGAGTCTGTATATCACCACACAAAATAAATAATCGGAATAAAAACTTGCTTTGGTTTGTTCAAACTAAACTAATTAGAGAGCATGGGGTTCTTCAAAAAGGGTGTGAAGAGGTTTCTTCAGGGTCGGCAACGCGCGAGTGATACCCCTGGTGTTGCAAGCGTCCATAGGCTACGGTAACTGCTTACCATCAGGCGGGCCGTACGCTTGTTTGCCACCTAAGTGGTATAAAAAAAAAAAAGAGCTTATGGTTTAGATTTATCATTATAATTCAGTCAAGATTTTTGTGTAATCTATGTGATGTATTGAATATCAGCGTCCAGACAAAGGAGGCAAATAAGAGGATGTGTGCTGGCTTCGCGAGCCAAGGTGAGTCATGAGCAGTTAGTCTCTCTCGGTATACGATGGAGAACCACGGTGTTTTTAGCCGATTTTTAGAAGAAAAACGAAAACTCTAGATCAAGAAATGATACCAAAATCGTAATCAATTTTCTCCCTTTCTTTTATTTGAATGATTTGGATCTTTTGAAAAATGTATTAACAACTTTGTTGACATATTTTTCTTTATATGAAATTAAACATACGTTTAGAGCTACTAATAAGTTTCCGCAAATGGAATATAAAAATGGATCCCTGCAACCACGGTGAAACCACGGGGCGCAACTAGTACATTATAATTTAGCAATTCTACGACGCGAAGTAAGTATTAACCGTTTTATTAAAGGTATTCACTTTCTCGAATTGTACCTAAATGGTACCTAAAGAAATAATAATCTTCTATATATATAAAAATGAAACCCGTTTTCCGTTGTCACGACATAACATGAAAACGGCTTGACCGATTTGGCTTATTTTTTTTTTTGTAGTTTTCTAATACTCTGTACAAGGTTCTTACGGAAACAAATATTAAGAAAATTGCGCAGAAACTTAGAAAATTTAAGAAAACTTAACGGTAGGGTGGCTTAGGGTAGGTAAGGTTATAGGGTAGGATATTACGCAAACGAAGTTGCGCCGGGCAGCTAGTTAATCATAATTATGTAAGGCGTCAAAGTATGAAATTGCCGTTTTTTTACGAAAGTGATTTGCGTCTTATTCTCTTGAATCCCGAGGTAGCGAAGGATTCATGTTAGAATCCTGAGCGTATTTAGGGTAAATTTAGTAGGTACTCGCAAAAAAATTAACATTCCTATAAGATTATGTCACTGTTATATATAATGTAGTATAAAAATCATATATAGCAGTTTATCTGGTTGTAAGGTTGCGTTACTATACCATTCATCCAATTGTGATGAATCGTTGATGAATTGCTTTGCGCAGGCCTGCATGGGTTGGGTAATATACTGACACGAAAAAAATCTGCGTTTCAAATCATAATAGGCTTATCTGTTTTTACACATACGAAACATCTGACACAGTACAAAATAAGAGCAACTAGGGGAACTGAAAGGCGAAGGTCGTGAAAACAAAGCTTCCTCCTCCCAATAGGTTGCGGATACCTATGTCGATATATATATGGACAACAGATTTCCAACGGCAACCCTCAATCCAGATTATCTGTTCCATCCAGCAATGTTCGTAGTTTTCCGAGAAAAATCTTCGAGCTCGATTCCCTTGATTGACGGACTATTTACATACCTACCTACAAATTTCTACGGAAACCTCGGTGCACGAGTCCGAAACGCACTTAGCCGGCTTTTGTTTGCATTCACAAGGCAGACGGTAAACAAGCAGGCATTCCAAAAGAAAAAGCCCAATAAACCATTTTTTTTTTTCCAAAAAAGCCTTGTTTTACTGTGTTTTTGCCTGAACTATCCAATACTGGATGGTATAAGGCGCAATACTCAATTGTTTGGTTTATTCCATTATTTTTTGAATAAAGGTACCTCGCTCGACCCACTCCATAACTATGAGGCAATTTATCAATAATTGTGCCGTATAATGCGGTAGTGACTTTTTTTCACTGGAATCACAATCTCACCTTGGTAAGTGATGACGTGGTGGTAATCACACAAAGCAAAAGCCAACACGAACGTAGGTGCTAGGCGACAGATTTTCAACTTGAGGGTGGTAGCGAACCGTTCTATGGTTTCCTCACGATGTTTTCCTTCACCAAAAGCTTGTAGGATTAGATCAAATCCACAACCTTTGTCACGGCATTCAGCGTCACTACCACATACCTAGCTATCATTGCCCTAGAATTTAGTAGATAAAATCCCCCTTATACGTGAGATAGTTTAAAGGAAGTCTAGCAAACCCCATGTTTTAAATATATCCGTCACTTGCTAACGTCATATAACAAAAAGAGACTATTTAACTAATGAACTTTTTTAAACCTGGGGTTTACTAGACTTACGTATAGGTCACGCGTCTACCAATTACATTTATCCAATACTTATATTAATGGCCTTCATATGGTCAGTGAAGACAAAGTAAGTACCAACTATTTACATAGTTTATCAAACATAACGAATATTTTATTAACAGATAAATTAAATTTAGTTTTGAAACGGATTACTTAAAGGGACATGAGTATTCAAATGACATTTCTACATTTCGACGTTAAGCGGTTGACCTTCTACATGTACGGGTTTGATTTAATATGCAAATAAAAATAGTAAAAAGTAATATGGTAGATATAAAGAACGGATATTTAGATAAGTTTGTCATTTTCGTTCTTGTTTCATACATAATATCACACTATGAAATTGGTTCGTTCTATATTTATTTTATTATTACAATATAATAGCAACAAGTGCTTTATCACGTAAACTATATACTTCTTCATTGTGAAAAGTGAAAATACTGATATTGTATTAATTTTGTGAGAAAAAGCCTTGATCACAAAAAAGTGAATTTTGAAACTTAAATTAGGAGTTTTTAATTGATTGCATAAAATTAAATTCTTAAGATTTAATTAGTTACAACTAGGTACAGTTTTTTTTGAGTTTATTTAAATATATGTTTCATTACAGTTAGTATTATTATGTTTGGTGGCGGCGGTGGCAGCAAGATCACCACCCAGAGTGAACGATTATTCTAAAACTGACGACGTTCAGCTCCGTAGTTATGATAACAATTTCTATGATAACAGATCCTATAAATACAGGTAAGCTTTTAATTAAATATACGCAAGACTTAATTTTTGTAGTTGTGATGTATTCAATAAATACATTATATATTTTATCCGAGGACATATTTACTTTTGCCGTTCCGTTCGATACATGAATGACCAACTGAAATGTTACCTTGTATTTCTCATTGTAAATGAATTCTAACCCTAACATATACGATAATAACTGTGCATTTACCTCTTATTTCTGATGACAATTTGTTTTTTTTATAAATTTAAAACAAAATACTTCGCAGTTTGCGAACTATTTATTTATGAACTTTAACTGCTATATTGATATTCTAGTTAATATTTTTTAATTTCCTTCATAAAAAATAATTATTGTGAGTAGGTATATGGAAATGTCTTCCATCTAAATTGAATGAACTCATAAAATAATAACTAATACTAAAATTTAAGACGATAATAGCACATTAGTAGGAGGATGTCGAATGCCCTGGCGAAAGTCTGTGAACGAAAACATGGAGAGGAAACCATAGCAACCATAGCCATAGCAATAACGATGGTAGGATCATTGAAAGTACCCGCCTGCTTGGCAGCTTATAATCTGTCGGGAAGCACCTACTGGTGTGTTAGACTTTGTGCGCTTACCACCAGCGGCCACATCATCACGAATATCAATGTGGTAAAATACAAGCGATTCCACAGTTAAACAAAAGCCTCAAGTCTCACACTTTCTCACGAGTATTTGACTCATAGTCCATGTAACATTTATATGGGCACCACCGCGGTGATAGATTAAAAGTCAAGGCCTGTACATCGAAATAAAATCCATAAATATAATGTTATAACGAACATATTATTTGGTTGATTGCACGGATGATTTCAACAAATTGATGTAATGTTCGGACAAAAGCGTAAAACTTTTGAAATTTTAGGAATTAAAGTCATAGTACAGATTATCAGCAAACTCCATATCTTCTTTAAAATCAGACGATATCCGGTATGCGGTATCCGGTATCCGGTATGTACCGATAAACGTTGTACAGTAAATAAATAGTAAAAAAAAACGATATTATAAGGTTTTCCTTTAACCACGATAGTCTGGAAAACCTCCTGGTATACAAAACTATCTCAGGAAATCTTCTAAACTATCCAACATTTGCAAGAGGTCAAATTCAAAGCCCACGTGACCTTGATCTTTATTGTTATAAGAGGGGGCTCATGCGGATCTTTATGCAATATGTACGTAAATGGAGATAGTGATGCAAAGAAATCTTATGGTGCGTCCATGCTACGCGAAGCGAGCACGAGCCGAGCCTCGAACGAACAAAATTCGTTCGTTGTTCACGTAGCGTGGACGGACTTGTGAGCTTCGAACGAGCATTCATCTCGCGCTCGACTGCGCTCCGCTCGATTGTCAGGTTTTTCACGAACACAGGGATTCGCATAGCGCTCGTTTTAGGTTCGATGAAGGCTCGTTAAAACACACTTGATATTGCGAACAACGAACTAATTCTGTTCGTTCGTGGCTCGGCTCGTGCTCGGTTCACGTAGCATGGACGCACCATTACACCTTCTAATATTTTTTAGTTTCGACCAATCTGACGGGACAAAGGCCGAACAGCAGGGTGAACTAAGGAACGAAGGTCAAGAGAACGAGTATCTAGCTGTCAAAGGTAGCTACTCCTGGGTAGGACCTGATGGCGTCACTTACTTGGTGAACTACGTAGCTGACGACAACGGTTACCAGCCGGAGATTGAACAGGGGCCCGGTGGCGGCGTACCCCCAGCTGTAGTAGCTTCACTCCTCGGATAAATGACTGATTGCAATAAAGATATTTATAATTACCTTTGTGTCTTATTCATATGTATTGAAAATAACATGTACATACTTCAAGAATAGACGTGTGTCTGTCGGCTTGTTTGTCTGTTTGTAACATAAATTGATTTGGACCCGGTATATACATTACACACTGGACACTTGTAAATTATTATAAATCGTAATGAGAACATAATTACATTAATAATATTGTACAAGGTTGGTCAAAAAACCGGCCAAGTACGTGTCGAGCCACATGAAGTATAGGGTTCCGTAGTTGCCCGTTAAAATATACGGACTTAGTAGCTTTAATAGGTATTTTACACAACTAACAACTTCATTTAAGTAATTTTCGCTGGAATTTGTACGAAATTTTCCTTTTTACTTCTCCAAGAACATTTTATTAGTTTTATATTAGTCGTTAACTTGAGACCAACTTAGCTGTGATAGATTTCCTTTTCACTTCATTGTGCCGCTGTAAATGCCCGCATACCAGTAGATCGTAGGTTTTACGTGTACAACATCGAATGGTGTGTCCATGCCACGCGAACCGAGCCTACAACGAGCGCGATGCGAATCTCTATGTTCGTGAAATAACTGCCAATCGGGCGGAGCGCAGTCGAGCGCGAGAGGAATGCTCGTTCGAGGCTTTCAAGCTTGTCCACGCTACGCGAATAACGAACGAATTCTTTTCGTTCGTGGCTTTGCTCGTGCTCGGTTCACGTAGCATGGGCGCACCATTGGGATTGACCAAAATGACGTTGTAAGGTTTGATATGAAATGATTGCTAGGTTTTACCAATGACGCTTAGTTATAGGACAATAAAACAATGTAATCCCACTAAAAACATTTTTATGTAAAATGTTGCCAAGACATATGGCTCGCACTGTCAAAAAGTTATCAGATCTCATGTAGAGCCAAGCTTAATTTTCAAGAAATTTCCAAGTTTTTTTTTTTTTTTTTTGTGTACTAATACAAGCTTAAATTTCAGTTTTCTAGGACTTCAGGACGTACCCTAAGAGTTTTGATGATCATCAGTGAGTCAGTGATGAAATCGGGGTTTTTTGCGCTTCGCTTGGCTGTCTTGGCGGGGGGCAAGTGCAAGTTGCAAGGCAACTCCCGTGCCCCCAGATATTACTGTAATTATTTAGTAAACATCACAATATTATGGATAACGGGAGGCTGCATGTATTGTATACCTAGTTATGTTGTCAACTTTGCCAAGTCATCCGATATTTTTAGCACCGTCAGCGGAACGTTAAAAACATCCGATGATTTCCAAGTATTGTTTTGCACCAGGTGCTTATCAGCGCACCCACGCAGCTGACGCTGCGTCTAGCCACTCTGGCGGCGGACCGTTCCGCCGCATCAGCATTAGTTAAGGTAATACTGTAAGCTTAGGATTAAGTCAGTCTGTATTTAACCACCAACTTGTAAAGTTCTTTCATTAAAGTTTAATTTTAAATCAAATTAAATCTTTTTTAAAACGCCGTCCCGGGTTTCCCAAGTTTGACTGGCGCAGCCTTGTGGATTTTTCGCGAAATTTCGTTAACTACTCAAAGTAAACACTAAAATCGGTTTCGCGAGTAGCATCTCGACTGATATCGCGAAAACACGAACCAAATAAATTCGTCTCCCGTGGAAAACTCGTCTGGCGTGAACTACTGGCGTGGCGGTTAATGCGGCTCAGGAGGACATGGGATCGAGCAGATTGTGAGTAGAACTTTTCACTTCCTGCCTTTCATATTCACAGTCTTTTCCACGATATATGTACTTGAACAAAAATCGTCAGGTATATATATTAATTGCGTTTATCTGATTTTGTTTGTACTCACATCGACAACTTTTTCAATTTTCGCAATTATTAGTTAGGCCTATACTTGAACTAAAATCGTCGAGTATATAATTATAAGTGTCTATACTTGAACAAAAATCGTCGAGTATATAATTATAAGTATCTATACTTGGACTAAAATCGTCAAGTATATAGTTTTTAGGAATTTATATTCGAACAAACATCGTCGGGTATATTAATTGTGTAATTTGATTTTGCTCGCACTTACATCGGTGACATTTTCATTTTCACAATTATAATTTTAAGTATTTGCTAATTTTATATTGAAATTTTTGTGTCAAATTATTGTCTTATATTAATTTTTCGTGTTTTAATTTTTGTGTGTTAATTTAAGTATATTTTAAAAATGGAAGGAATTCAGCAAGTTCCAAAAGAAATTTTGGCACTTGTGCCCAAATATGACGGTGATGAGAACTTACTGAATTTATACATTTCTAAATGCGAATATGTACTTAGCGGGTCTAGGATCCCAGGCAATCCAGTACAGGAATTATATTTATTCCATGCCTTAAGCAGCCGACTTATAGGTAGAGCGGCAACCCTTATTAGTGACCACCCAAATATATCATCTTGGGAATTATTAAAGGACATACTTACGCAACATTTCGGCGACCCTCGTTCGGAAGATTGCATAGCTATTGAACTTGAAAATATGAAGTTGAAACAAGGGGAAACATATATTCAATTTTGCCATAGAATCCAAAATATTAGAAGCTCCTTGATCGCGAAGGTTAATAGGCTTACCGATGAAGGAATCAAAGCAGCTAAATTAATTATCTATAACAATACAGCTATGAATGTGTTTCTATTTAATTTACCGGAAGATTTAATCCGTATAGTGAGATTGAAACAGTGCACTAACTTGGAAGATGCCCTTAGTATCGTTACAGAGGAAGTCAATTTCCAATTCCAATATAATGCTAAAAATAAAGTAACTAAACAAAATCTTGCGCAACCATCGAATCCATTCAAACCATTATCACCCATAGCGCAAAATTTTAAGCCTACATCCAATTTACAACAATTTAAATTTGGTATACCCCAAACTCAAGGTTTCAAACCAAATTTACCTCCTCAAGGTAATAAATTTGGAAACCAAAACCAAGGTCATTTTAATCATGCACCCTTTCAACCTCGCTTACCTTTCCAACAAGCTCGCGCACCTTTTCAACATAGCGGATATAAATTTGGTATCCCTCAAAACAAAATTTTAAATTCGGAATTCAGAATCAGCCTCAACCAAATTCCAATCAATTTAAATTCGGCGTTCCTAATCAAAAACAGGCTCCTCGAATTGTAGATACCGACGTATCGATGCGCACAGCCCCTGTTAGACAAAATATGATCGCAAATAATAACTTATATTATATGGAGGATCCATCCTCTTATCAAGATCATGTCCCTGACAATGACTATAACTATGACTATGACTATAATGAAACTTATGACGAATACGTAGAACAACCCTCAACTGACTATCCCTACGAAAATGAATGTACTCAACAAGAAAATTCTACCGAAAATTTTCAGATAACAGCCTCGGAAAACAAAACGAGTTAATAAATCTAAATTATTGCGACAGTATTTTAAAATTACCCCATATTGAGATACCCGAAATTAATGCTAAATTTCTAATAGACACCGGTAGCAGTCGTTCCTTTATCAGTCCTGAAAAGGCCGATGAATTTTTCAATGAATTTAAATACCATGAACCATTTACAGTTGTTAGTACGCATGCTCAGAGTATGCATAACGAAGTCATACAAATACCTTTATTAAAAACATTCAAAAGTACACTCTGGCATAAATTTTATATTTATAATGTTGATGGTAGATATGACGGACTAATAGGATCTGACCTTCTTAAAAAATTAGCAGCTAACATTGACATGAATAACCAAATTTTACGGACACACAACGCGGCCATACCTATAATTTATAGTCCACCATATGAAATAAATGTTTTGCCACGAACTGAAACGCGTGTAAAAATTCCAACGAATTTACAATATGGCGATGCAATTTTAGATTTTATACAATTTAAAGAAGGCGTACGTATGCCTACCGCTATTGTTAAATGCGATAATTTCTTTGCAGAAACCATTATTCAAAATATTTCCGATGAAAAGGTTACAATTAAATTCATTGAACCGTTTGATGTATCATTGTTTGATAGTAATGAATGTGAAGTAAATTTTGTGAAAGATAACTGCGAGATAGATCAGGCATTGAAAGAAAATTTGAACAAATTACGATTAGATCACATGAACAAAGAAGAGCGTGATAGCATAGCGAAACTTTGTCACGAATATCGCGATATATTTTATTGTGATAAAATACCTTTGTCTTTTACAAACCAAGTCAAACATAACATCAGAACTACTAATGAAGATCCGATTTATATTCGACCTTATAGACATCCACCTTGCCTCAATGACGAAATACAAAAACAAGTAGATAAACTTTTAGATAACAACGTCATACAAAATTCACACTCACCTTGGAGTGCACCGGTACATATAGTCCCCAAAAAAGTAGATGCCACAGGTGAAAAGAAATACAGAATGGTAATCGACTATAGGCGTTTAAACGAAATCACAGTAGATGACAAGTATCCCTTGCCAAATATCACTGACCTTTTTGACAAATTAGGCAAATCCCAATATTTTAGTACACTTGACCTTGCATCTGGCTTTCACCAAATTGAGGTTAACGAAGCTGATAGAGCGAAAACCGCGTTTACAACTCAATCGGGACATTACGAGTTCAAAAGGATGCCCTTCGGCTTAAAAACGGCACCCGCGACGTTCCAACGAGCAATGGATAATGTACTCAGAGGACTTCAGGGTATACATTGCCTTGTATATCTTGATGATATTATAGTATTCTCCTCAAGTCTCCAGGAACACATCGATAAACTCCGTACAATTTTTAATCGACTTAGAGAAACGAATCTGAAAGTTACACTCGATAAATGTGAATTTCTAAGGAAAGAGGTTCTTTACTTAGGTCACACTATCACCAAAAATGGCCTTATGCCCAATAATGATAAAATACAAGCAGTATTAAATTTCCCAATACCCCGAACAACTACCGAAATTAAGAGCTTTCTTGGTTTAGTTGGTTATTACCGTAAATTTATTAAAGATTTTGCAAAGCTAACACAGCCACTTACATCATGCTTAAAAAAAAGGAATAAGATAGATATTACTAAACAGGAATACATAGATGCATTCGAAAAATGTAAAGAGCTTTTAACAAATGCCCCCGTTTTACAGTTTCCTGACTATTCCAAACCATTTGTACTTACGACAGATGCATCAAATTATGCAATAGGCGCAGTGCTTTCTCAAGGTCCCATAGGTAGTGACAAACCGATAGCATACGCGAGTCGTACGTTAAATGAAGCGGAAACGCGATATAGTACAATCGAAAAAGAACTTTTAGCCATCGTGTGGGCCACAAAGCATTTTCGACCTTATTTGTATGGCAAGAAATTTACAATATATACAGATCACAGACCGTTAGCTTGGATAAATTCGATTAAAGAACCGAACAGTAAATTAACCAGATGGAAATTACGTTTAGAAGAGTTCGATTACAATATTGTCTATAAAAACGGTAAACAAAATTGTAACGCAGATGCATTATCACGTATTAGGATTAACGCTTTAGATGAAAAAGATGATATTTCGATGAAGGTAAATTTAGATTCAAAGGAACAGAAACTTCGTCAAAAAAATAGAACCACACCATCTCCAATGGATAATTTCATCAGACTCGGAAAAAACGTGGAGTATTCCGTCAGATAGCAGTACACTGACCGCTTCAGAAAAATCGAATAGCGAAAGTATAGGTACTATACATTCAGCCCGTGATTTAGATACCGACGGCATACTTATATTAAAAGAAGCTATAGATACAAAGCCAAATCAAATACTTGTATATACCTGGAACAGAAATGAATTAACAGTTAAAGACTTATATAGAGCCAAGCAAAGAATATTAGAAGTACACTTACCTGTAGATAATCCAGATCTTGTAAAAAAGTTTCTAAAAGAACACATTAGACCCAAAGTCAAACATTTCTTTTATTTCGAAAATGAAATACATCGAAAACAATTTTCAGAAGCTACAATATTACTTTTTCAGAAAGGAACCGTGAAGTTTTACGAATGTACTGAGAGAGTGATTTATGTAGATGATGAAAATGTGCAACGAGAAATTGTAATAAAATATCATTCAGGCAAAAATAGTCACAGAGGTATAAAAGAAACTTTAGTACATCTTAGACGGACCTATTATTGGAATAACATGGATACAATAGTGGCCAGCATTATAAATGCATGCGAAATATGTAAAAAGATGAAGTATGATAGAAAACCTTTGAAACCGGAATTACAATTATCTCAGACACAAACAAAACCTTTTCAAGAGCTATTCATAGACACATTTTCGATTGAAGGAAAACATTATTTAACTATCGTAGATGCCTTCAGCAAATTAGGACAGGCAATCGAAATTAGTACCAAATCTACCCCGGAAGCAGTAAGAGCCTTAATAAAGTATTTTTCCATGTACGGTACACCTGTTAAAATTAGTTCAGACCCCGGTATGGAATTCAATAACGCTCTTATGAAGGAAATGCTAACAATTATAAAATTGAATTGCACATAGGTACCCCACATAATCCCAACTCTATGGGAATAGTTGAAAGATTCCACTCTACTATCATAGAAATCTATCGTATAGCGAAATACGAACGTAAAATAACTGATGCTGCATCTGTTATGACTTATGCAGTAATGTCGTATAATCACACAATTCATTCAACTACAAACCTTACTCCATTTGAGGTAGTCTTCGGTCATACTGAATCCAATAGCGCGTTTAACGTAGATTTTGAAAAACAATTCACCCAACAATTAGTTAAAGAACACGTTAGGAAGACAAAGTACTTATACAAGTATCTTACAGACAAAATGATAGATAAAAAGACAGCTATAATAAATAAACGTGGAGGAGAAACAGAATTTGATATCGATATAGGTGACACGGTATTCATAAAAGGTGTCAATACTAGGCGTAGCAAAGACAAACCGCGTTACCAAAAAGCTCAGGTTTCAGGAACAATAGATAGGAACATTGTCCCAGTTATTACGCAAAATAGGAAAACTAAAGTCCCCATTAAAGACATTAAGCGTCCTCCACAGGTTAATACTCA
Organism: Polyploca ridens; assembly: GCA_951394255.1. Lineage (NCBI taxonomy): Eukaryota > Metazoa > Arthropoda > Insecta > Lepidoptera > Drepanidae > Polyploca > Polyploca ridens. The sequence continues at coordinate 9,712,691 of OX596250.1, forward strand.
TGGCGATCCAAGCGATCCTCAGCCAGGCCCTTCAACTGCAGCTGATTGACAAGAACCCAGGTCTACTACCTGTAAAAGAAGGCCAAGCTATCGTCAGCCATGATAAATGGACTTTTATCAAGATTTTAGATTTAAAAGAAATTTACGAACAATTAGAGTCAAATATAGATAGTTATGTAAAACTTAAGCAACATATTCGTACCTGTTTTGATTTATTATCCGAACAAGACTTCATAGAAGTTGAAACTCAAACTGAATACGCTATGAATATAACTATAGAAAAGTATAGACAATTGGTTCCATCATTAGTAAGATCCAAAAGAGGTTTAATTAATCCCCTTGGTTCTCTCATCAAAATGATCACAGGTAATCTTGATAATGACGACGCTGTCAAATACGAAAAGTTAATTATTGATTTACAGAAAAAACAAGACGCGTTAGCTAAGAAAATGACAATAGTCTCCGAAATGGTGGGTACTTTCACAAATATAGCTAACTCTACTAAGAGTAATTTCATTCAGATTGAGCAAAGTATTACAGATATTAATCGCGAATTAAATGAATCAAAATTATCTCAAACAAGTAATAAAATCATTCATATTTATAATATTATAACGAACAATTTCCAAACAATTTATATCCGTCTGAATGAAATTGAAACGGCTATTGCTTTTGCTAAAACTAATGTATTACATCAATCAATTGTAGATACAGATGAATTATTATTACTTTTAAAGGAAATCGAAAAATCAGAAAAACTTGTGTTTCCAGCCGAAACAGAAAATATTGTAAAAATAGAACAATGTATAGAGATAAAAGCGTATGTAAAACAAAATCAGATAAAATTTATTATGCACATTCCATTAATCAGAAATGAAATTTTTAATTATTATAAATTAATTCCTTTACCTGTGTATAATAATAGCAATGGCCTTACCACCCTTATCCTACCCAAATATCCTTACCTCCTTGTGAAAGGCTCGAAAACAAAGTCGCTCTCCCAGTCATGCAACGAAATTGATGAAAACCGTTTCCTGTGTTTCGAGAACGACGTTTCACCGCCAATTGAAGATAATTGTATCTCTGAACTTATGAAATTTTCCACAAATATCTCAAGCTGTTACCCTGTTCCTGTTATAATTGATGACGTCAAGATTGACCTTATACAGCCCAACAGTTGGATAGTTTACGCGAAAACTGAAACATTACTCACCAAATACTGTGAGAATGAAATAACACAAGAATACATCATTGGAACTTATCTTATGATAATGAATGATGATTGCCTTGTTAAGATAAAAGGTTTTAATATAAAGAAACATCAAAATCAAGGAAAAGACATAACTTACTCCAAGATTCCAGTTTTGAACCTGCCTAAAATTATGACCAAACCATCGGATGTGGAAAGAAAACCAGTAAATCTCAATGGAATTGATCTTGGTGATATTCAATTCCTAAACCATTTATTACAGAAAAGTGAAAGTGAAATCAGTGAAAATTATGAAAATATTTCAAGTTATGATGGTGCTAGCATAGGAAAGATATTATTTTACATTATTGTAACCATTTGTCTTTTGTTGTTAGCCTGTAAACATAGAATTAAGAAATTTTGTAAAATTTGTAATATTCAAGATAATCCTCAATCCCCGGATAATCTTGAACTTGCGGAGGGAGGAGTTATGTTGTCAACTTTGCCAAGTCATCCGATATTTTTAGCACCGTCAGCGGAACGTTAAAAACATCCGATGATTTCCAAGTATTGTTTTGCACCAGGTGCTTATCAGTAGTGCAATTCTGTTCTTTTTTTGACAGCTGACGACGACGACGCATGACGTCATTCCGTCGAAGCGGTCTATTCTCTATACATTCGTAGTGCGGTGCTACATTTTTCAATTGGTCAATTAATTAATGTTTAATTTTAGGAAGCTCCTATTAAGGTCGTATTATGTATCCATTATAAAAAAAACCTGTCACTTTGTGGATCACTTTAATTTATGATAGTTTCTGTGTAAAGTTATGATATTTAAAGTTTTATTATAAATTATTTATTATAAATCCAAGACTGTTCTTTATCGAAATCAATGGAGAACAAAGGCCATATTCAGCAGAGGACATCTCGTGACAGAATATGATGATGATACTAATTTTATAGTGGTTATAGAGTTGGTATTTCAGATGTCTGCAGCTCGGATAAGTCATATTATGGCCATCCTTAAATCAGCCAATGATGAAGATATCTTGGACTTTTGGCGAGTAATTCTTTTTACTATTCTCGTTGAAATAAACATTGATTAAATTGTGCCCAGCACTATAAAAGTCAATGCATTTTTATTTACTGGAAATGCTAAAATTCTTACAAATTATTTATAGAAGTCTTTGATATCTGGCTAATTTTTATTATTCCTTATAAAAAAATACCTCGTCAAATTAGTAGTATGTACCTACATACGAGTATGTTATCAAACATAATTTGTGAAAAAAAGTTAATTATTTAAATATTTTTAAAATATGGGCGCTATATCTAGTTCCTTTTTGTGAAGTTGTCCTCAATATTAAGATAAAGTTAAACTACTGAATAGCCTTCATATTAAACCTTTAAAATTGGTATATTCGGTACATTAAGTTTTACTAAAATATGAAATAAAATTTGCCTTTATCTAGTCTCCATATCATAAGTTTGCTTGGCTTGGGATTACAGCTCAGATCATTAAAATAAATGAAATCCACCCGCAGAGCGCAGTTGATGTTTACAATACACCTTCCAGTCCATTTTAATTCTTTTGACCAATTCAAGTATTCAATTGTTTCGACATGCAATAGTCCGGGAGGTACTGATGCATTTTAGGTAGTATTAATACGCCGATCGATGGCCATCTTTTTCAATAGATATTGAATGACTAATAAGTGAACCACGCATCAGTGATGTACCCGCGGTGGGTTTAGGATGGGAAGGTAACGGAAGGGGTAAACTTTTTTTTTAAAAAATTCATGCGAGCAGCTGACGCGTGTTCCCCCCTCCACCATGCAGCAGACGATTTTTTTCAGCTCGGTATGATGTCAAATACTTATGAAACAAGTTTGAGCCGGCGTACTATGTCTTTTTTTTACTGGGAGTGGCTGACGACGGATGTGGTAGACTTGAGCACTTACTAGAGCAGACGGTCGGTTCACTTATTAGTCATATAAGATCAACTATACATTTCAACGTCAGCTGGCTTACTATGACTTTTGTGTTTGCAACGCTACCTCCCGGACTAACCGTCACAACGGAATACGTCATGTGTTGTCGTCGGTTGCCGTCAAAAACGTTTCAGAATACCAAAGCAGCGCACCCACGCAGCTGACGCTGCGTCTAGCCACTCTGGCGGCGGACCGTTCCGCCGCATCAGCATTAGTTAAGGTAATACTGTAAGCTTAGGATTAAGTCAGTCTGTATTTAACCACCAACTTGTAAAGTTCTTTCATTAAAGTTTAATTTTAAATCAAATTAAATCTTTTTTAAAACGCCGTCCCGGGTTTCCCAAGTTTGACTACCTACTACTAGGGAGTTCGTTCTCAGTTTTTTACAATGATGTTTGTATAGGAAGGTGTAGGAAGGTTACACCATAACGCAATTGATCTTATTAGAATATTAAAATAAATATAGAACGAACCAATTTCATAGTGTGATATTATGTATGCAACAAGGACGAAAATTAATAATTTATGTAAATATTCGTTCATCACTTTTTACTATTTTTATTTGCACATGAAATCAAACCCGTTCGTGTATAATGTTAACCGCTTGTCATCGAAATGTCCCCAATCAGGATCTAATAGTTCAGTAAAGGCGCAGTACTTACAAGGAGACGGCAAGTGTGTGGGGTATTCAAATCAAAAAAGATAATTAACATAATTTTTTTATTAGTATTTACATTAATTTACAATACAATTATTTATTTTTATTTACGTTGCCGCACACTAGGATTTTTTCCTGTAACGTGGATGCGTTTACAAAGATTTAAACTCACACATACACAAATACCCAGACCCGGAACTCAATTAATCTCGGGATTTGAGGCATATCCACTTTCACTTCATCTTTCGCTGTATGAAATTAGTGTAAGTACATAAATAACTCTACCTAATTCCGACCTCTGCTGATAACTTTTTGACAGTGCGAGTCATATGATCTCGTCTTGGGAACATTTTACATTTAAATGTTTTTGGTGAGATTTCCCTTCTTTTTGTAAGTTGCTTATGATAATATTTTTTTAATTATATGTATGGGAAAACCCATACAAACCCTCCATCCCCTAATTTAAAAGGTGGGGGGGGGTTGATTTATTAAAAATCATGAAATAGGTATTTTATTATTATTATAACAACCCTATATTAAATTTCAGACCTCTACCATCAAAATTTTCGGAAGTCTCATACAAACTTCCATCCCCTAGTCTAAGGGGTTTGAGGGTAAAAGTTCAAAGTTTTAGTTTTTTTTTGTTGTTTGTGTAATACTAGCTTACATATCAAATTTTAGCTTTCTAGGACTTCAGAAAATACCTTAGAAATTTTGATGATCGGAGTCAGTGAGTGAGTGAGTGTGTGTTAGTCTGTGACAAAATTAAGGAACATTGACTTGCAATAATTCTTAAACTACTGGTTCAAAATTAATGTAATTTGGAAATATATCTAGTAATGCCCTCTAGGTCTCTGAAAATTTAGGCTTCTAGTTTTTTCCACAACGAGGTTACAGGGGGTCGAAAAAAACTAATACCCCTTATAATGTATTTGTTATTCAATTTACGATTTACCGTGTATGTGTGCTTTTTCCATTATTGTTTTTTCGTGCCTAAAAGTAGTTCATATTTAGTTAGGGTTTATTTCTATCATTATCTTATTTTGTCAAATAGCTTATATTATATTTACACTCTTCTCATATCTTAGAAGGTACCAGGCAGAATTCAAATTGTCATATTATATGTGTGTTCTACCGCTTACAGTGTTCTGAAGAAATGTTTGACCTGATGCCCACGGCTACTTTCTACCACCGCAACTCAGCGAGTAATTTTATGGAGTCCATCCTCACATATTGGAACCAAACTGGTTTCGTACAGTGCAGTTTCAAAGAAGCTTCGCATCGCGACGCTCAGGCTATGAAATGAGCTCCCAGCCATGGTTTTCCCAAGGTAGTACTGCATGGGGTTCTTCAAAAAGGGTGTGAAGAGATTTTTGTAGGGTTTAAAATGCGCGAGTTATACCCCTTCCTATACAAACATCATTGTAAAAAACTGAGAACGAACTCCCGAGTAGTAGGTATACAATAGGTAGCTGTTCACTATACACTCACAATTGTTTTTAGTTTAGTAGGGTAATAAATTACAGTTTAAAAAAACTAAAAAAACACGCTTTAAAAAGCCCTGCATAATTATAAAATTGAACCTAAATATATTCTCTGTCTATCCCATAAGGGCCTAAATGTAAGCAATTTTTGTAATTAAGTTCAATATTTGAATGTAAAGTGTGTGGCGCTTTTCCTTGTAACCCAACCCTTGTAACCCTTGTGCTCCGCTATGGGGTTCCAGTGCCAACCCTCCGACTTCATCATCAGACCCTGAAAACTATACATGGTCAAAATTCATCTCACGACATTTCCAACAACCCCAAACACGGCTAGGATACGATGCTCCACTATGGAGTTCCAGTGTTTACCCTCCTACTCCATCATCAGACCCTGAAAACCATACATGGTCAAAGTTCATTTCATGACAATTCCAACAAGCCCAAACACGGCTAGGAAACGTTGCTCCGTTATGGAGTTCCAGTGCCTACCTTCTGGATCCATCATCAGATCAGCTCGATGGTACCAAATTATTGTATTGTCATCGGTACTTGATAAGTGTGCAAAATTTCAGTTTAATCTGACGTCTGAAAGTTGATGAAAATTACGTTCGAAGATTCCTTTACATACATTCATACATACATACAGGTGAAGCTAATAAAAGCGTGTTAAAAAGGAACCCATATGGCGCCGCTCCGTCCTTCTGTCCATCTGTCACAGCGGTATATTTCAGCAACCACAATAATGCTATTGATTTGTGGAATAGTTTATTAGACTAGACAACAAGTTCAAAAACGTTTTAATTCTTGATGAAGTAGATATAGCATGGGGTTCTTCAAAAAGGGTGTGAAGGGATTTCTACAGGATCGGCAACGCGCGAAAAAACCAAGCGGTTATAGGTTACGGTAACCGCTTACCATGGTGTATTAAAAAACTTCCATGTGTTTTTAGGGTTCCGTACCTCAAAGGGTAAAAAAGGAACCCTTATATTTTACCCAATTTGAGTAAGGTTACATTATTATTATTATTGTACGGGACGCTCCGTGTGCGAGTCCGACTCATACTTGGCCGGTTTTTTTACCCCACGTAACAAACAAGCAAGCATGGACGCTTGCTTGAAACGCTGAAAAATTGTATTGCATTAAAATATTAAGAAAAGCGTCTCCGGTTCAGCTTGGGCAAAAATGCTTTAGTATGTCTGTCCGGATGTCCGACGGATGTCTCCTCTACATGTCGCATTTGTCAAAAAATTCTCGTGAAATTTTGTGAGCAGGATAATTTATATGGATTTTTTTTATCGAATCAGTTTTTGGATGGCGGAGACATTGCGTTTGTAATAAGAATTTGGAATAATACAAAGAAAGCCCACAGATCCACTATACTAGTATTTAAGTATATAAATTAAATCCACAGGCAGAATATTTACTTAATTAATGTCCTGATATATTTTTACATTCCATTGTAACCTTTATTTTGAATCGTTCAAGATTACTTAGACATTCTTCTTAATAGTTATAAAATGTAAATGAATCTGTGATTAAGAGATAAACTGTTGGTCGTTTGAAATATCCAAATATCAAATCGTCAATTTAGATACATGATACATTGCACATCCTTAGGTTTAAAATTGATGTTATTAAAATAACTGCATATAACATTTCCTAATTGCTATCAATCAAACAAAATTATAGTTAACAAATAATAAAGGCATTGTAATTATTATTTATAGTACTTAGTTAGAAAGGTTTCCATCACGGATGTCCTCAGAAGATTCGCGGCTTACCTTCGCCGTGTCGTAGGAGTGGTCAAATACACAAAACATTGTAACGAGCCGTGTACGTCGACTAATAACAGTGTTGTAATATAATATTTCGGAAAGTATAAAACATGGGTTTAGTCTAATCGTACAAACACATTTCAAGTTAAGTCGATACAGTGAACCGTTTAACAATAATCATGATGAAGATGGTCGGTATTTAAAAAGTTTTAAATAAAAAGTGTTTTTATAAAGTGAATGTGTTTGATAAGTGTTGTGATACTGATGGTGTGTTTTGCTTTCAGCTAGTAGTATTGGCTGTATTGGGCGTGGTGGCAGCGGCCCCTCAAGCTCCGCGACAGGATTACCAGGATGTGCAACTTCTGCGATATGATTCGGATAACATTGGAATTGGATCTTATTCATTCGCGTACGTATATAAATATAATATTTTATTCAAATAATTATAGCATGTTATGTATACCTACGTTCAATACAGGAAACCTTTTGGAAATTCTGTTATAAAATAAAACGGCCTTTTGTTTATTTTCATATTTGTCATTAATGTGTGAATCCGCCGTGGTTTTCCCAATGGAGTACAGCATGGAGTTTTTAAAAAGGATGTGAAGAGATTTCTGCAGAGTCGGCAACGACAGAGTGATACCCCTGGTATTGCAAGCGTCCATATAGGCTACCGTAACTGCTTACCATCAGGCGGGCCTAATGCTTGTTTGCTACCTAAGAGTATAAAAAATATATATAGATATTTTTATAAATAGGATAATATTCCATGGCATTTGACGAGTAAAATAAATTGTCTAATAATTTTGGATTTGGGTATTATAATAAAATAATTCCAGAAAATAATAGAAAATCTGATTATTTCATTGTTTTTATGCCTTGGTTTTGTTTATACAGAAATAATTACAAAATATAATTTTCCTACCTCACAAAATGGTTTGTTTTTTTTTTAGTTATGAACAAAGCGACGGAAATAAACGCGAAGAGCAAGGCGAGCTAAGAAACGCTGGTACCGAGGATGAGTTCGTTGCAGTCAAGGGTTCCTACTCATGGGTTGGACCTGATGGCGTCACTTACATCGTCAGCTACATCGCTGATGAGAACGGTTTCCAGCCTACCATCGAGCAGGGCCCGGGAGGTGGAGTACCTTCGGCGGTCGTTGCTTCCCTTCTTGGTTAAACAACTTAGCTTTTAACTAGTTCATTAAAATTTAACAAACCAATTTCTGTTTCTTTTATTATTTTTAACCTCCTTGGTATCTCACGGTACAAACCCAGCCTATAACTATTTATAGCAAGCAGACGCACACACTCTTTTTTGCGTAATAAATAGCTTTGTACTCTTTCTTCATATAAACAGCATTTCATTTATGTTTATACAGATAATACTAGCTAATACTCAGCGTGCTTTGCAATGCCTCTTTTTTATATTACTATGTCGGTAAATAACCATTGGCCCGCCTAATGGTAAGCGGTTACCGTAACCATATAGATGCTTGAAGCATAGGGGGTATCACTCACGCGTTACCGACCAATGAGCTCTGGTGACTTTACTGACGCGCAGGAACACAACATAAAGTTATTTGGCTGCGGTATTCTGTAATAAGGAGGTACTTTCCCAGTCAAGCTGCTCTTTTAGCGAATAAACGCTCTACCTCTCTCTGTTTCTACTTGTGATATTTATGTATAAAATACTAGTTTCGCCCCGCGGTTTCACCCGCGTACCCGAGGGATATCCTTTTTTTTTTTTTTTTATTAGCTTGGGGAAATCCTCATAGGATACCCGACCGCCCTGGGGGGGAGTGGCCAGGTTATGCCGGACCAGTTATGATAGAGAGGGGGATCCTACCCTAACCTACCCAGTTAGCCGTTAAGTTTTCTTAAATTTTCTACGCAACTTTCTTATTTTTTTTCCCTTAAGAACCTTTTTCAGAGTATTAGAAGTATTTCTCAAGTTATGGCGTGACCAAGGGAGATAGGGAATCATTTTTATAATTATATTCTGTATAGAGCTAAAGGTGGGTCTACGCTAGACGAGCCGAATATCTCATCGTCCATCGTGTGTCAAAAGTCCATACTTGACGCCGCGAGTGACGACACGCAGCTCGTGTTTGACTCACCTAGTGTATTCGCACCTAAAAATTAAACATGACTTTGTAAATGTAAACAACCTGGCTTTTACTGAGTTACATTACGATAGCGAGCCATTATTATCTCTCCCATGCAATAATGACATCAGTTGGTCGACGGCAGCTGTCGTGTGATTCGTGGTCTTGGTCTAGAAAGCGGTCGGCACAGAAGATATGAACATTTTCCGCACTTTTTGTGAAAAGTTCATTCCTGCCACTGATTCCTGCTTGGAATGCATCCGATCGAAGGGATTCAGTTTTTTTGTTGTTAGTATTTAAGGTTCCGAACCAAAAAGGTAAAAAAGAACCCTTATGGTGCCTCTTCGTCCGTCTATCCTTTTTGACTTATGAAAATCATTAAAAAAAAAAACTAAAAAAAGATTTCTATTATTGTTGTTTCTTCTAATAGAATAGGATGTTTAAAATTTGTATAATTTCTAAAAATGATATGAATCCCTGAAAGTTTGTTTACATTCTTTATCTTGTATCATTAGCCTTACTTTATGTTAAATGCTCTACAAACTGTCAAAACAAGTAAGGTATCCTCAGGTATCCTTAATTTTGATTATTGAACTATAAGAAGAGCTCCACAAATTATGATGAAGCTTAAAATCATAGACAACAATAAAATTCTTTCAACATTTTCTAAGCTTTCAACCTATACCATGGATTTAATATACAAACAGGATTGAACTCTCCAAAAATTTTATCATACAAAAATAAACCATAAGTCATGCACGTTAGGGTTTACTTTTGTTAGTTATCTTAGCCGAGGCAAAACGAGCCGAGAGAGATAGCCCGAACCGAGGCCGTTTGTCCCTTTTCCTCAATTGCCAAAAGATAAAAATGTTAAAGATGGTAGAAAATATTTCACCACAACAAGTAAAATATATTACGTATAAATATTTTTTTGCTATTAAACTAGTTTTAAATCATTTTATTTTGTAGGTTTACATCTGTACATAATAATAAATAATTGTATTTAAGTAAAATAATCAAAATAATATGATTGTTTGGTAGCTATCATAAAATTATTCTGGTAGCACTGAAATCTGATATCAGTGGTGTCATGGCAACATGGCGACTTTTTCTGTTGTTTTGTGGAAACGCATTTTGTTTATACTTTTTATCGTGAAAATGGTGAAAAAAAATTGTATCAAGACATGTAAAAGTGAATCATGTGCTGGTTGTGGGATTTTATTTCACAAGTAAGGAATAACGATGATTTTATTTACTAACAATGGTGAGTCATAAGTAGTTTGACCATGGTTTATTAAAAAAAAATGTAGACGGAAGACACTAAAGTTAGTGTAATTCTTTTTAAAACTAAGTATAATGTTTATTGTGTGTTGTAATGTGTACCTATTGTATAAATAATTTGTACCTATGTATCGCATAATTGAAATAGCATTATTTTTTATGTTTGTTACAGCTTTCCATCGAAAGAAGAAATGAAGCAAAAATGCAATTTTGATGCGATTAAAACAAATGTTTTCCACAAGATTGAAACATCTTATTATTCCACCGCATCCTTTCCAATGCATAACAGATGAAGAACCGCAAAAACTGTAACTAGTAAAAGCATTGGCTAATAATTCGTACCTATTCACCACGCGAAATGTAATGCATTCAGAAACTTAGGCAGTGAGATTGGCCTAAGGCAGAAACTAAATAAAACGATTTTGTTTAGCCGTGTTTAATTTTAATAAATACCTACTTTGTCAAGCACATTCGAGTTTTATTTCCCTTTGCTATATTTTAATTCCCAAATAACAGCTCTGTAGAGCAAACTGAAAAAAGAGCAAGGGGAAAAGCCGTGGTCCCAGAACGAAATTCTGCATGCACCCTTGCCTATTCATACGTAATATTTGATGATTCGACACAAAACGTAACTCAAAAATTAATCATAACTTTTCTCAAAAACATGGGTATACACGGCTACACATCAAGCTATACATTTCCAGTATAAACTGATCTCGCATTGTATAGGATTTCTGTACAATGAGAGGTCAGCTAATATTGGAAATTTATATCTTGATTAATCGTGCGTACACGATTCAACACCCACATAGAACATAACAATGTTCAGTTTCAAATAATGGGTTTTCGCGAAAAAGTATCTCGATATCTATAGTTTTTCATTATGGTTTTATCTCTTATTTTTTCTATAAATTATTATTTCACTATTTTAAGTAACATAATGTTAATATTTTTGTAATACAAACAATAATTTGAAATCAACTAGTGTCAAAACGCCACAAACAGACAAAATTGGAGGAACTTTGCAATGCAGCGATTGTGCGCGAAAGGGACTAACAATGACCACGACCACTCTGCCAAGAGTGCACGACTAGGAAGAAGAAGTGTCAACCGGACACAAATTATCTCTCAAATCCAACTTTCCTGTTCGTTATAAAAATGTTTGGTCACCCTATTAGAATGGGATAAACAGCCTCGGTATGCGTTATCTCTCTCTGCTCGCGTTTTTGGCCCAAGAGCTCAATCCTGTTTGTATATTAAATTCATGACCTATACCTACGTAGAGTGAATATGACTAGAGTCCGTTTTGTCGTGGTCAGTTTGAGATAGAGAATGAGCTATATGTAGTTATACGATTTTTATACATGTATAGAACTGGTGTTACCATATAATTATTTTTACTCGGCTTTTGGGAAATTATTATTTGAGTTCTATAAAAAGCTTATTTAAAATTTGACATAAATTTAGAATAATAAATATCCTGGGTTCACACATATAATGCGTCAAATAAATCGTATTATTTCGTGATAAGTATTATTTGTTATTATAGCGGCAATAGAAAATTTCAACTGTCTACTTATTACGGTTCATGAGAACCTGACTGTCAGATAGACGGACTGACAGCGGACGCTTAGAAATAGGGTCCCATTGGCAGCCTTTGGGTAGGGAAGTAAAAAAAAAATTAATTTGTAATCTCCTTCTTATAGCCCCACAAACTTATCTGGCCCCGTGGCCAGGTTTAGTTTAACTTTGACGGCCATTGATTTGGGATTTCATATTTACGATTTATAACGTATTAAAAAAGCTACTTACTAAATCTCGTTCAAACCAATTTTCAGTGGAAGTTTGCATGGTAAATCATATATTTTTTTTAGTTTTATTGTTCTCTTATTTTAGAAGTTAGGGGGGGGGACACATTTTAACATTTTGGAAGTGTCTATCGCACAAACTATTCACATTAGAAAAAAATGATATTTGAAACCTCAATATCATTTTTGAAGACCTATCCATAGATAACCCACACGTAAGGATTTGATGAAAAAAAAATTTGAGTTTCAGTTCTAAGTATGGGGAACCCCCAAAATGTATTGTTTTTTTTCTATTTTTGTGTGAAAATCTTAATGCGGTTCACAGAATACATCTACTTACCAAGTTTCAACAGTATAGTTCTTATAGTTTCGGAAAAAAGTGGCTGTGACATACGGACGGACAGACAGACAGACAGACATGACGAATCTATATGGGTTCCGTTTTTTGCCATTTGGCTACGGAACCCTAAAAAGAACTTATTATATCTTTCGAAAACAATAGCATAAATGAATGTGATGAAACAATATTTCTTGGCATAAAGTTAGATGATAAAGCAGGATATGTAGGAAAGTTAATCCATTTTTTTTGCCTTATGGCGTTTGGTGAACATTGCAGGTGAACATACGGCCATACAGGCAAACCACGGCTATGTATGTTCTGTCATTAGATATGGTATAATCGAGTGGGGAAATTCATGCCATTTCAATAGAGTATTTATTGCGCAAAAGCAATGCGTGCGAGCAATCTGCAATGTAGATAGTTTGACTTCTAGCAAACCATTATTCAAAAAAATTAATTTGCTGACGGTCCCTTGTTTATACATTTTTGAAATGTGTTTATTTGTTAAAATGCATATTATGCAGCTATTTAATCGATTTAGTGATGAATGTAGTCTTATAGTAGATTGCCAAACAGATTGAGACTATCAAACATAAGAACAACGCTTTATAGTAACAACTGTTATCCAATGGCTGTAAAAAATTACAATAAATTGCCTGAAAGTATTAATAATTTACCAAAAAATGTTATCATGTGAATGTTTTTATTCAATAAACGATTATTTCAATTATAAATTTTGGTATGAATAAAAATTTAAAAATCTTATAGATATAGTTTATGTTATGTGAATCTTAAATCTGTTTTATTGCTTAATTTATTTTGTGAATGTTAAAACTCAATATATTATAATTTTATTTTCTATTGTATAAATTTTTTTACATTGTATTAATCAATTTTGCATACCACTTGCTGGTGAAGAGTGAGCACGTTTATTATTATGACCTTGTGTGTATGTACCACAATTCGAGCAAAATAAAAATCATTCATTCATTCACTAGAGTGGGAGACTGAAATTTTATGTTGGCAACACAGATTTGAGAAAAGTTGGCAATACCGAAACGTCTTTGGAATGTCATTATTTATTTCGCGAACTAGTTCGCAAACATTGTAATGACCTTGAAAAACCGACGTTCGAGTAGGATAAAAAATGCTAGCGCTCTGTCTCGTTTCTTAACGTGTATTTCCAATAAGTGTTTCTCTTTCTGTGTGAATGAGTCAGAAGATATCTCAAGGTCTATAGCTTTCTCTGTCTACGTATACCTACTCAATATTCGTGAATCTAGCAAATAGGTAATTAAGGAAATGTATTTTTTACAAGCTTTTATTTATTTTATTGATTATTTTGAAACCGATTCAACATGTTCAGACCACAATGCGTTCTATATTTTATTTCTTACTTGTTTCCAAAGAAATAGAAGTAGAGCTTGAGTCAGTCATAGATTTTTCACTCTGGTATCAGAGAACGATGAGATATTTATATTTCCCTTAGAATAAGGATATGCGATATTTCCACAAAATTAATATCAACTTTATAGATATTATCATGATCCAAGAAAACAAATTATACCATGGATATTATCAACATTATGTCGTGGTTGTGTATTTCTCTATGCTTTTTGTGACAGTTTTTATCTAGGAACAAGTGTCAATAAATATAGTTTTCTATTTCATTTCATTTAAATTATAACCAATATATTGAATGTTACAATAATATCCTAAATTTTAAGCTGATGGCTAAAAAATAAGTGTGAGTATTAGATTACCTATATGGCTCATAAGATTAAGAACATTATTATGCACAGAAGGCGGGCAAAATGTCAATAAACTTGGCTCATTGGTTGACTGAACCAGGAAATGTGATGAGAACTTGTATATACCCAGCAGCCGTTGAAGACCAAAAAGTGTATGGAGGTGTAAGTTTCCTGATCTTCACACGTTTCCCCAACGGGGAAACGGGGGAACAAATCCGGGGCCGGTTGGCCCCACCATTGTAGTATGTTTTCGCCGCGTGCTAAGACACGCGGGGCCCTGGGACCTGCTCAATACTGGCCGTATGAAGTAGGTTGCTGTCCATGAGTACAGCTGGTTTTCTATGTCACCTCTCTAATCGCGGTTCAAACCGTCTGGGTGTAAAAAGCCCAGTTGGCAATCCGCGCTCGAGAGGCGACTCAGGTAGGTATGCACGTGGAATTTTAGCTGCGAGACTGCGGGGGCCTTATCAGCTCCCGCGCGTACACCCTGCCTTCCGGTGGTCGTGCGTGTAGCGGTGCCAACCCCCTTACGTGCGGGTGGCTCGACGCATCCGCGCGCCGGAACATGTTTGTGGCGAGGCGAGCGACGAAGTCGTAGAGGCTCTCGACTTTCAGATCACGTGCGATCACATCGTTCCTCACGTACCGAGGAGCGCTGACTATTGTTCGCAACGCGAGGCTCTGTTGCGCCTGCAGGCGCTTCCTTAGAGTCGGCGAGGTAAGCGCGTACCAGGCCGGGGCAGCGTACGTAAGTCGTGACCGCACGTACGTTTTGTACACCCCTAGCTTCTTGCCAAGGGGTAGGAGGCTTGTCGAGAGCACTGGGCGGAGTAAGGCACGGGCTGTTCGTACTGATTGTACGACGTTGTCCACGTGCTTCTTCATGGACAGCCGACGGTCGATTGTCACCCCGAGGTACTTCGCGGCGACGGACCACTCGATGTCCTGTCCTTGCATCTGTAACTTCGGCGGATTAGCACGCCGGTTGGTTACGTGCAGCACTTGCGTCTTATGCACGTTAACCGACAGTCTCCAATCCGCGAGCCATCTCGGTAAGTCATTCAAGGCCCTTTGCATCTTGGACGCAGCAAGTGCCGGGCTTCGCGACGTGATGAAGTATGCTGCGTCATCTGCGAATAGGGCCAGACTCGTTCCACCGGTGACTGGGATGTCGTCGGTGTAACGTGCGTAACACGCTGGGGAAAGGCAGCTCCCCTGCGGTACTCCGGCCTCAATGCGCCGCACGTCGGATTCTGCGTCTTCAACGGCAACGAAAAAGTTCCGATCTTGCAGAAAAGATGCAAGAACTTGTATTAGTCGACGAGGAGCGGTCGATAGCGACATCTTGTACAGGAGACCATCATGCCATACGCGGTCGAACGCCTTCTCCATGTCCAGAAATACTGCAACACCATCCTCCTTCTTGTTGAGGGCTGTGGTGAAGTAGTGCAGTACTCTGGCCAGCTGTAGGGTGGTAGAATGTTCGGCCCTGAACCCGAACTGTTCATCCCTGGGGCTTAAATGTGGGATGAGGTGTCGCAGCAGGAGCTTCTCGAACACCTTTGAAATTGAGGGCAGCAATGTTATGGGCCGATAGCTTTCGGGTTTGAGTGTACTCTTCCCGGGCTTCGGCAACATTCGAACCTTGCCTGTTTTCCAAGCAACGGGAAAGTGTCCCACGCGTAGGATCCCATTGAATAGGCGCGTCACCGCCGCTAGAGCCCGCGGCGGGAGATGGCGCAGCGCCATATTCGTAATCCCGTCTGCGCCTGGGGCACTTCGACGCTTGGTAGTGAGCAAGGTCCGTCTGACCTGTCCGGGTGAGACAACCACTGGATCCTCCTCGTGAACTATCGGCTGAGCAAAATAGTTCCGGAGGTGTTGCTCAACTGCAGCAACATGGTCATCTTCCTCGGTTGGGTTTGGGCGGAACTGGCGCTCGAGGCATTCCGCGAAGATGTTCGCTCTGTCTGCTGCACGGTACCGCTGGGTGCCGTCTGCGGCCAGGAGCGGTCGTATTGGTTCCTTCGTCCCTGTCAGAGATCGGCATAGGCGGTGGATCCCAGTCCAACCTTCCTCATCCACGTTCTGGAGGTGCCGTTCCCATGACTGTTTGGAGGCATTACAAACGTCCTTCTTTATCCTCTCTGTGAGGACATTGAGCTCATGTTTGACTGTAGGGCAGCGAGTGTTCTGGTACAGTTTTCGCAAGCGCCGTTTGCGCTCTATCAGCTGCATGAGAGCGAATGGTAACTGTTGACGGCGCGAGCGAGCTGCTTTCTCTGACGTGGCTAGTTCCAGAGCCTCTTTAGTCTTCTCAGTAAACATGTTGGCCAGTCTCTCGATGTCCTCAGGTTGACGAAGAGGGAACATAGGCAACATAGTGCTGTTCAATGCCTTGGCAAACACTTCCCAGTCCGTGGACCGGCGTGGTGCTGGCTTAGGCAAGCTCGTAGGTAATCCGGTTATGATGAGCATCACGGGCAAATGATCCGAACCCATGTCTTCATACAGGACCTCCTGGGTGAGCTGACAGTTCAGCTTGTTATAGACTACGACGTCGAGTACGTCTGGTAGGTTTTGGGCGATATACGGGTAATGTGTCGGGACCTCTGGCCCCTCGACGACGTAGCCCGCTTGGTCAGCCAAGTTAAATAAAATATTTCCATTTGGGCAGTTGCGACACGAATTCCAGCTCGTATGTTTGCTATTCAAGTCACCCGCAACGATTGTCGGTACCTTTGTGTCTAACAACAGGCGTATGTCGCCTGAACACAGGCGACCCGACGGCGGGCGGTACGCGGCATAGACTCTGATAGGGGTGGATCCCCCAATACAGATTTCAATGCCTAGTGCGTACATAGAACGCAAACATACCGCTGGAAGTGGCTGATGCACGAAGCGGCGCTTGATGAGTACTGCCAGCCCTCGGTATGCTCGAGATTCTGCATTCACCTCATCTTGCCTGTAAATGTGGTAACCGGACACCTTTACAGTCTTCTTTTCGGCTAGCTTTGTTTCCGATAGTAACACCACATCCGGTTGATGCTGTATGAGAAATGCCTTGAAGGTTGGCATTTTTAAATTTTAATTTTGATATTTTTATTATTAAAAAAATAATGTATTTTTTTATATATATCTTTTAGCACCAGTATCATTTGTATTATCGACCCTGAGTCGCTCGTCGCTGACCAAAACAACGACCTATACATAATATTTGTATGGAATAAACTTCGTCAGCGCGATGCAGATTGTCGTGGGGCCATCTATCTTTCTGCGTATGAACTATCCTAATGTAAAGTGAAAGCATTTGCTTCCAATGACTTCTGAAAATTAAACGCCTTCGTGAACCACAATGTGCATAACAATTTGAGCCATGGCACATTGCACAAATACACAAGCTTGGTGAAGCCACGGGTAAAGCTATCAAAAAGATGATATTATTTATAAGCGGTTTTCTTTGTAGTACTTTATAATACTATGACATTTTAGATGGGAAAAACAAATAATTCCAATTTAAACACGATAGAATTTGTATTATCAGCGATAAAAAAATTAACGAGGAACACAGGATGGACAGCACGCACAATTATCAAGTTCATTAAGCTGGAATACAAAGTATCTGACTCAAAAATGAGCAGAAAAGTGTCCAGGTACTTATCGATTTTTTGCTAGTAACAAAATTATAAGTTATTTATTATTATTGCATTGATACTGTATCATAAAAACTATCCTTTTAAAATGTTTTCAAATGTTGAAATGTCTTAAATATAACTTGTCGGGAATGCATTTAACGAAGTTTCCTTGACTAAAAGCCTGTAGTAGTAAATGAAGTAAGCCCTCATCATCAAAAGTTGGTGCGTTCCCTACTGGCCAGTAGGATAGCAAGGCTAGTACAGTAGTACCCAACTGATATGACGCGTCGTGAATCTTCGTTCGCACAGAAAAGAAAGTATGACCCCGAAGATTAACGAAAGCATGTTTAAAACTAACAATCAACCTTAGATCTCTACTATAAGGTTCATAATACACTGCAGCTGTTAGTTACGTTTCACTCGCAAGTAACGCCCCTCCGCACGGCGCGCGCTAACATGGCGGCAGCTGCCGACCAATAGCGTTTCCCGCGCTTTGAAAATGTATCTTCTGCGCAGGTACATCGGTAAGCCATATTAATTGGGTACTACTGTATATTTGTACTACCTACCACACATAAGCCATGTGTGAGTGGCAAAATATGCCGTATTAATTATCATTGATGTAGGCGCAATAAATAAGACAATGTTCAGCTCTGCATCATTATAATATTAATTCATTTTATCAGAGCACTGAAACGTGGCGTCAGATTAGGCTTTCTGCAAATAGAAAGTGGGCGATATAGACTGAATGACATGTCCTGCTTAGTGCGTCCTGTCAGCGCACGTCACATACGCCTCGCCTCACGTCAACAGCGCCTGCGGCGACGCGAGCGCCCTTTGCGCGTACGCAGCCGCACGCCCTTATAACCTCCAAGACTAAGAAAGAATATAAGGTTCAAAGTAAGACTTGATTTAGCCAATGGATAAATTCAGATGTAGCCTTAATGAATATTATATTTTGCTATAATATATTTTTCCGTTTTATTTTATTTACAGTTCCAATGGCCTTTTCGTGACAATACATATATGAATTATAATTACTATCAAATATTTTAAATGAGTTCGTAACCTAGTTTATTTTGCAAAGAATCAGAAACCAGCCATAAATTTAGAATCATTTTAAAAGCAGTTAAAACTCCTTTTGAATAAGTAAATGCTATGTATCTTTCGAAAAAAAATTGAGAATAGCTAACTGTTAGGCGTTTACTTTTTTATTACATGGTATTGCTTTCGGTGTTGGAAAACATAGTGATGTTAAAGTACATGCCCCTATTTCACCAATTTGATAGGTGACAAATGATATGGGATGATTTACAAGTAAGGTTATAGGCACAAATCTTCAAATTCGCTATTAGATATAAGGAAATACGACATGTTGTCATAAATTCGTTTCATAAACATGTATTGTTTGAAATAATTTAAGATTTGGCTACAAGGCTACAATTGTAGTTTTAGAATGACAGACAACTTTTTCCAATTGTCAGTGTGAAAACTTGGTAAGTATTTTTTTTACAAATCGATATAATATTTGTAGACGCACATGAATTCGCCGCCAGAAGCGCTACTGTAGAGTGAGGTTTCTAGAAATGTCCAATTTACTAAACGTTTACAGTCAAAATTTTTACTAATATTCATTTTTCTTGTAAAGATTGTGCCTGATTAGATTAGTCATGGCGGTAAAAATTCAAATTCAAAAAGCATTTATTCAATTTAGGCCCTGATAAGGCACTTATGAACGTTAACAAATGGCTCTACACCGGTTCCAAATACAACTTGAACTGAGAAGACTCCGGCAAGAAACTCAGCAAGTGTTTTTTTTTTAAGTATGTAAATAGAAGTATTACAATTACAAAATATATATAACAATAGCCTGCGAAGCGAACAATTCATTCAAATGCATTCTTGTCATCTACAAAATCAGAAACTTTATAGTACCCTTTCGTGCATAACTTCTGTTTAACTATCTTTTTGAATCTATGTATAGGTAGCTCTTGGATTTCTTTGGGTACTTTATTATAGAAACGTATACATTGCCCCTTGAAAGAGTTAAGGACTTTGCTGAGCCGAGTTAAAGGTACAGCAAGTTTGTGCTTTTTTCTAGTGTTCAAACTATGAGTGTCACTATTCTTAGGAAAGTTATTTAAGTTTTTCCTCACATGAATAAGATTTTCATATACCTATGTACTGTGACGACACTGTCATTATATTAATATATTTAAACTTGTCTCTCAAAGAATCTCTAGGCCTTATTTTATATATTGCGTGGATAGCCTTCTTCTGCAGTATAAAAATTCTATTGATTTCGGCACCACTACCCCAGAGGAGGATACCGTAAGACATCAAACTGTGAAAGTAACTGAAATAAACTAATTTTGCCGTAGATTCGTCAGTGAGAGCGCGAATTTTTCTCACTGCATAAGCTACAGAGCTAAGTCTATCCACCAATTTACAAATGTGAGGGCTCCATTGTAACTTATTATCCTAAATACCTGCGAATCGCTACCAACCACTGCTTTAGGGGTTTTGTCTTTTGGAAATATATGTCAGTTTTTCCGGAACAATACGGGACTACGCAACACTGATGCATAATCAATATTTAATTTATTTGGTTATTATCAATTATATTGGCCCTGCCATGCTAAAAAATACTTTTCCAATGACAGCTGTAGGACCTTACTCGCTAGTGGAGCCAACTGGTCGCCACAGGAACAATAATAATAATAAGCTTTATTTATCTCCACAAATACATAAATGTGAAAAGAAAAAATACATTTCATAAATACACTTATAATGCATTGTGGAGACTGGAGCCCTAAGGTTTACTACCAGGTAGGTAGGTAAGGTACTAAGGTTTGACAACCTGTTTTACAGGTCTCCAGGTCCCCACATCTTGGACCTGGTGTACATTTTGTTTCAGACAATACCTGAAACTAAAAGTTAGCAGAGACCCGAAGTTAGCCAGCAAACAACCAAAGTAATGTTTATTTTTGATTATATAAAGTATTTTATCAGAATACAAAAGTGAATATTAGAATTTTCAATAGCCCGCAATGACATGTGATTAGAGCTGTGTTAGCTTTTTACTACAATTGTCGAGTTTTTGTCATTGAGCTATTATTACTACGTATAGAGAAGACGCCACACAACACAACTATGTTCAATTCAAGTGAGGGCGTGAAAATCACGGTTTTTACGAGAAAAATACTACTGAAAGCGTTCTGATAGCGCTACGTGTTTCTACTGTCTGCTTAGACGACTAATTATTGTTTCAGCGCTAAAGAGAACTTTAGTTTGCTCTAAAAAAAATGGGACATAACCTTTGCTTATGATAGCTTCTCTATACCTAGTAATAATAGCTCAATAGTTTTTGTTGTGATAATTACAAATTCGCTCTCCGCGAAAGCTGTAGTGATGGTGGTAAAGGTTTCAATGGGTTCTCAAAGAACGAAGTTTTAAAATTTACTTTTAATTTATTTATACATTTATTTTTTTGATAATGCCCATAGTAATTCTCCAGTAGATGCCGTGCCGTGTGCCGTGCCGTGAAAACACAGTTTTTTTGAAATCAACAAAATTTGTTTACAAACCAACTTAGTTATGCGGTCTGGTTTTTTACAACAGTTATGGTCCAAACCAAGTAATATAAGTCCAAAGAAAGTTCGTAGTTTTTATAAGCTTTTCTTCGTAAGCTTGCCTACACGATCAAGTAGGTTGAGCTATGCTTTAGACCCTGACTTAAAGCAAAAACAAATACTTTTTCATGCCAAGAGGTCCTGAAAGGACAATTAATGCTCATGGAAATATGAAGTCCTGTACCAAGTTGCATCAAAGTCAAACTTTGTTTTTTAGAAACACTGTTTATTATTAACTCCAGCAATTGTTATTTTTGTAAATCAAATCCTGGTTCCAACGAAATTTATTAAATTAAAAATAACGTAAAAGTTAAATAATCTTCATTTTACGTCAATACAATAACCGAACATCACACAATTATTAGCACGCTATAAACGGCGAAGATATTATAATGCTGCTGCCGCGGCCGCCCAGCAAGAATACCCGAAGCGCCGCAAATATGCATGAATCTTTGCGGCGTTTGGTGAAGAAACATAAGCTCTTGGTGATTTAACATGACTACGACATTGGCAAAAAATAACTAAGTCTTTATAAAAAGATAAATAATTGTGTAGTAAAGTAAAGTTCTATAATTGTATCGCTATCGTGCGCGCCGCATCGCGTCACGTTTCAGCGTGAACTCTGAATGTAAAAATAATTTGCAAGGCAACGTCTTGACGTAAGAGGAAATTGACTTTTTTACCGAAAAAACAAATAATCGAATGTCAGTTATTTTAGCTTAAAGATGTATTGTATTGTATATCCTAAAGATCAACCTATAATTTACTAGTAGTGATAATGTAAATCTCTTTTTTAGATCATTGCCTAAACCAATGATAGGTATTATAATAAAGATAAGCTACCTTTCATAGAAATAAAATAAACACTTTTATTTCTATGGCTACTTTCATACTGACTGGCGCGGGCGCAGCGTGGCGGGTGGCGGCGAGTCAGCGTAGCTAATTGTAGAGTTATTGATACGCACGGCTACGCTTTGTTTCGCTCGTTGCTAGAAGCCGACTTAGCTAAAATACGACAATAGGCTAGATTCCTGAAAAAAATAGTCCGTCAATTACACTGCATTTACATTATTAGACATGTATTTTTTCGTGCGTGACGTTGTGGTACACTTTTTAGGTACTCAAAAGTGACGTCACGAGCCCCCACTCCCGAACTTTTACGCTCTTTATACGCTGTACATTTTTAATGATATGGTAAAGCAAAAAATACTTGTCCAATATTTTTTGATAATCTAACTGATGGACATATTAGAATTAGTATTATTTTTTACCCAGAAATCATCCCTATTTTCTAAATTTGTTTTGGTACAATTTAACGTGGGCTAGTGCGATATCTACCTCTTTTATTATAATTATCATTGCTGGCCATCCAATGAGATGCGTGCGTTGAATGGCCGCGAAATTGGTTTTTACGTACGCTTCACTTCTGACGGGTAGGGTATCCTACACCTACAACACTGCGCTGGTTTTTCTGTCAACAAACTTTGAAAGTACTATTATTTGATTTTATGCAAAGGGAAAATATATATTATTGTTCATGGGAAAATATTTAGTTCAGGAATTACCCAAATGACATTAAATTACATCATCCAAATAAATTTATTCATCACGTTCTTTAGAGAGAGTGAGAGAGTCTCAAAGAACTTTAGACGCCCAAATAGAGGAACTACTCATTTGAACCTAATTATAATTTAATTTTATTCGGTATTTGTGTCTTTTTTTATACCACTTAGGTGGCAAACAAGCATACGCCTGATGGTAAGCAGTTACCGTAGCCTATGGACGCTTGCAACACCAGGGGTATCACTCGCGCGTTGCCGACCCTGAAGAAACTGCTTCACACCCTTTTTGAAGAACCCCATGCTGTACTCCATTGGGAAAACCACGGCAGGGAGCTCATTCCACAGTCCGAGCGTCCGCGGAAGAAAACTCCTTTTAGCCCGCACAGTTCGAAACAATTCTGGTTTCAATGTGTGTGGATGGACTCCCTGTCGATGGCGAGAGTTGCGATGGTGAAAGGTAGCCGTGGGCATCAAGTCGAATAATTCCTCAGAACACTCTCCGTTATACAAGCGGTAGAACACACATAACGAGGCAAAGTCTCTTCTCAGACTCTAAACCGCTTGTGAGCTCGGGATAGTCAACAATTCTGATGGCACGTCGCTAAACCGAGTCTAAAGGCCCAAGCTGGTACTGTTAGTATTTATATACTCTGAGCTGGTACCCAGGAGCTCCCGCCCATAGATGACAGCATTACTCCATATGAGGCCGGACCTGCGACTTATAAAGTTGCAGCCTTTGGATTTGATTGATTCGATTTTTTTCTAACAAGGTTAAGTTAGATAAAAATATCGGTGATATACAAAATAATTTCACCGATTATTATTTATGATATCATATGACCTCATAATAAATCATATGAAATGGCTATTTTATATGATAAAGTTGCACTTAATTTGTATGGATAAGGACTATCCAAGAACGAAAATAGACTACGGTTTCCTTATATAAGTAAACATAAGCGTGATATTATTAAAGTGACCGTATCAGTACAAGGTTCTACGCGATTGCAATGGTCGCTTGATCTGTTACACTGTGCAGCTTAGCCTTCAATTGCTCATAAGAATATTAAAACTATCTCCGGTTTAAAATAAATAAAAAAGTGTTAATGAAACAAAGTTGCTTTCAACAAAAACAGTCAACAAAGGTATACTTTGCTGAAACTTTTTGAAGACTAATACCCTGAGCTATAGGCAAAAGGAGCTTTGTCGGATTAATTCAAAGTCGTAAGTACCTACATTATTTTCATTTGATATATTTGAAACAAATCTAAAAATATCTAAGCTTTATTATAATCTTTTCGAAGGCCTCACTTTCCTTAGACAGGAAGTAGTTGCAGTTAAATTTCAATCAAATATTCAATTTAATAAAACCTGTTAGACATGTTTAATGTTTATTGTGCCATGAGTAGATACTTACGGTATATACGGTACGGCACAGCACAGGGTCACGTGTAAGTTTTCAACTGTCAGAAAGTAACTCACGGAAGTTTTTGCGCCTTTAAAGACCATGTATTATTATAGATGCTTAATCCTTATACATAAGTAGGTTTAGTCATTAAGTATTAACAAAAAACGATGGTGATCATTGAATTATTACGCTTAGAAGCGAAGTATCGAACAAAAATCCTCGCGATACGTAGGCCACTTGACAACCAATGTGTGCGTGAGCACCATATAATTACACTCGCTGTCACGCACACAAGCGCACGAGTAATGTTGCAAGCTAAAACAATTTTTTCGGTAAAAGTAACCTTCCGATTTCGTCTACTAGTGAAATCGTAAATATTTATAAATTGTTTGTGTCCCTGTTTTTAACAGATTAAAAATGACTTTTGTTATGTTCGCTTTTTGTGGCATAGAATGTCACTTTTTTGAGCAAGTGGTACGAAAAATTAATTTCATTTAATTTCATTTCATAGTACTTATATCGGGTATTTTAACATAATAAAACCAAGACAATGTGCAGAGCTATGAACGATCGTACAATTTGTATCTTTCCTTGTTATGATAGGTTTCATATATGATAGGTTGTATAGGAAAAGAAGATTAAGTAGTATGTAGGTATTATTATATCATTATCGTATAAAAGACGAATAGCTATACATTCTTATAATATCTACCTGAATCTATACTAATATAATATTTATAATACAATAAAGCGGAAGTGTTTTTTGTTTATTTGTTTAAACGGGTTAATCTCTTAAAAAAACTACCTGTAAAACTACTAATGTGTAAAACTACCAGTCTGATTCGAAATTATTTCACTAATATGAAGCTACATTATCCCGAGCATTATAGGCTACTTATCCCAAGAACGCGAGTGAAACCGCGGGGGACAGCTAGTCGGTTATAATAGCTATAAGTAAAAGAAACAACCACATGATACCTAGGTATCGGACTCAATTACTTTATTAATAACAAAATCAGTATCAATTACGTAAAACAACGCAAATTCGCACACTATAAAACTGGCAACACTTTCCTCGAAATCTGAGTGAAGTATTTGTATTTTTTAATTTTGTTATTTTAGATGAATTAGTGGCTTACCTGTGGAATGTTACATCAGAACTCTTATCTTTCTTTCCTGATGAATTATGACACAATTTTACTGCACAAACCGTCATACTTATTATTTATCTGAGAGCTGCACTCACTACAACGTCACTCAGTACTCTGACAGCGCGGCGGTCATACGAAGCCATATATGGCTTACTTTGAATGGATTATTTTTCGCGCATGTACTTTGTTTCTATGTATAATAATTCAATGATGGTGATAAATAATAATGTGTTCTCTGCACGGTACTTACCTACCAAACAGAAAATGTTCTTAACTCATTCATAGTTTTAGACATCAGTGAAGTGACACTACGTTATTCTAAAAGTAAACTATATAAAATTGTATTTAAATGATAAAATAAGTTACTTTTAAAATTTGATTATGGTCTTTTTTTGTTTTAGATACCAACATTAATAAGCGATCAATATGTTGTGTTGTCGTTGGTTTAAAGTGAGTTATAAAACAATAATGATGGAATTTGTGTGATAAACTACTTTATAATAATTTACTAAATGCTGTATTTATTTTCAGTTATCAATGATATTCACTACTACTATAAGTATAATTTTGTGTGCACCTCAAAACGAGCTCAGGTACACAAACTCTATACAATTTCCTCTCAAAAGTAATGTAAACAATTACCAATCTTCCTTTTTGGGAATAAGATTACAAACGTAAGTACCTACTTAATACTTAATCTATATATACCTATACAGGGTGTTGTTTTGGTCGGCGACAAGCGACCCAGGAGCGGTAGTACAAAATATATATTCCCCAAAAATGGACTTAATTCCATTAAATACTGTAAATATGATGAGAAATACCTTATTCAATTTGAAATAAAATTACCGCAAAGTATGATTACTAGGCACGTGCACAGACTAGAGCTAGGCACAAGCCGCCATCGCCCCACCCCTTTACTCCCTCGTACTCCCGTTGAGTATTATGTCTACACTTTAGCTTATTACATGATTTTCAAAATTTTAATTTTTTAATTTTTATTATTTAAAAAAAATAAAGTATTTTTTTTATATTTTTTTTAGCACCAGTATCATTTGTATTATCGACCCTGAGTCGCTCGTCGCTGACCAAAACAACAACCTGTATAATGAAGCGAAATACCAGTCACTGGTTCACTGACTAATCACGAAATCTCGAAACGTAGTTATTGAGGTGTAGACGTCAGCTATGAAAGGATTTTGCGAAAAGAGGGAAAAAAAGTTGAAATTTAGATTTTATGTTTATTTTGTGGTATTACAATATTATTATTGTCTCGACGTATTATTCTGATAGTCTCGAAACTTGGTACATACATAGGTACATTATGGCTAAAGGGGTGTACCTACTAAGGAATTAGTCTATAGCAGAACCAATTTTGATGAAATTTAGTAGATCACAAAGAGAAACATTAGACATTTTATATCCTTGGAATACGGGTGGAACCACTAATTAATTTATATAAACACATAAAGAATACCTTAATAAAATATTATTACTATTTCAGTTCATTCTCAGGACCAAAGGTGCTTAGTATTGTCGATACTAAAATTAATAACAATGGAAAATCTGAAAAACCCGAGACCCCTTATCCAGATATAAAACCAAGGATTAAATATATTGAAATGAACAAAAAAACTGATATTTCACCAAGAGAGTGTGCGGGAATACATTTGGATTGCAATAATAAGAAAGAATTAGATAAAGAAATATACAAAATTTTTGTAAAAGATGTAAAACCTAAAGCTGATAAAGAAAATAATACTCATGAATCAACTACAGAGTCTTCAACAGATTTTTCTTTAGATACTACAACAGATTTTCCCAATGAAAGTACAATTGATTTTACTACAGAATCTGATGAATATGAATCTGTAAGTTTTTATTATACGTATAGAAATACATACATATTTTTGTGGCGTATATGTTAAGTTAATATTTGTATATATTATTGCAGACAACTGGGGATGAAGATCTATTGAATAGAATGGCTGTTCCGCCTCAAGTCGTAGCTTCACTCCTGGGATGATCGATAACTTAGTCGTTACACTTCACGTGACAAATTTCTGCATCAAGATAAACTTTGAAGAAAGTAGATACATCTTCGAGGTTATACATCATAAATTCGTTTAACTTATTTCCATTTTTATCATACTCAATATAAAGCAGGCTGTCCACTTTCTTCTTTTTGCCGAGAATGACCTTTGGAGATCGAAGCATATCTTCATCATTTATTATAATTACTGCTCTGCGTCCAATCGGCAAAACATAGGGCTTTATGTTTGTCTTATTATTAGGGATGGTGTCAATGCTGCTGCAAAAATATAAAATACCTAAATTAGCTTTAGTTTTTTTGCGCCAGGGCAGTCGGTGTAAATGCCTTGCAACTCCTCGACCATAATATGGACTTTTGCGATCCAGCTGCTTTTGCTCGAGTGATCTCATGTATGACTTTGAATAAAATATTGTAGTTAACAACGCAGTCACAGCTTTTGTTCCAAGTAAAGCCGTCCTTTATATGTAGGTATAGTATGGGCATAAAATCAAACTTTAAAATAATTTTACTAGACCTTCGCAGATACTGCGAATTGGCCCTTACGAATAGTCTGACTCTAAAACTGAATTGGAAAGGTGCGTTTCTAGTAGAGCCGGCAATAAGGTCAGCAATTACTCTTTTCTGAACAAATTTAAATTCATTACATATTTTTACATTCTAGTCTCACTAAAAACAGTTTCTTCGACTTGCATGCCAAAGTGACAAAACTACGAAGTTGATTATCGATTATGTAATTAGGAAATCATAACTAGTTAACATTATGTTTGTTTCTGGTAGGACTGTAATATGCCTGGCTGTCACTGGCCTAGCACATTAAACTCGTTGTTAACAGCTAACATTATGTGATCACAATATAAGCTTGTTAGTCATTCGACTCTCAAAATACCGAAAATTTATGACGTTGATTGTACGCCGTCAATAGACTGGAAATAATTATTGCTCATGACCGGGTTAATTTTACCACCGATTCGTTATACAATTATTTTTCTTATGCTTGTACCTCCTTCTAAGAATCTGATAGTAACAGAAAAAAATTGTCTGAATCAAACATTCTGTTAAAAACATGCATCATAATCTTGATTTTATTGACGTACATATTTAAGACAAATAAACGTATTTCTCAATCTAAGTATGATTTGTTGTAGAGTAAAAAATTACCTGTTGCACAACGTCTTAATTTTATTATAGTTATTTATTTATATACAGGTCGTTGTTTTGGTCAGCGACGAGCGACTCAGGGTCGATAATACAAATGATACTGGTGCAAAAAAAATATTAAAAAGATACTTTATTTTTTTTAATAATAAAAATAAAAATTTTGAAAATCATTTAATAAGCTAAAGTGTAGACATAATACTCAACGGGAGTACGAGGGAGTAAAGGGGTGGGGCGATGGCGGCTTGCGCCTAGCTCTAGTGTGTGCACGTGCCTAGTAACCATACTTTGCGGTAATTTTATTTCAAATTGAATAAGGTATTTCTCAACATATTTACAGTATTTAATGGAATTAAGTCCATTTCTGGGGAATATATTTTTTGTACTACCGCTCCTGGGTCGCTTGTCGCCGACCAAAACAACATCCTGTATAATGAAAACTAACAGCTAACGATTACAATTTAAGTATACCGATTTATATATAAAACAGAATATGTATTTAAAGATTCAAACTTTTAGTTAGACACAGTACGATTTATGTATGATACAAGGAAAAGGTATTAATCCAACGGATGCTCAAAAAAAACTGTACAAAGTTATTTGTATACTTATGCTGTTTATGCAAGGGTTCTTCAAAAAGGGTCTGAAAAGGTTTCTTCAGGGTCGGCAACGCGCGAGTGATACCCCTGGTGTTGCAAGCGTCCATAGGCTACGGTAACTGCTTACCATCAGGCAGGCCGTATGCTTGTTTGCCACCTAAGTGGTATAAAAAAAAAGGTCACTAGGTAAGGTAGTTACTGTCATATGCGTTTTTATCCTATTTTGAATTGGTTTTAGAAACACTTTTTTCTTTTATAAAATTAGCATACAAGCATATACCTTATAATTACCGTATCTAACCTTATCTATCCAAAATCATTTGGCATAAATTATTTTGTTTTGAAATTAAAATAAGTAAATCTGCCTTCATACTCATCAGTATGATCATGTATAAAGACGGCTTTTCACTATGGAATATAATATAATATAAATTACATCTTGAGATATAATATTTTATCGCTCGTCATACATTTGAAGTATTCCCATTTGCGCACCGATTTTTTGAGCACCGATTCTATTCCCCTTTCAGCACCGATTCATATTTTGGATCGGTGCTCAAATGGGAACAAAAGTTTAATACGAAATCATTCCCTTTTGAGCACGGACGTTTTTGTAGCTTCTAGTGTTGTGGTGTTTAATAAAACGTATCGATAAAAATTAACAGTTTTATTATAAAAAGTATTATCGTTTAGAGAACCCATTTTTAGAGCAACAAAACTATTCCGCTTTGAGTACTGATCAATATGTTAGGTTGGTTGTCAATTGCTGAACAAAATATACTTACTGTTGTTGATATTACCTAGTAAAAATAATAAATTAATAATAAATTTATTTCTAAATAACTAATCATAATTTATATATTTTTGGCATCTCCTTTTAAGCAAAGACTAGCTTGTGTTAGAAAACCTAGGTACTGACTAATTATGGAAACATAATGTACTCTCCATTTTACTTATATTCAATCTCTCTCTCTTAATACCTCATAAAATGTATACTTATGAAAAAATGGTACCAAGATATCATAAGCTCCAAGAAGATATCTCCAAAAAAAATTTTAAAACAAAACCTGGTACCATATTTCATAAGTAATAATAAGTATACATTTTGTGGAAAGAATATATAATAATATATGTTGTTTTGTAACTAGGGAGAGCTCCTTCAAGCTTCTGTTGTACTGGTACTATTTAAAACTGTGGTGTTTAAATAAAATATATCGATAAAAAATTAGTTTTATTTTACAGAATAATTTAATTGTTTATTATCAATTACAGATGAATATTAATTATTTATTACTTTCCTAGACTTAAATGTTCTCAATTCAAACAAAACAAATAATACAAGTCACCATACGTTTTTTTATTATTATGAAGAGCTTAGGTAAAATGATCTGTGATGATTTTAGAGCATTAGCTAATATTTTAAATTGTACCAGTATAACAGAAGTTTGAAGGAGCTATCTCTAGTAAAAAAACAACATAATTATATTATATTCTTTTAACTTATGAAAAAGGAGAGATCTCCTTCGAGCTTATGTTATACTGGTACAATTTAAAATATTAGCTGATGCTCTAGAATCGGTGCTCTAATGGGAATATTCAATAAAATAACGTAAGTACCTAAGTCTTGGTACCATTTTTTCTTTAATTACCAAGAATATTTTTTTTGGAGGTATTTAGAGAGAGATCAAAACACCACAACACTAGAAGCTACAAATCCGTCGGTGCTCAAAAGGGAATGATTTCGAATTAAATTTGTGTTCCCATTTGAGCACCGATGCAAAATATGAATCGGTGCTGAAAAGGGAATAGGATCGGTGCTCAAAAAATCGGTGCGCAAATGGGAATACTTCGTAAATTGCTATAATATACATATATTACATCCCAAACTATAAATGTTTTTTCGACAAAATGTATGACGATGTAATATATATTAAATTATATCCCATAGTGAAAAGCTGGCTTAATGCAGATTTGTTTGCATCAATATACAAGTAAAACTAGTATGTCATTTGTTTTATTATACATGCCCTTTGTAAAACTTATTCAAGATCATTATGATCGAATATGGCTCCTACCTACGATTGGTCTGGCTCATAGAGTTAGAATATTATAAAGCGACTGTACAAGAGTACGGTCTGTGAGCACGGATATGGTCTAAATGCCTTGAAACGAAGTGTGCGTCCACACGGCTACATATCAAGCTATACATTTCCAGTATAAGCTCTTAGTACGGAAATCCTTTACAATGCGAGATCAGTCCAACGGATGCTTAAATAAATAAAATAAATGAATGCCGATACTTTTACCGTAAACAAATGAGAAGGAATCCATATCGACATTTTGTCTGACTATAAAGCAACTAGTGTACCTACGATATATCTATGAATGGATCTTTATGGACACTGCTCACGCTTCGCACAAGGTAACGTTGTTAACGCTATCACTCTATAATATTCTAACTCTATGGTCTGGCTGCTTGCAAAAAGTATTGAAATACTTATCTAAGTATCATATTAAAAAAGTCTGCGTAAAATACGTAATGTTTGTACATACCTACAAAATTCGGCGTCGGGTCAAGCTAGCTAGATACGTTTGAACTACGTACTAGCACTACTCAATTCTACACAATTTGTCCATCGAAAAATAAAGAAGGTCGGGCGGCCCTGGAATTTCGTACTATACGGGAACTTTCTAACTTACCTTTGTATAAGGCGGATACTTAACTACTTCCTGCTCGGTAAACTCTAATAACCCAAATTGACCGTAATTTTATTTGTTTAATAAATAAATACTTATGGCGTATTAAGGTTTAGAAATCAGCAAGTTGTTAGCTACCAGTCAAAAAGTAATAGAAAGACAAGCGCAGAAATCTAGAACTCTACACTGCTTGCTGTGTGCACAATAGTGACCACGGAACGCAGAGCAGTGAACGCAGAACTCAAGAAAGCACGCTGTGGGACCGACGCCTAAGGTGCATCCACGCTACGCGAACTGAGCACGAGCCGAGCGTGCCTGCGCATCCTCGATTGCGGCGTCTCGTAAGGCTAGGCTCGTTGTAAGTCCACACTTGACGCTGCGAGCGAAGACGCATGTGCAGGCGCGCTCGTCTCATACTTGAGTCGCCTAGCGTAGACGCACCTTTGCTCACGCGCAGAAACACAACATAAAAGTTATTTGGTTGCGGTATTCTGTAAGGTAGAGGTATACTTCCTCAGTGGTTCTGCTCTTTGAGCGAATAAACGCTACGCTCTACCTGTCTTCTACGCAAGTCTCAAACTAAAATATATCACACCAGTTCAAAATAAATGTGTATCCAAATATACTACCTGTTATTTGTCTTATCGGCATTACTTGAGTCACAATGTACTGAAATGATGATACAGCATAAAACCTGTAAGAAAATTAGCAAACATAAAAAATATTTCTTAATCGTATTTTTAGGGTTCCGAACTAAAAAGGTTCTGAGTTAAAAAAAAAAAACATTTTTAATACAAGCTTTTTTTGAGTGACTGTACTTTTTGTTGACTGTACTTGTATTGTCATCCAATTCCCTAATGTATACCAAATATCAAGTCAATCCGACCACTGGAAGTGGGTGAAATTCGACCTGCAAGATTCCACCCGAACAAACATATGGAAGTTTGAAATAGGGCGACAAGTCGTAGTGGGGTATTATATGAAAGGGTTCATTTGTACATCGAAAATAAGAAGAGGTTTTTATTTTCTTCTATTTTGCGTAGTTTTTGACTTATGATGAAAAATTACATTAAAATACCATTCCGCACCCTTATCTCCAAAGTTCGGAATGCAAAAATCTGATATAATTACAGTTGATAAACATAACTGTAAATATTACAGGAAAAATAGAACGATGAACATAATAAAGGAATACTATAATACAGGTTGTTGTTTTGGTCGGCGACAAGCGACCCAGGAGCGGTAGTACAAAATATATATTCCCCAAAAATGGACTAAATTCCATTAAATACTGTAAATATGTTGAGAAATACCTTATTCAATTTGAAATAAAATTACTGCAAAGTATGGTTACTAGGCACGTGCACAGACTAGAGCTAGGCGCAAGCCGCCATCGCCCCACCCCTTTACTCCCTCGTACTCCCGTTGAGTATTATGTCTACAATTTAGCTTATTACATGATTTTCAATTTTTTTATTTTTATTAATAAAAAAAAAATAAAGTATTTTTTTTATATTTTTTTTAGCACCAGTATCATTTGTATTATCGACCCTGAGTCGCTCGTCGCTGACCAAAACAACGACCTGTATAATAGGGAGGTTTCATGAAATATTATGTATACTATTGCAGAGTAATTAAATGGAATTTCACTAGATATTGGTAAAAAAACCTTGAAATGTCATGATTCATTCCATGTGAAATAGACATGAGCACAGAATTTTGATGATTGAGAATTTCAAAATCATCAAAATCCCTTCACAAACAAACTTAGTTATACGGTCCGGGTTTTTAACAACAGCATCTCCATGCCGGAGATCAGCATTACCCAACGGGAAGTCCGGCGGGAATTGCTTTCTCTGGACGTCCATAAGTCGAGTGGGCCAGACGGTATACCGGCAGTGGTGTTGAAGCGGTGTGCTCCTGAATTGTGTCCTGTACTGACGCGTCTTTTCGCGCTTTCCTTCACCAAAATGAAAGTCCCGTCTTCGTGGAAGACTGCCCACGTGCACCCAGTGCCCAAAAAGGGCGATAGATCGGACCCGACGAATTACAGGCCTATCGCCATCACGTCCCTTCTCTCCAAAGTCATGGAGCGAGTGATCAACACGCAACTCCTGAGATACCTAGAGGATCACGATTTGTTGAGCGACCGACAATATGGCTTCCGCCACAGTCGCTCGGCTGGTGACCTTCTAGTGTATCTCACACAGCGTTGGTCTCTCGCCATCGAGAGTCAAGGTGAGGCATTGGCAGTGAGCTTAGATGTGGCAAAGGCGTTCGATCGGGTCTGGCACCGGGGTCTCCTAGCGAAGTTACCAGCATACGGGCTTCCCGAGGGACTATGCAAATGGGTCGCCAGCTTTCTGTCCAGCAGATGCATAAGAGCCGTCGTTGACGGCAGTTGCTCCGATAGCATGGACATAAATGCCGGCGTCCCGCAAGGCTCTGTGCTGTCCCCAACACTGTTCTTACTGCATATCAATGATATGCTGTCTATTGACGGTATTCATTGTTATGCAGACGACAGTACAGGGGACGCTCATTACACGGGCCGTGCTAATATCCCTCGTTCCGAGGTGGAGGAAAGCCGCGAACGGCTGTTGTCTGAAATCGAGAGTACACTTTCTAGTGTCTCCGATTGGGGTCGACTAAACC
Organism: Polyploca ridens; assembly: GCA_951394255.1. Taxonomy (NCBI): domain Eukaryota; kingdom Metazoa; phylum Arthropoda; class Insecta; order Lepidoptera; family Drepanidae; genus Polyploca; species Polyploca ridens. The sequence continues at coordinate 9,747,622 of OX596250.1, forward strand.
TAGTCCATTTCAACCCCACTAAGACACAAGCCTGCGCGTTTACCGCTAAGAAAACCCCATTTGCTGTAGCTCCACAATTCCAGAACACGTCCTTGAACATCAGTAAAAGCATTGGGATCCTTGGCGTCGACATTTCTAGCGATGTTTTGTTCCGTAGTCACATAGAAGACAAGGTTAAGCTGGCATCCAAAAAGCTTGGAGTGCTCAACAAAGCGAAGCAGTACTTCACGTCGGGCCAAAGACTGCAACTTTATAAGTCGCAAGTCCGGCCTCATATGGAGTACTGCTGTCATCTGTGGGCGGGGGCACCTGGATACCAGCTTGGGCCTTTAGACTCGGTTCAGCGACGTGCTGCTAGAATTGTTAACGATCCTGAGCTCACAAGCGGTCTAGAGCCCCTCAGTCTGAGGAGAGACTTTGCCTCCTTATGTGTATTCTACCGCTTGTACAACGGACAGTGTTCTGAAGAATTGTTTAAGATGATGCCCACGGCTACATTCTACCATCGCAACTCTCGCCATCGACAGGGAGTCCATCCCCACATATTGGAACCAAAATTGTTTCGAACTGTGCGGTCTCAAAGGAGCTTCCTTCCGCGGACGCTCAGATTGTGGAATGAGCTCCCTGCCGTGGTTTTCCCAATGGAGTACAGCATGGGGTTCTTCAAAAAGGGTGTGAAGAGATTTCTGCAGGGTCGGCAACGCGCGAGTAACACCCCTGGTGATGCAAGCGTCCATAGGCTGCGGTAACCGCTTACCATCAGGCGGGCCGTATGCTTGTTTGCTACCTAAGTAGTATAAAAAAAAAAAAAAAAAAAAAAAAAAAACAGCGATGGCCCAAACCAATATACATCCAAGGAAGGTCGGAACCCTAAGTACTCGAGTCAATTTCATACTCGCACTTTGTCAGCTTTATTTTATATGAAATAACTATTGCATGCATGACGTTAAATCATTACTAGTAAAATATACTTACGATAACACTATTCGAAAGTAACATTTTAATGACTTTTTGATTCTATAAACTAACAGAGTTTTATTGCTGTAATAAAGTTCCGCGAATTTATCATCGCAATGAAGCGAAATAAGGTATGCACACCGCGGAAAACTGATAATATTGATTTGATCGATACATACAAAATCCATCATGTAGCTATGATGGTAATAATCAGACTTAAGATTTCGCTACTCTAATGTAATAATATCGAATAACTTGACTCTAAACTGAAATACAAAACCAATGGTTGACACGTACGACGATTTATACGTACTACATATTATGTAGTACGTATAAAAGTACATAAGTGTATAAAAGTAATTAAGTAAGACCGTCGTGCTAGAAGACTAGTCGGTGATGTTTCGCTAACTGAGGCGAAATTAACGAGCCTTGAACATCGGCGTAACGTTTCGTCTTTGAGTATTTAGTCACCGTTTCGTGTTTGTCGGTCTTCAGTCTACAGTACCTACTGTTTAATCTAATTTCTCCATCCCCATTTCTCCACCGCACCACAAGACGCCGCGGCGCTCGCCGCGTAGCCATACACAACGCTTCGCTTCATCGTTTTTTATACGAACAGCAAAAGAGTGGAACTCTCTTCCAGGGTCTGTGTTTTCCGACACCTACCTATAACCTAGTTGTATTCAAGGCCAGTGTGAATAGGCTTTTTCTGGGTAAGCGTGCTTCATCCTCGGCCTCGTTATAACTCGTCATGGGGTCAGTCAAAGGCCAAACGCAGGCTATGGGCTTGCGTTTGACCTACGACAGACTTAAACAAAAAGAAAAAGATTACAAAAATATTTTTGCTTTCTTTACAAATGTGGCCGGAATGGGGCCCATAATTACAAAGTAGGCTATAAGTTTAATTGGGGTATCATATGAAAGGTCTTCATCACAGATATATATATATATATAGTTAGATAACGCAAGAGCACCTACTTTGCGTGCCAAATTTAGTGCCCGACTTAAGCATAAAATGCTTAAGATGACAGGATGGCTGCAAGAAATTTGAAAGATAGGTATTTAACAAATCTATTGCTGTCGCGCTGTGGCCCGGAAATCAATGTGTGAGTGAACAGACTGTGCATGGTGCAAGTGTGCGTGCCGTAGCTCGCACCGCTCCCACCGACCGCCCGCCCCTCGATTTTACTTTACTTGTAATATTATATTTCTGTGATTCGGTCGGCGACTGGCAAGTTGATATACCTTTCAGCGCTTGCAGTTCTGTTGTTCCAAGTGACATTAGGGATTTTGAAATTAGAACAAATACCTAACCATACGTTATTTTATTTGTATTTTGAGTCGATATAAAAAAATAGATTATATATTCGACATTTATGTATGTAATATTATTGGAACTGCATTATATTCACATAATGATAATCTATTAGGGCTTCTAAACAAATACCTATACAACATTTTATAGATTTATATTTGTCCACAGTCCACGCATTTCTTCGAAACTATTTATCGAATTGTGAACATTCTTTTTTTAATGCCTTATATTTACTTCAACTTAGGGAACAGTGCGAAAGTAAAAAATAACTCTAATCTGACACTGTCTTGATGTCAGCTATAATATTTTTAATTGAATATATACGACGTGCTCTTTCGTGACTTTAAGATATTTTCAGTTTACAGTTATTTCATATTTTTTTGTGTATTATGAAGTAGTTTTTTTTACTAGTGAAAGAGCTTATTTATACGTATAAAACAAGCCCTTGAAATAATATTATAGAATCATAATAAAACGTAGCTCGTATCAAGCCAGGCCTTCACGTGTTTTACACCCCACATCTTAAAAAAAACTGAACCGATTTTGATGAAACTTCTTCACAAAATATTAAAAATAACTCTAATCTGACACTGTCTTAAAGTCAGCGAAATATTTTTACTGGAATACGTCGTGCTCTTTCGCTGACTTCAAATCAGCGTTAGATTAGAGTTATTTCATTCTTTTTAGTGTATTTGGAAGTCAATAAAAAAACAAATTAAATTACTTTTTTTTTGTGTATTTTGAAGTCGATTTAGTTTTTTAAATTACTTTTTTATTTCAATTACCAACTTTTTTATTTCGTATTATTTAGAATTTGACCAAGCTCAAGCCAAGCCGCCGCACGTATTACTTATTCCATATCTTGAAAACAACTGAACCGATTTTAATAAAACTCTCACTGAGTTGAAGTAAATGTAAACCTATAAAAAAAATGTCACAATCCGATTAATAGTTTCAGAGAAATGCGTGGACAAACATACACCTATGAAATTTTGTATATTAGTTTGGAAGCCTGAAATTTTGTGAGGAAGTTTCATCAAAATCAGTTCAAGAGGGATCCGTACAATATTAAATAACTTAACGTTGCTATGACAAAAAAAAAGAAGTTTCTTGTATGAGCGACCCCTTTAATTTTTCTTTTTCATTTTTATTATTTTTTGTTATAGCGGTCATAGAAATACATATTCTCTGAAAATTTCAGCTGTCTACCTATTACCGTTCATGAGATACAGCCCACTGACAGACAGACGCACGGACGGACAGCGGAGTCTTGTTTGGCACCCTTCGGGTACGAAACTAAAAAGTATAGTCACAATCCGATTAATAGTTTCCGAGAAATGCGTGGATAAATATACATACTTACAACCATACATACACCTATAAAATGTTGTATATTTGTTTGGAAGTCCTAATAGATTATCATTTGAATATATAATATTGTTTGGCAGTCCAATATAATAATATAATACATACATACGTGTCGAATTGATAATCTCCTTTTTTTAAGTCAATTAAAAATAGATATTTTGTCCTGATATTTTGAAAAAGGTTACTAAATATTAGATATTATGATAACCTTTGAACGATCACATTTCTTGTTCTTTAATCCTTCATCACTCAAAAGTATAAAAAAGAACAATCTTGGTTAGGGCACACTATACCTTACATGTAGGTTACCAAAGACGTAATACTATATCGATATCGATGAACAACACTAGAGCAGGTATCGATAATATATTATTGACTACTACGCGTCACTTCTTTGACTGTATATGTATTTGTCCAAGCCTCTCCTCCCTCAACCCTGCCCGAATACAGGCGATAGAGACAACTGCAGCTTGGATCGATTATACCTATTTAAAATTGACGAAATCGCTATTTCGTAATCCCCAGTTTCCTCCTCCAATACTGAATCGATTTTAATTATTTTTCAAGAATAGTAATAAGAAGGGCTTTGGCTATGTCTGTCGGTTTTCCTTTTATTATTTATATTCGTCATATTTGTTTTCTGGACGTCTGATAAGGGCAGTTAAAAATGATGAGTTTTTGTGATTTTAGAAGATTTTTAGTTTTTATAATAATTAATTTATGGAGAAAAACGAAACCGAGGGACATACAGTGGCACTTACAGATTGCATGGTAAAATAATCATTGCTCTAGTGTCATTATCCAGAGAGGAAACTGAGGATTACGTTTGTATGGAAAAATCACCACCAGTGTTTCCTCTTAACGTGGTCACTATCGCACCTACATTGCAGCAGTGTACCTATGTACTTGAATTGATTTGGTTTTTTCTATCACTAAATAGTGTTTGTGACGTGATAGTAGGTAGTCAAAAAATTTTACTTTTGTTGATTTGGTTTTTCGTCACTAAATAGTGCTTGTGACGAAATAGTAGGTAGTAAAAAAATGACACGCTTGGTTTTAATACAAATCGTGATACTTGCGTTATCTAACTATATCTGTGGTCTTCATTTGTACATTCTAAAACAGGTTATTAATTTATTTTATGATGCGTAGGAAAGTTGGAACCCTCGGTGAGCGAGTCAGACTCGCACTTGGCATCTTCGAACAAAAACAGCCAAAATGCTATTATATCCTAGGTACATAATTTAATTTTCTGCAAATCTCTTTGTTTTTCAGTGTTGTTCGGTCTCAACGGTAAAACATTAGCAATAAGCAAAATTTTTTTGTTGAAGCTTCATTGTTTTTCACTGTGTTGTTTGACCTTCAGATTAATAGTTTATTAATTTGAGTAAATTTGCCAGCATCGACCGCATTCCATATTGATATTTTTATTTAAAATCGAAGACCATAAATTCTGCTTAATGTTAATTGAACATGTTGAGTTAAATGTTATACGCAGCTATGGCTTACTTGGGTCACTCGCTATACACAATCATGAGTTTTTAAACAAGCAGGGTAGTATTTTTATGTTCCCGTACCCAAAGGGTGCCAACGCGACCCTATTACTGAGCCTCCGCTATCCATCCATCTTTCCGTCCTTCCATGCGTCTGTCCATCCGTCCATTCGTCCGTCTGTCTGTCAGTGGGCTATATCTCATGATCCGAAAGAAGTAGACAATTGAACTTTTCATAGGATAAGCATTTCTATTGCCGGTATAACAACAAATAAAATAAAATCAATAATTGAAGGGGGCCTCCATACAAGAAACGTCTTAGGAACCCTTCGTGTGCGAGTCCGACTCGCACTCTCGTACTTGGCCGGTGTTTTTGTGCTGCTAAAGTGGAAAACAAAAATATTGGTGCGTGCATTCTACGCGAACCGAGCACGAACCGAGCCACGAATGAATTTCGTTGTTGTTCGCGTAGCTTAGACGGACTTGCGAGCCTCGAACGAGCGTTCGGCTCATGTTCGACTGCACCGATTGTCAGTTTTTTCACGAACACACACAGGGATTCACATCACGCTCGTTGTAGGCTTTCGAGCAACAAACGAATTCGGTTCGTTCGTGGCACGGCTCGTGCTCAGTTCGTTAACGTGTTCGTGCAACATTATATGACCCATATAAGTGCCCGTCCAGAAGGGGCGAAATCGTGGCGATTCACTCGCGCGAATGCATTACGCACGTTGGCGAGATCTACTGGGAGCCAATACATTGCGTCAACAAGCATCGCGCGAATAAAAAATACACGCTTAAACCGCATGCACTTCCCCCATACTTTGACTCGTAATACGCGCGAGAGAATCGCGACGAAATCGCCCCTTCTGGACAGGGTCTGTTAATAAGTGATAACCGTAGCCTAAACGCGGGTGCGAGAAATGCTGAAGGCTGCATTGCATTGCTATACCTTTTATTTCAATATTTTATATGAGATGTTCACCAACCAAGTTTTTTGGTCGCTTGCCAAGTCGGTCGAGGTGAATTTCTGCCGCCCATCGCTACCGCCGCTGCTGAAACCTGACGGTTCTTTGGCCCACACAGCCGTGGAGAAGGCAAATATATTTGCCACTCTATTTGCGGGGAACTCACATCTAGATGCGGGTAGTCAATCACCCCCAAAACTACCCTCTTGCGACCTCCAAATGCCAGATATTCATATTCGGCAAAAGGAGGTAGCTAAGGTACTACGCAATCTGGATGTGAATAAAGCCAGTGGCCCTGATGGTATTCGAGCCATTGTCCTACGGAACTGTGCGCCTGAGCTGTCTCCTGTCCTAACACGCCTGTATCGCCTCTCTCTACTAACGGGTCAAGTTCCAAAAGCCTGGAAGCTTGCAAATGTGCAACCAGTGCCCAAAAAAGGCAGTCGTGCTGACCCCTCAAATTATCGCCCGATTGCGATCACGTCCGTACTCTGTAAGATTATGGAACGTGTATTGAATCGGAGGCTCCTGGCATACCTTGAAGATAATGACCTCCTCAGTGACCGCCAATTTGGCTTCCGCCAGAAACGGTCGACTGGTGATCTTCTTGTGTATGCTACACATCTATGGAGCGAAGCTATCATCATGTCATGGAGAGCTATTTTTCAAGCGCACAGGCCACCAGGTATGAAACCTTGACGCTTAGAGAGGCCATGGTTGAGCGTATTAACTTGAACCTGCAAGCAGTCTCCGATTGGGGTAAAGCTAATCAGGTCAAGTTTAATCCCTCCAAGACACAGGCGTGTCTATTCACCGCTAAAAGGAGTCCTATCAACCTCACTCCTTCTTTTCAAGATATATCCTTACCGATTTCCGACCAACTTGTACCCCTTGGCATAACCTTAACTACCAAAATAAATTTTGGTAGTTCTATTGAGTCAAAGGCTATAACCGCTGCAAAAAAGTTAGGCATCCTCTGTAAGATGAAGCGGTACTTTACGCCGGATCATTTATTGCAACTGTACAAAGCACAAGTCCGTTCGTGCATCGAGTACTGCTGTCACCTCTGGGATGGATCTGCCAAATACCAGCTGGAGGCCCTTGACTCAATAGACCGTCGTGCTAGGAGACTAGTCGGTGATGTTTCACTAACTGAGGCGAAATTAACGAGCCTCGAACATCGGCGTAGGGTTTCATGTTTGTCGGTCTTCTATAGGATATATTTTGGAGAGTGTGCTACAGTATTGTTCAATCTAATTCCTCCATCCCCGTTTCTCCATCGAAACACAAGACGCCGGGAGAATTTCCACCCATACGTTGTCGACATCTCGCGTACCCGGACACAACGTTTCGCTTCATCGTTTCTTCTTATACGAACAGCAAAGGAGTGGAACTCTCTTCCGGGTAGGGATTGCAAAATCCGGATTTTTTTCAAATCCGGATTCCAAGTTTATCATCACATATAAATCCGGATTATCCGGATTTTTCGAATTCCGTTTTTTTTTTTGCAATCTTTATTAATTTTGAATTGTACGCGTACTTTTATGCTAAACTATTAGTAGTTTGAAGATGGGTGGTCTATTTTATTGTTTTTCCATTGTTTTTGAATAAATATGAAATAAAATTGGAAATATTCTAAAAAGAAAAAATATGGACTTGCGTTTGGCCACTGAGCCGTCATTAAGGATATTGACGAAACCTAAGTTGGAGCACCCTTAACCAGATGAAACCTATTCACCATGTCCCTGAAAGTGCCTAGATTGTAAGAGTCAGGTAACACAGACGCCGGCCGGAAGCAAGTTCCACTCCCTTGCTGTCCGCATGGCAGGTATGTCAACAACGTACGGGTGAAAATTTTCCCGGCTTCTTGTGGTACGGAGTAAAAATGGGGATGATGGTTGGAATAAGGTTGAACAATTCCTGCACACACTCTCCAAATATATCCTGTAGAAAACCGATAAGGCAAGCAACCTTTCTTCGATCGTCGAGGCTCGTGAGTTACGTCCTAATTAAAGTCTCATCTCCGATGAGTGAGATGAGATGATCTCTTGGTGGCATTAAAAGTGACCAGACCCCCTAAAAAGGAAGCTAAAGCAATATTGCTAACGCAATTCATATTTTCGAATTTACGGCAGATCTTATGCAATTCATCAATTCCGAATCTTTTATTGAATTGAATTGTATATAATGAGTGACTAGTATACCAAAAAATATTTAAATTACGTAGGATCTGACGAGAATTCGAAAAAATGAATAGCGTTAGCAATATTGCTTTAGCTTCCTTTTTAGGGGGGCAGATTGGCATTTGGCGTTCAAATGCTCTACCATGGCCTCTCGCAACAATTCGTTCTAGTCACTGGTGGATCGCGCGCTGGAAATATAGACAACGATGCTATCTTCTGCGTAACCAAAAATACCAGGCTATTTTTATATATGCATATTCATGCAGAAATAAGGTTGCAGAGAGAATTGAACTCTGAAGCATTGATTACCAAAAGGTCTGACGAACACCAGTCTATGACCACATGAATAAACCGTTCGCTCAGGAAATTGGAAACCCAAGCGTACAGACCACCAGAGACTCCATATCAAGGAAGCTTACTTAGAAGTTTGAATTTTTTGAATTTTTTAGATATTTATTTTTACCTTCGTAGAACAATATGGATAGATGTTTCTGTGATTAGCGACAGTAGAAGTTCATTTGGCACATTGTGTTATGAATGGTTTTTGTATAATATGAGCCATATTTGAACATTTCTCGCGGTTTCTCTAAAAACCGTAAAACTTACTATTTTGGGAAATGTACAAAAATAGTTAATCTTAAACAAAAAGTATCAATTCTACAATATGCTAAATGAACTACTGGTCGCGAATCGCTGAAATATCTATCCATATTGTTCTATGAAGGTAAAAAAAAATAAAAACTCAAAAAAAAAAACAAATTTCCCGCCTCGTAACTGATGTTAACCTTAAATTCGAAAAAACCGGATTTGATTCTGAATATTCGGATTTATAAATAGGCCCAAAAATCCGGATTTTTCAGTCATTTTCGAATTTCGAAGTATCCGGATTGCAATCCCTACTTCCGGGGTCTGTGTTTCCCGACACCTATAACCTAGATTTATTCAAGGCCAGAGTGAATAGGCTTTTTCTGGGTAAGCGTGCTACATCCTCGGCCTCGGCATAACTCCTCATGGGGTCAGGCGAAGGTCAAACGCAAGCCCATTTAACATAAAAAAAAAAAAAAACATTCTATTTACAGCAGAATCAGCACCAATGGGGGTATAACTCGGGTTGCTATCCCTGCAAAAATCTCTTCACATCCTTCTTTTCTCGGGGTTCTTCATGAAGTAAGTATGTATCCCAATAGCAGTGCCAATACCCCATGCTGTATACTCTTAGAAATGCTACAGCGCGCCGGGGCGGGGAGCATTTTACAACCAAAGCATCCAAAGTAGGATTTTCCTTTGTATCCGCTCAGTGCGCGACCATTTCATTCCAATGAGTGATCTAATTCCCCGTCAATGGCGAGATGTCCTCTGGTATAGAAGATATCTGTGGATTTCTACCAAGTAAAATAATTTATTATTCTTCAGAATACCGCAACAATGCTTAGTGCAACGAAAGCCGTTCAAAATGCCTTCATAAACTTGGAAGAGTCCAGATCCCTACAATACAGTTTGTATAAAATATTAAATTGTGTACTGTTCAGTTTATCGTTTCGTTACATTCACTCCAATACAAAAGCAAAAAGGTTTCAAGTGTATTTTGCTTTCGAATGAACAAAGGCGTTCATTGAATATTTTGTTACTTAGATATCAAACACTAGAATACTAATTTACTTGTTGATATTATTTACAACGTAATTTTTTAGCATGCATTGCTTTTAGGATTTCAACCAAAAAGCAACCCTAATGGTCCATTCATACAGACAGCTCGAAGAGGAGAGCATTTTTTATCGCGATTAAAATAGAGCTTTATATAATTGAGATATGGTTTACATTTCACTTCTTTTTATAGCGCGCGAGGGCGGCTCTCCAGCATTGAATGCAAACTTGTTCTAAACCTTATTTCAATGATCCTAAAGTCTATTTTTAAACGCGTATCAAAATATGCTCTGCTCTCCGAGCCGGTCTGTATGAATGGATCCTTAGGGTTGCTTTTTGGTTGGAACCCTAAAGCAATGCATGCTATAAAGGTTCTTTATGGTGCTCCCTCCGTCTGTCCGTCCGCCACAGCCGTGTATTGCAACTATTTAATACCTATAGCCATAGGCGTACCTAGCATTAAGTAAGCCACGAAAAAGAAATCATATAGATAAATAAGTATTTTAGTATTATAGTTAAATTAGTATTAGCTCAGAGTATATAAATACTACGTACAAGTATTAGCAACTTATACTCCGTTACTTTTATTACCGTCTAAGAAACGCAGCCCACTTAATGTACCCAATGAAAAGGTACACACGGCAACACATCAAGCTATACATTTCCATTATAAGCTGATCTCGTATTGTATAGGATTTCCGTACAATGAGAGGTCAGCTTATATTGGAAATGTATAGCTTGATCTGTAGCCGTGTGTACAAAACTTTCATAAAAAAAATATTTTTATAAAAAATTTTTTTTATTAGAATTATGAAAAAATCGAGTTAATAATTAAAGTTTACGTATAAAATGGTAGAAAATACCAACACAGAGTACGAGTCGAGTAGATTGCACTCCTAACAGGGCGTTTAAAACTACGTCACTACGTTATAATATTTGTTATTTTTTTTATAATGCAACATATTTTTTTTATGATTGTGTGGGCCACATTACGTTGGCTGCATTTCTAAGATGAATAAAAAGTCACAGAGTAGGGTCCTTTCGCCGGTATCGCGACCACCTTCAGTAGGCGACCATTTGACGTACTACTTTTCTTTAAATCAAGATAATAGTATTCGTAGAGGTAACATAAATAAAAAATAAATCTAACGTGCTTTATAAATAATTATGAAATAAGAATTAACACAGTTTGAAACAAATGGGTTAACCCAGAGCCGAAAAAAATATTGCTCAGTGCGCGTCTTGATTCAGTGGTGAGTGGACGTACCGCAAGTTAGAAAAAAAATAACACGGCGCGCGGTGCTCAAAGGTAAGTTTTATTACTTATTTCATGTTTTACACACAAGTTAGATGTTAAATTGTTCAACCGATAAGTTTTGGTTATTATTTTGTTGTATTTTGCTATTTTTAAACTTATTATTAAGATAAAATCAAGTGGCCGGTAACCGAAATGCTTACTTATCAAAAACGTTAGATAGCGACCACGTGGTCGCCAATCGACGAGAATCGCATTATTTTGTTATGATCAATATGATCCTAATACTTCATACAGGACTGTTACAATTTTGAATGTAGCATTGTAAAAGCTTTTCTTTGTAGTTCTTTGGTAAACGACCACCAGTTTCTTTGAAAGAACTTTGTTTAATTTACGTACGAAATTGGGTGCTAAACAGGTGGTCGTAAACCAAAATAATCGAAATAAAGACATTGGTTTCCGGCCACCATAATTTAGTATGAGAAAAATAACGGCCGCTAACAGAAATTGGTATGAAAGTTCATTGAGTATGCGACCAAGTCTGATTTTTAGGGTTCCGTAGTCAACATGGAACCTTTATAGTTTCGCCATGTCCGTCTGTCTGTCTGTCTGTCTGTCCGTCCGTCCGCACTATGTCTCAAAGACTCTTAGTACTAGAAATCTGTAATTGGGCGTGAATATGCAAATGAGTTAGAGGAAGAGGTATGATACAATCGAGACAAAGGGACCAGATCCTGTAATGGGTATAGAAGCTATTCCTTTGTGAAGTACCGTCTCACCTTGTTCAGGATACCAAGTTTTTTCGCAACAGTCTTAGCCTTTGCCTCGATGGACCATCCGAAATTAAGGTCAGAGGATAAATTGAGACCCAAAAGATCTAGGTTTTTGGATATCGGTACAGATACATCACGAAATGCGGGAGTCAGGTTGAAGGAGCTCCTCTTGGCAGAAAAAAGACAGGCCTGTGTTTTAGAGGCATTGAACTCGACCCTATTGGCGGTACCCCACTCGGCAACAATTTGCAGAGCCGAGTTCAACCTCGTAACCATATCCTCTCTGAGAGACTCTGTTGTGGCCCTACTAGCCCGCGGATCGCATATATAACTCTCTGTGAAGGTGCTGTCATCTGCGTACCCATAAATTCCGGGTTTCAGGAAGTCGTTAATATGCAGCAAAAAAACGCGTAGCAGAGAGAACAGATCCCTGAGGAACACCAGCCTTGATCGCCTTTAGTTCCGACGAGCAGCCATCGATTACCACTCGAATAGACCGTCCACTCAGGAAATCAGAGATCCAGGCGCATAAACTAGAGGGCAGTCCATATGAGGGAAGCTTGCTGAGCAGAATATCATGCCAGACCCTGTCGAAAGCCTTCGAGATGTCCAGTGAAACCGAAATTTTTTTAAATGTTATATTACATAATATTTAGGATATTGTTTAATTCTATTACAACTATTACTAAGTTCCTACGAAATGTAAGATTGTTATTTTTTAATTATAAGAAGACATTACACCAAATGATTACCATATTTGTTTTTATTAAGAGGCAAAAATTAAAATATTTTTAAAGCGATTATAATTGTTTTAATGGCAAATTTTTTATATTAAAATAGCGGTCGCAAACCAGGTCACTGGTTGTCACAAACTGATAAAAATGGTCGTAAACCGACGTTTTCGCTATATTTTCACTTTTTCAGCATTTTATACATATTTTTGTATGAATGTATTTTATTTTATGTTTTTGTATCCAAACTAGATTATATTTGGGACAAATTCACATTAACATATACTATTTTGCGTTTAGACAACATTTTTTTTTCCTCATCTTATGTGGGCAACCCAGCTAACTGGTCGCTAACCGGCGCAATTATTTAAAAAGACTTCTTCTGACTGACTGACAATAAAATATTTTACAAAGGATTCTTGGAAATTTCACACCTAAAGGAGTTTTTTTTATACTACTAAGGTAGCATACAAACATACGCCCGCCTGATGGTAAGCGGTTACCGTGGCCTATGGACTCGCAACACTAGTGGTGTTACAGGGGGGTAAAATAGGGGATCACGGGTGGAACCGAGGGGCGGAAAGCGAGTATTATTATAAAATGTTTAGTAATAAAAAATATATTGAACAATAGTTAGTCTCACCATCACCATATTTGAAAAACAGACAGGTTTTATGCACACGATAATAACAATAGTCAATGTTATCTTAGCTTATTTGTACTATGTAGGTATTAATTGAATTCGCGCAAAAGAAAATTCATTCGCCATATTTGCTATAATTTTTTATGATTTATAACAACATCCTTGGGTTTTGAGAGATACTGACGTCATAAATGGAAACATAAATTTTCCCGATGCATTAAAAATAATTGTACCTACTTGCTATTTATTCATCTAACATGCATGTAGGAAGCAACTTATTTTATGCAATTTCATGACTAGCATATGAAATAAATGTACACAGAGTATTATCGTTACAATATATCTCGTGATCTCTTTTATGCTTTTTGTACTATTTGATAAGCAATGATTATTACATTTATCAATATCTATGCTTCTATACTAATATTATAAGGAGAATATATAACTTCAATTGAAATTTCCAAATACAGATTTTTCTATCACTACGGCCTTACTCATAAACGCTATTTAAGGCTGCGTATAAAGCAAAATAACAATCTTAGAATTGAAATTTACCCAAGTAAATAGTATTTAAATGAAAAAATATTTTTATATGGGTATTTTCATTATATACGCGAGGGTTCTGCCTGAGCAAAAACATAATGGAATGAAATTTCCTCGATAGAAAAAAATCACAAAGCTACCTCTAATAATAATGAATTTTCGGTTTTATTCGTTCATGGTGTATCTAATTAAGACAAAAATTCGATAAATAATATCACTAACATATGACCTAGGGCTGCTACTAACGATTTTTTAAAATATTCTATACTTTACGAGTTATTTAGATAAGAAGCGCTTCGTTCATTTTTGTGCCGCGAAACACGCTATCTCCATCTCATCTCCACGCGAAGATTAGACATAAGTTTGTTTCATCTGACATTGCGATATTTTTCTGGCTTGGTACGCACTCTTAACTAAATCTACTGAATAAATGGTAAAATAAATAACGTCACCTTGCTGTCATTGTCAAACAATTTGACATTATTTAGGTGACCACTTAATCAGCTTATTAGTTAAATAACGTTTTATGAGTAAGGGGGTTAAAGAATACCGCATATACTAAACAAATACATCAAAGAAGGGAAAATCGTTGCTGAAAACACCTCTTTTACTCAATGTGTGTAGTTTAAAGAACGTTGGAAAAATAAGTTTTTTATACTAGGTACTAAGTTGGTAAACAAAGCATTCGGCTCGCCAGATGGTAAGCGGTTACCGTAGCCATATGGACGCTTGCAACACCAGAAGCATGGCTCACACGCTACCGAACTTTCCTCTCTCCCCTATGAGCTCTAGCGAGATCTAGCTGCTGTCGGAGTAGTCTCTGGTTAGATTTTGAGATTGTGAAATAAAAAAACAATCGAAATTATCAATATAAGCTCAGAGTATATAAATACTAATAAGTAAAAGGAGTGTTTTACGTTTATAAATTGCCTTGTTGTACAGGGTTCATGGCTCTGCTAGTTTTGATCGGTGATACCGTGTGTGGACTTACAGGCTAAATTTATTAAACCTAGCTAAATTATAGCAATAATTATAAATACAAACTACTTTTACCATGGGACCAACACTGAAAACGGGAAAAAACAGCTACTGCATACAAAAGGTCTACATTCCAGTAATTAATTGTTAATTGTTTAAAATATAATTGTATTTACCACTATAGTTACTGACATTTTACTATTCTTTTAACAACTCTCCTTTTAGTGGTCGGATAAAATGATAAATAGGAGTTGAAAATTAGATATATTTGCATGCAATTTTTACCACTTTAAACTTGTTTCTAAATGACATATTACTTGGTTATTTCCATGTTTGTATTACATTCATACATAAATTATTATTTTACAATATTATAAACGCATGTACGCATTCTTAAGGTCATAATAAAAAGCCAACGTAAGGTCGATGACCTAGTATATGTACAACGATTTACTTTTAATACATCCGCTGAAAATAATGGCCCACGGTGTCTCACTTTAAAAGTATTGTCATGGGAGGTTTATTTGAGATACAATAAAGTATGTTTCATATATTTTACAGTAAATAGTTGGCGCTATTATTATTCTTAATGCGAGACATTTAGTATTGTTATAGCTATTTTGCATTTCTTTGACAATTACTTCAGTTGCCTTTGACTTACATTTACTAATTTAGCTTACATTAGTCATTCATACATTGTTAATTATTTAAACATAGCATTCAGATGACTCAATGGAACAGTTCAATTTGCAGAATTAATTACGAAACAACAATTGTTTTTTTAGTTGGCAAGTGGACCACGTAAGGATATCGCCTTGTTACGTAGTGATCTGTGACGTAGTGTATTAGTAAATCCACTATCCATTCATGTTTATGTCTTTTTGTCACCGGTCAGCTAGAATTGGCTCAGTTTCAGCTCAAGCGGAGCTCAGCACACGCTTGTATACGCTGCCAGGAGGCGCACACACAGAACACACTTTATATATAAAGAGATCTTGCGAAACCGTTAGCGCATTCGGACTACAACCAGTCCAGGAAGTCACCTTTTTTGTTTTTCATCAATAAAACAACAAGATGCTGATAATTTCGGTAATTATACAATTATTTGTGTTGAAAGTTAAGTGCGGTGCTGACCGATTAAGGGTCAAAATTTAACAGCTAACAGTGTCAAAATTTGCATCACTATTTGTGTTTATTACACTTAGTATTTGAAGTTAATATTTTGTAAGCCTTCTCGTGATTACCTACACGATGTCATTATAGAGTTGATGTCGCAAAAACTAACGAATGTTCAGTTTAACCGTGAGTGTCGTTAGTATGAGGTTTGACCTTTACTTTATCCACACCTCTAATGCATGCATTTGCTTCATTAAATGTATATTTATGTAATATACCTATCTTGGATGCTATAGTTACAGACAGATGGTGTCATTATTTCTTGTTAATAATATTATTAATTTATTCATAACCACTAAATAATTGCGAAAGGAGTATAAATACTTCTACTTTACCGGCTACCAAAAATCTTTCATGACCTCTTATATTGTGCCATTGTTGTAAATTACCAATAAATTTGTCTATCTGTCTATCTGTCTATGTGTGCCAATACTGGTCAGATACAATATATCAAGTCTGCATTTTGAATAATATTCATCACCGCATAGATGTCTATTATACTAGCGTACATCACCGTACCTAATGAAAGGGGAGATAACGCTTAAAGAAACGCATTTGAATTTTATTACAAAAGTTTTCAAATTAATTCTCTTCTTCTTATCTTTTATCAATAGCTGATAATCGTTGCCAATGGTACATACGAGACATTTGTAATGAAGAGAGAGCCATTGTCAGTGTCAGTAAGGCTGAGTTAGCAGACTTCTCATGCCTTTGTATTTGACTAGACGCCATAGTGATTTCATATCATATTTTCTTTCGCCAAGCTAAAACTTAATAAAGCCTAATTTTGACTTGATCCGTATGATTGTAGGAAGGTGTATTTACGGCTGAGTCATCCGTGCGGTTCAAGATAGCATTCCATATATTGATTCTTGAATACCAATGTAAATATGTACCTAATTTAGAAAATTCCAATATTAATATTGAAGGTTATTTTTTCTATGCTTACGATCTAGGTCTATAAAAAACGTATCCTTATGACTAATAAAATAAAGAAGCATGTCCAGATCCAAACATTGATTTGTATAAAAAAAACCAGCAATATATTAATAAATATGAAATATAATACGATAAAAATAGCGAATTTTAGTCCTGTTATTAATAATTACTTAGAATTATTATATTTTTATTTATACAAAATCTACCACTCCAATGATAATATGTTCGCCGACAAATAATTGAACTTTCTGCATAAAAAACATGCTTTTATTCGCTGGCGTTATTTTTTAAACACCTTTATGCGAAATGAATATGCTTTTAATATGGGGAGACACGTTATCGGTTCCTCGAAATAAATTCGGTTCTCATTTCTTCTGACCCCCACCTCATAAGTATATATGATCAAACAGGTTTTCATTTTCAGATTATTGGGATATTAATGTTCTTTTTCCTAAAATTCCAGATCATTGGTGTATCGATGTTGGTAAACATCGTGGCTGCGAGTCCATATGTCGACAACCAAGCAAATACACAAAATTTCGAAATCGACTCGACAAATTTGCCCAATTCTTATAAATTCTAGTAAGTATCATTTTATACTTGTAACAGTGCTAATTTTATAATGGTCTGCTTTTGTGGATCATCATCAGCCTATAATGTCCCACTGCTGAGCACAGGCCTCCTTTCACAAATGAAGGTGAAAGGGAATGGGAAATACTCCACCACGCGTGCCCACTGCGGATCGGTGGAGGAAGGCTAGTGGTCAACCTACTGTTGGAATTTTTCAAAACGCCTAGGAGGCATCCAACTAGCTTAACGACTATCACAATTAAGTGATAACCGAGACCAACGGCTTTACGTGCCTTCCGAAGCACGGAAACACTCGATTTGAAATACCACTAGGCGGTCACCCATCCAGGTACCGACCACGACAGGCGTAGCTTAACTTTGCCGATCGATTAAGAACGGCTAATCATGCTACACCATGCTATGCTTTTGTGGATATTATCATTTAATTATTAAGAACACTGCGTATTGTGGGATGACGATGATGATGGCATGAAACTGCAGAACAGAGGTAATGCAAAGTCAGGAATAGCTTAGTCCAACATCAGACTTCTGGACGTTGGAAATATAAAAGTTATAAAATAATACTTAAATCATTATAAAATATGGGGATTCTTTACTACTGTGGCAGTAACAAAGGTCAATAGCCTATTCTAGAATAATGAAAAAATACCAAACATGCTACTTAATCTATTTACTAAATTATATCTTATTAATCAATGACATAATAATTTATATGCGAGTATCATAAAATGGCTGTTTTAAAAACTAAATCAAATAATTTGAGATGATGCTGAATCATGACTAATTGATTTGTCACGACATAAAAAGAAAATCAAATTTACAGATAAATCATTTAAAAATATTCGATATTTTTGGAGTTCCGTATCCAAGGGGCTCAAACCCTATTGTTGTGATACCAGTTCAAAGACTAAAATCTAAAATTACACAATTAAGTAAATGTGATCATCATTTATGATTATGAATGATGAATACCATCACGCAAAACTGGTAGCTACGAGGACAAGCATTTTTAATTTTGAATATGATTTTATAAACTTATTATATCCCAAAGAAATTGTGTGTAAAAAACATCAATTACAGAAGAATTAAAGAATTACAGTTCTTTTTGTATTAATTAACATGGCTGTATTCATTGAAGTTATAATTGAATGTGGTTCAAAAGTATTGCAATCATTAATGAAATTACAGTTGCCTTTGGACTAACCCGCTGAAAAATATTAAGCCAATACATGTAGGTGATTTATTTATAAACTAGCTTTTACCCGCGGCTTCACTCGCGCCAAATTTAAAGTCACGGTTTCTTTTAATATACCGTTACAGATTTTGTCATCATCAATCATGTGTTTATTTATTTGTTGACAGGAGTAATTCTGCGAATTTTCGAATTTATACATCTATCGTTTATAATTTCTCCATACAAATTTAGAAACCCCCTTACACCTCTTCAAGGGTTGAATTTTCGAAAATCCGTTCTTAGCGGATGCCTACGTCATTATAACTATATGTGTGCCAAATTTCAGTCCAATCCGTTCAGTGGTTTGAGCTATGCGTAGATATGAACAGAAAGAATTTCAGAAGGCCAGTCGAAGCCCTAAAGATACGTGGAAGATTATAAAGCAAATTGCCAATCTCGACAAGAAGAAATCGACTTCATCGCACCTGTTAAAGCTTTGTGATGACCCATCTTTATCTGTTGACAGCGTTAATTACTTTTTTGCTAATGTGGGAAAAGATCTAGCTGCAAACATTGTACCACCAACTAACAAAAGCAGACTGCTGCACACTAGTAATTCCTCCTTTTGCGCAACTAGCCAAATGGCTCTAAATTCAATGGTTTTATACAGTGTGACCCACATGGAAGTAGAAAATATAATTCTGAGTCTGAAAGAAAAGTGTGCTATTGGCTGGGATGGCATCTCTACTGCTGTAATCAAGTCTGCTAGACATGTTCTTATCCCTATTATTACTCACGTTCTTAATACCGCTCTCTCCTTAGGGATCTTCCCAAATGTTTTTAAAATGGCAGTTGTGCACCCCATCTTCAAGAGTGGCGACAGAGGCAGTGTTACAAACTATAGACCAATTTCTGTTCTGTCTGCTTTGTCTAAGATTTTTGAAAAGGTCTTAAACAGTAGATTGTTAAAATTCTTAGATGGAAATAGCTTCTTGTCAGCAAACCAGTTCGGCTTTCGAAGTGGCAAGTCCACGGAAGATGCTGTCCTGGAGCTAACAGATACGATAGTTAAAAATTTTGAAAAGAAACATAAAACATTAGGTATATTCCTGGATCTTTCTAAGGCGTTTGACACTGTCTCTGTCCCTATTCTCCTTTCCAAACTAGAAAACATCGGTATAAGGGGTGTAGCGCTTGACATGTTTCGCAGCTACCTAACAGATCGCTCGCAGTTCGTTGTGATAGATGGTAATAAAAGTAAATTGGAACCCCTTTATTTTGGTGTCCCACAGGGTAGTGTCCTCGGACCTACCCTTTTCCTTATTTATATTAATGAACTCTGCAGCCTATCCCTTCCCAACTGTAAAATTGTTACCTACGCTGATGATACTGCGCTACTTGTGAGTGGACGAAACTGGCAGGAAGTCAGGGACTATTCCAATAATGCCCTCAGAAGTGTCATGAACTGGCTCTCCACAAACCTCCTTACTCTTAACGTATCTAAAACTAAATTCATTCCTTTTGCTCCTAGCCTCGCGTCACTACCCCCTCTCAACTACACTATCGTTGCCCACGTTTGTTCTGGGGATGCTATTTCAGACATGTGCAATTGCAAAGTTATTGAACGTGCATCTTGCATAAAATATCTTGGTGTTATGTTGGATGGTACTTTGTCCTGGAAACAGCAAATTGAAACTACACTTTCTCGCGTCAGGAAACTGTTATTTGTTTTTAAAAAGTTATGTTTTGTTGACTTTAAATCCTTAAAAACTATTTATTATGCACTCGGACAATCAGTTATATCTTATTGCATCAGTTCTTGGGGTGGCTCAGCTAAAACGCACATGATTAGACTCGAAAGAGCTCAGAGAGCTGTCCTAAAAGTGCTTACTAAAAAACCTTTGCGCTTTCCCACTCACGACCTTTACACAATCAGCCAAGTACTTAGTGTTCGACAGCTTTTCGTTCTTCAAACAGTCCTCCGTAAACATTCCCAAACTTTTTATGACGCCCAAGTTACAAATTCGAAGCGTAGATCTGATCGAGTTTGTCAGTATATGTCTCATCGCACAGCTGTGGCAGGTCGTCACTACTATTTTACTAGTCCTATGCTGTACAACAGAATAAATAAGGAACTAAATATACACCAGCTACCTTCATATAAGTGCAAATTAAAATGTACCGAATGGCTCAAATTGTTGTCCTATGAAGAGACTGAAAACTTATTATCGCGTAAATAGCACTATAAATTCACAAAACTCACACACTACATACATTCACACACACTAACTTACACTCACTAACACACACACTAACATTCACACAGTTCATATAGGCACACTTTACAATTACACTCGACAATTCAAAATAACATCTTGTCTTGCATGATAGATTTAAGGTCATCATTTCTTACTGTTTTAGACTCTGTTCATGTTTGTAAAACGGAGGAGGGCGTTGATATCTGCGACACAGTTTTATACTATAGTAGATGTCATCGTTTCAAATGTAATTTGTAATAGTGTTTTATGTGCCTCAAATAAATTTTTATCTTATCTTATCTTATAGATCAGTCAGTCACGGTTTCCTTTTTTAAAAACAGATTAATCAATTTAAATCAATAGCTGCATGTATGAAACAAGGATTGTTAGACATGATGTTTTCGGGAAATCCACCGTAAAAATCGGAAATTTGAATGGTATTTTGTATGAATACTCAATAAAATTCAGTATTCGTATTATTCAGTTTTTCAGTTTTGTTATTTGTTAAATCATACAAATTCAAGGAAACATTCGGTTGAATAAATCCCTTCTCGACAAACTGACTGACTGACTAACAACGCACAGCTTAAACCACTGGAGATAGAGACATGAAATTCACCCAGGTGACGCCGGGCACGAAAACTTGTTAATAATAAATATTAATATATATATTATATTATAAAAAGTGCTTTTTTAGTTATCGGTACATTTCTAATATAATGCAATGTGTTTTTATATTCGACTATATTTGCGATCGTCAAAATAGTTTATTATTAAAACGATAAAGAAAATTTATATATGAAATTAACTTGTATCCGCCGAGATAGGTTTTTCAATGAGTATGACCTTTTCCTAGAAAGGAACCCTCAGTACGCAAACCAACTCATGATTGATCGTTTCACACTCAAAACTATTTTCGTATAACTCGCAACATATTAAACGTACGTGTATTTTACGCCCACCCGGTCCAAGAAATTTATCTCAAATTTGTATATTTCATTGACAGCTGCCTGAAGATTTTGACCTTTATGTCATTTTGACCATTTCACGGTCGGATAATTAAATTACGATACGTAAAATTAATTTATCCATTGATAAATAATTCATTGTTCAAAGACTTATGTGTTCTCATTTTATGTCAATGTCATCATGATCATTATTAATTAATGCAAACAGTTATTTAGGTATAAATTACAATGGAATTATTGCTTAGTCAGATCGTCCCGGGTTAAACTTGCCTCCACCTTGGTTCAAATGACGTTTTTTTTTTGCCTAAAACTCTTTTTGTGTGTTAATAAATGCATTGCGAGACGGTAACAATGCCTCATTGAAATTTTATTTAGCAACAACAATATTTAAGGACTTAAATTATACGTTGAATACATTTTAGCAAAATATCATAATAAATATTTATATTTTGCACTTCATTCAGCTTCATGGTCGTTTGGTAGTAAATATATCTATTATTATTTTCAATTAACCGTTAGATAAAAAAAACATTAAACTAACCATTTCATGACGAACAGAGTCATAATTTTTATATATTATTTTCAAAATTATGCTTTAAGGTGGCCCTCTGTGGCCGGCGCAACTTCAACGCAAGCATAGTCTAAAAGCTTGTTGTTTCATCCAACGTAATGTTTGACTGCGAAAAAAGAGTGACAGCATCAGGGCCGTCGGTTATCAGTCGGTAAATTCCGCTGATCACTCGCGGCCGCTTCGCTAGGTCGTCATTCATGTTTTCGCATTCATAAAACTTGTTCCAGGAGTATACTTCTTGTGAAAAAATCTTACAAGTTTGTGAAAAAAAAGTTAGTTATTTAGAATCTCCAATAAATTTGCAAGCCTGGTATCTAAATGTTTTCTTTACTTTTAAAATTTATAGGTACATTAGATATGGCCAAAGTTCAGGCAAAAACGCTGTTTTTCGGAGGCTTTGACTGAATTTGTTACACACTTTTTTTAAATTACGCCTAGATACACGGCTAGATATAGTGCACAAGATACTAATTTGTTCAAAACATCTAACGAAAAATGTTTAACAACGCCATAATAAGTACAGAGGTTTTGTATGAAAAGTATGACGAATTGAGTACTCTTAAGGAATAATTAAGAACAATGTTTTCAAAAAATAATAATTACACTAAACCATTAGTTGTGCCTGTAATTTTGATAATTAATTAATTTATCTTTGCCATTCAATGAAAGTAGATAATGCTTTATTATATCAAGATTAATCTTGAAAAAAATTAGATACCTATACATAACATATTTAGGAATGATAAAATTGTATAGCTAAATGCTGAATCATCGTTTAAAATATTCAGTGACATAAGATTATACCTATTAAAGAAAAATATGTTTTTAGAAAAATAATTATGGTTTAGTTAAATGGAGTACCCATTTAACTAAACCGTTTTTACGTAAATATAATATCGTCCGAAACATGGATGTGCAATGCATTAATTTTGACTTTTGCTCCACAAGGTTAAACGTCAATTGATTACTAAAATACCTACCTAAAGTCGAGAAAATAGATGCGATAATAATTTATTAGCATAACCTTGATGTAATGACATTTTGAAGGACTTGGTGCGGTCGATGTTAGATGTCACAAGTCTCATACACTTTATATTTTATGATTAGAATTTAAAACTGCTTTGAATTGGAAATTCATGTTCATATCATCGTTATAGGATCGGGTGTGCTAAAAAGGAAGCTAAAGCAATATTGCAAATCGAATTATATATTGTTTTAGCTTCCTTTATAGCATTGTTCTACATTTATTGTTTCTCATTCGCTCACCCGTGTCGCAACATAATGGTGATTCTGTAAAAACTTTCTCTATTACATAATCTGTACTCTCATTAACCTAGGGAAGTTTTGTATCATCACGTTTTGACGACAAGAGATGCATTTTAAATGAATTTTTACAGTCACGCAAATACATTTGTATTAGCAAGATGATCTAACTGGCAAGACCAACTCCAAACAACTCGTGCGGTGATGACCTAAATTTACAGAATAAATTGATACAAACTTTACACAACGATATTATCTTCTTTAGAGTCTAAAATTAAATCAAACCTTAACTGTTATTGTGACAATAACATCGATATTATTTCAAACGGGTAAATTAATTGTCAACTAGAGGATAGCAAGGGATTTATTTAACACTAACAGAATGAAAAATGGAATACTTTCAGCCCCTAATGATGAGTATCAATAAATTTTAATGTTTAATGTTATAAATTTCTATTAGAAAATTTCCCTTCTGAAGCTGACAATAGACATTTAGATATAGTTTTGTTGTGTTTTTACTTGAACTGTCTTTCGTCCAAATTAATCTGGAAGGAGCACTACCTTCACTGACCTTAAATATTTTTTTAATTGCATAGCTCATGTCATAAAAAGAGGTCAAAAAGGGGCACCTAGCAAAAGACAAATAGCTATTTAATTTTTTTTTTCGGCGGCCATCTTTTTATTTATAGATATGTTCTAAACAAAGAAACAAAACTATGAATATAAAATAACACAAAATATAATAATATTGATATTGTCAATCCGTTATGAATATTCATTTAGACGTGTGTTCAAATAGCGAATAGAATGAAATCGTAAAATCATATGACAAATATTTAATATTTACGATTTGAAAGATATTTTATATGGATTAACAAAAGATGCCATTACTGTCATAATGCATTACTTTATTGAAGTTTTAAATGTATTATTAAGTTTATGAAAACAAATAAAACGGAATAGAAATTAATTTGTCAGCAATATAAATAGATAGATAGATTATACTTTATTGCACACACCACATAAAAGAACATAACATTTAACAAAGAACACAAAATGGCGATCACAACATAAGCAGCCTTATCGTCCTTCTGTATAAAATTCTTCCCATGTATGGAAGGCTATTGTAACAGGTTGATTTTTTTATATGTTATTTTAGTAGAGTCATTATGTTTCCTTTTAAAAAAACTACACTACAATAACTTTGCTTATTTATTTACAAAATTTCGTTCAATTTGCTATACTAAATACACAAACACGTGGCATCATGTCACTTAGGTAAAAAGTACAAGATGAATAACAAATCCATTTAGAATATTAAACGAAAAGGAAAGCAAACTTTCGATGAATCATACAACATCACCATATAATAGATCGTTGACGAAAATATTTGCAGAACAAACACAGTGGAATGTGATGTTTATGTAAATTGGCCTTTATATTGTCCTTACGTGTATGTTTGTAACCTGATTATCCGGATACGTGATTCCTCGTTTTTACTGGCATTGTTTTGTGGAAAGCTAATATTTTTAAATCAGTCTTCCAATACGGATATTATATTGGGACCATATAGTCAATGTGGTTTATTTATTGCCAATGACTGTCTGGAGTTGCATCAAATCTATCACAAAATACGGACATAACGTGCTTCATTACAATACCTGTTTGCATCATAGCACTGGTTGCGTTCCGTGTCTAACAAATTAAGTTATTGTATTTTAATAATTCAGATTGATAATTTTTATTTGACGTAAAGTACTATAACTTAAAATTATAAATTTGAAGGTGATATTATATCCATCGAAACACTTATATTTGTGCCTCGTCTTCGTAAAAATTATATAATTTTTAATGATGTAAATCTAGCTTTAGAGTCAATAAAAAGTTTGAGTCTGATCAGACATACACACAAAGAGACTTTTTATATTTATAAATCAAAACGATTAGTTTTTATATCACACGTAAAATTTAAGCGGCTGTCAAAATTAATCTCATCAGGAATCGATATAATCACAATGGTGCCACAAAAAGTAGATTAGTGACAATGTCGTGCGGGGAAGTACACAAAAACAAGGTATTTGGTACGCCTTCAAGTTGAACGTCCGTCCGCGGTTCGAATACCCTTACAGAGCCGTTATTTGGGTAGCTAAGTAGATATACACGGTAGGTAGGAAGGTACATGCCCTCAATTATGCTGCACATGCTACATACATTTATCCATATAACAGATTATGGCTACGTTTTTTTGTTTTATCGTCTTCGTACCAATACCAAAAGGCGTTGCGTTTTTGTTTTAAGTAGAGATAAAACTTAATTAAAGATCATACAATTTATATTTATTGCCTTAGAATTTAGATGAATAGTAACTAACAAAAAATTAACCTTTACTCAAATTCTTACAAAATAAAATAAAAGAAACCCACCAAAAACATTTTCATGTAAAATGTTTCCAAGACGAGACCATATGGCTCGCAATGTCAAACAGTTATAAGATCTCATGTAGAGCCAAGCTTATAACTCTACACGCCCTAACTCTACAAGGCTTAACTTCACAAACTCTACACCTTAGTCAAAATATGTGGCTTGGCCGTTTCGCTACAGTCACATAGGCGCAAGGTGAAAAATGTATTCACTGTTAATTAATTTTCTGTAGTACAATAGTTTGCAAACGGCCAAGCTACATATTTTGACTACGGTGTGTAGAGTACATGTATTATTATCATTATCCTGGTCATCTTAAATTGCCTTTATTTTTAATTAAATTAATTATTTCAAGTTCATTGACGATGACATTGAAGTATATATTTTAGTTTAATATCTAATTAATTTGGTCTCAGAGCGCCTACATCTTTGGTGCTAGCACTACACACACAAGTGTTTTTCTTTTTATGAAGTCACCTTTACTCTTAACATGAGGCTTTATTTATCAATAGCAAATATTAGCATGAACTAATTATACCAACACGCTTTGTATACTATCAATATTTATCTTTTGCTTGCATTGATTGTGGGTAATATACCTTATCTAATGACGTAATAAAATATATTATGCAGGAAATAATATAATAATTAAGTTATAATGACTTCATCACAGTTTGTAGTTATTTAGTATAGTAATAGGTGCAATATTCATTCACATAAATATAACTTTTAAAAATTTATACCTATTCAATTACCGAACAAAATAAATCTTAGTTTATAATGAAACATTAGCAATAAATTCTAAATTTAATTTTAATTTTTAAATATCATTTATTTTTATCGTGTGTGAAGAAATATCACCAGGTAATTTATTTATTTTGTATCTATCGAACGATTGACACACCTTAGTATGGCCATTAACATGACTTCACGTTTAGTTGGTCATCAGACGAGTGTAAATACAATATTAGTAAGTATCGATACATGGATGTGTGCGTCAGATATACACCGTGACTTTTTATTAGTCTTAGAAACGCAACCCACATAATGTTCCCAATGAATAGGAAAGGTACAAATCATTACGAAAAAATATTTTTTGATCATTTGTATATTATTATTTTTTTATTAAAATGTATTAGAATCGCGATAAATCGAGTTAATAAATTAAAGTTTACGTATAAAATGGTAGAAAATACCAACCCAGAGCACGAGTCGAGTAGACTGCGCTCGTAATAGGGTGTTTAAAACTACGTCATGTATCATAATGAATAATCAATAATATTTGCAATTTTTTATTGACAAAAATGTTCAAAAAAAAATTTTTATTTTCAATAATTACCTATTCATTGGGTATATTATGTGGGCTGCTTTTCTAAGACGTATAAAAATTCACGGTGTATAGCTAATTGAAAACAAATATATTGGTAACGATCCTCAACAGTATTTCAAATTTCAATAGACACTAATGTAGGTATCGATTTCGTAGCTATCTGCGTTGATGTCTTTTGTACTGTGGAATTAAACTTATTCATACAGATTTATTTAAATTTGTTCTTTAATTATATTAATAATAATTTTACACGTCCTTAATAGGTATGCGTGTTTATGAGACTAACATATTTTTTTATTCTAGTTATGACACAAACGACGGCTCGTCGAGGACTGAACATGGAGTCATAGAAAATCCTGGAACAAACGACGCTGCTCTCGACGTGCAGGGTGCGGTTCGCTGGTACGACGATAAAGGGCATCTCTACCAAATGACGTATAAAGCAGGGAAAAGAGGCTACCGAACTATTATTAAAAAACTATCATAAAAAAACATTATGAAAAAGGTCATAAAAAAGTTGTATGTAATGAAGAAAGACTGTACAAAAATCATAATATTTATAAATGGCATAATAATGTTATGTTTTTAACATAAAATAGAGTCATAATTGATACTTCACAATGAAGATAATTCCCGTTTCTGAAATTGATGTTCCTACATTTATTATTTTTAAATTTAATGAGTCATACGTTATTTGGGTACGAAACATTATTGATTGAATGTGTGACTAAAAGTTTAATGGGTAATTTCAATGGTACTTATAATAGTAACCACCTTTTAAACAAAAAACTTGTATAATATTAATTCTTCTCAAAATCCTTTCAAAATTGTAAATAGATATTAATTTAACTATTATTTATTGAATTAAAGACATTCTAAGCATAGTGATAATCAAATAAGTAGCAAAAAATATAAATGGAGAAAAATTAACGTAATTTAGTTTTAATTATGGTACTATTTATTTAAGGAATTGTCCAACCTTATTCCACCATCCCTTTTTTACACCGAAACACAAGACGCCGGGAAAATTTTCACCCGTACATTGTTAACATACCGAAAATACGTACACAGCGTTTTGCTTCCTCATTTATAACGCTGACAGCAAAAGAGTGGAACTTGCTTCCGCGTCTGTGTTTCCTGACTCATACAATCTAGGGACTTTCAATGCCAGAGTGAATAGGTTTCTTCTGGGTAAGCGTGTTCCATCGTCATCGTCCCTTATGGGCGGGTCAGTGGCCAAAAGCAAGCCCATATAATAAAAAAAAACATGAAACAGTGGCTTTTATTTAAATAAAATAGATATATTGTTTAACTAACTTCTATTTTATTTAAATAAAGATTTATTAATATATTGGATGCTTGAGGAAAATTCCTATTTATTTTAGGCACGTAGTTTTAAGATTATTTCTTAATTTTAGCTTCTTGATTAGGAAAATAATAGTTGCACGATACCATTTTTCTTAAGATTTCAATAATAATCTAGCTGATTGTGCTAATTTATAGCTAGGGTTGCCACCGTTCCACGTGAGGCGTGACGACCCGATTCCTTAATAGAATAAAAATGTTAGTTTAAGGAAAGAGTTTAACGACCGTGGTTTAACCGGCCCTGCAAAGATGCTAGACAAAATAAGCAGACTTTGTATGAGGCTTGGACCACGGCCCGAACTAATCAGGACCCCAACATCTCTGATGCGAAACGAAAATTTAACGCTGCCTCGAGGTTCAGTAAGCGAATGACTGCTAGGGCTAAGTTTGATTTCGTCGGTAGGTTTGGTGAGAGGCTGACTAGCCTTCCATCTGGAAGTCGCGCTTTCTGGTCTCTTGCCAAAGCTGCTGAAGGAAACTTTTGCCAGTCGTCCTTGCCACCACTCCGTAAGCCGGACGGAAACTTGGCCCATAGTGCAAAGGAGAAAGCTGACCTTTTGGGCTCTCTCTTTGCCTCGAACTCGACTTTGGATGACGGGGGCGCCACACCGCCTACCATCGCGCAGTGTGCTAGCTCCATGCCGGAGATAAGCATTACCCAACGGGAGGTCCGGCGGGAACTGCTTTCTCTGGACATCCATAAGTCGAGTGGGCCAGACGGCATACCGGCAGTGGTTCTGAAGCGGTGTGCTCCTGAATTGTGTCCAGTATTGACGCGTCTTTTCGCACTTTCCTACACCAAAAAAGAAGTCCCGTCTTCGTGGAAGACTGCCCACGTGCACCCAGTGCCCAAAAAGGGCGACAGATCAGACCCGACGAATTACAGGCCTATCGCCATCACCTCCCTTCTCTCAAAAGTCATGGAGCGTGTGATCAACACGCAGCTTCTGAGATACCTGGAAGATCACGAGTTGTTGAGTGACCGACAATATGGCTTCCGCCACAGTCGCTCAGCTGGTGACCTCCTTGTGTATCTCACGCACCGTTGGTCACTCGCCATCGAGAGCCAAGGTGAGGCTTTGGCAGTGAGCCTAGATGTGGCGAAGGCGTTCGATCGGGTCTGGCACAGGGGTCTTCTCACGAAGTTACCAGCATATGGGCTTCCCGAGGGATTATGCAAGTGGATCGCCAGCTTTCTGTCCAGCAGATGCATAAGAGCCGTCGTCGATGGTAGCTGCTCCGATAGCATGGACATAAATGCTGTCGTCCCGCAAGGCTCTGTGTTGTCCCCAACACTGTTCCTACTGCATATCAATGATATGCTGTCTATTGACGGCATTCATTGCTATGCGGACGACAGCACAGGGGACGCTTATTACACGGGCCGTGCAAATATCCCTCGTTCCGAGGTGGAGGAAAGCCGCGAACGGCTGATGTCTGAAATCGAGAGTACATTAACTAGTGTCTCCGATTGGGGTCGACTAAACCTAGTCCATTTCAACCCCACCAAGACTCAAGCCTGCGCGTTCACCGCTAAGAAAACCCCATGGTCTGTGGCTCCACAATTCCAGAACACCTCCTTGAACATCAGTCAAAGCATCGGGATCCTTGGCGTCGACATTTCTAGTGACGTTTTGTTCCGAAGTCACTTGGAAGACAAGGTTAAGCTGGCATCCAAAAAGCTCGGAGTGCTCAACAGAGCGAGGCAGTACTTCACATCGGGGCAAAGGCTACAACTTTATAAGTCACAAGTCCGGCCTCATATGGAGTACTGCTGTCACCTATGGGCGGGAGCACCTGGATACCAGCTTGGGCCTTTAGACTCGGTTCAGCGACGTGCCATCAGAATTGTTGACGATCCCGAGCTCACAAGCGGTTTAGAGCCCCTTAGTCTGAGGAGAGACTTTGCCTCCTTATGTGTGTTCTACCGCTTGTACAACGGAGAGTGTTCTAAAGAATTATTCGACTTGTTGCCCACTGCTACCTTCTACCATCGCAACTCTCGCCATCGACGGGGAGTCCATCCTCACATATTGAAACCAGAATTGTTTCGAACTGTGCGGGCTCAAAGGAGCTTTCTTCCGCGGACGGTCAGATTGTGGAATGAGCTCCCCGCCGTGGTTTTCCCAATGGAGTACAGCATGGGGTTCTTCAAAAAGGGCGTGAAGAGATTTCTTCAGGGTCGGCAACGCGCAAGTGATGCCCCTGGTGTTGCAAGCGTCCATAGGCTACGGTAACTGCTTACCATCAGGCGGGCCGTATGCTTGTTTGCCACCTTAGTGGTATAAAAAAAAAAAAAAAAAAAAAAAAAAAGTAATTTAAACATTTAATTTCGACAACAGAGAAGCATAACAATTCAATTATATTAATGCATCAGAATATAAATCGCTTCTTTGGCAAGATTCTTGATATTGATTTATTATTGGATAAAATCAAAGTAGATATTTTATGTTTTACAGAGACATGGCTTAAACCAGAAACTATATACAAGAAAAATAAAAACGGACAGCCTTCGTTAAAAATTAATGATAAAATTGTATCAGATAAGTTAGAAGTAGCCACTGCGTTTGAACATTTTTTCTCAAGCATACCAGGGGTAACTACTCAAAGTCTCAACTCGTGTCCCGACTTGGCTGAGGCTTTACTTGAACAACATATTCACGAATCATTCCCCAGTTTTAAATTTAGTTACGTTACTGCTAGTGATATCTTAAAATCATTTAATTCTCTTAATCTGAAATGCACCGAAGACTTATGGGGATTATCAGTAACGATTTTAAAATCAATAATAACAGTAATTGCACCTTTAATGTCGGATATTTTTAATGAATGCATTGATCAGGGTTCTTTTCCAGATTTAATGAAGTTAAGTAAAGTAGTGCCAATTTTCAAGTCCGGGTGTAAAGATAATCCTTCTGATTATAGACCAGTATCCGTACTTCCAGCACTTAGTAAAATCTTTGAAAAACTATTGCTTAATCAAATGTTAGGCCACTTTAATAAACATAAGATACTACATAGTCATCAGTTTGGTTTCACGAAGGGGAGATCTACTTCAGATGCGGCTGCAAAATTATTGAAACACATATATGAAGCTTGGGAAAATTCACAAGATGCAATTGGCATTTTTTGTGATCTATCCAAGGCCTTTGACTGCGTTGACCACCGTACTCTGCTCCTTAAGCTAAAATATTATGGTATTCGTGAGGCGGCTCATGATCTTGTTCTATCTTATTTAAGTAATCGCCAACAAAAGGTAGGAATTTGTGATACAACATCGAAGGGATCTTTAGTTAAAATGGGGGTACCCCAGGGTTCAATACTAGGTCCATTTCTATTTCTAGTGTATATTAATGATTTACCATCTGTTGTAAACGGTCTCTCAGATATAGTCTTGTTCGCTGACGATACTTCATTTATTTTCAAAGTAGATAGAAAAGACAAAGAACTTATTAAAGTAAATGATACCATGTCAATAGTCTCAAAATGGTTTGCTGTAAATAATTTGTTATTAAATTCTAGGAAAACTAAATGTTTAAGATTCTCCCTTCCAAATGTAGTGCAAGTAGACAGTCAGGTATTAGTAGATGGCATCAGTTTGGAATTAGTTAGTAAAACAGTATTTTTGGGAATCACATTGGATAATAAATTGCAATGGGGTCCTCAGATCATTAGCTGGTAAATTAAGTTCTGCTGCATTTGCTGTTAGGAAAATCAAACAATTGACGAATGTCGAGACGGCTAAATTAGTTTATTTTGCATACTTCCATAGCTTTTTATCTTACGGCGTATTACTTTGGGGATCTGCAGCAGATATTGAGACTATTTTTATATTACAAAAAAGAGCAATTCGTGCAATTTATAGTATGGGTGCTCGTGAATCATTAAAGGAATTATTTAAGGAAATAAACGTTATGACCGTACCATCACTTTATATCTATGAAAATATAATGTACATACGTAAAAACAAAGAAATGTATAAAACAAAAATGGAGACTCATAATATCAATACAAGACAAAAATAGAAATTAGTTGTTCCGTATTTTAGACTAGCTAAAGTTCGTAAGTCATTTCTTGGCAATAGTGTGCGCTGTTATAACAAAATACCACTTGCGGTGACCAAGATGACTGATTTTAAATTTAATTTACATATAAAAAAAGTTCTGAAAGAAAGAGCTTATTATAAAGTAGCCGATTATATTGAAGATAAAGATGTCTGGAAGTAGGTAGCCGCACTCTGCACAAGTGCACCTTGCTCATACTTATACAAAAGCCAGTAGGTCAATAATTGTGTGTTTTGTATTTTTAAGGTTATTATTTTTTATTTATTTTCTTGTTCTTTTTTCGTCTGTATCTATGCTTAGGTATATCTTTTTTATTTTTAATTATTTGGAAAAAAAAAGCCAAACATAGTCAGATTGTCCAAAAAATATATAAAAAATGTAACCTTGCTGAGTTTCTTGCCGGATTCTTCTCAGTTGAAGGCCGAGTTCCGAACCGGTGGTAACTTCAGTAAATTTGACCTTCATAAGTGCCCTTCTGGGGCCTAAATTGAATAAATGGCTTTGACTTTGACTTTGAAGCGTCCCGCTAAATATGTGTGCGGGACGCCAATTGTCCCGTGTTATGGAACTGCTATACTTTCAGGCAGAAATACTCGAGGTAACTTTTTAATCAAATACTTTTGTTAATTGATTCGATTCGCAATTCAAATCCAGCACCAGAGAGATTTTGTACCTCAACGGAACCTAAAAATAACCTAAGTTGGACCATGCTAAGGTGCAATGATTATAAATAGCAGAATTACAAATTATAATAAATGTTGAATACCAATGCAAGGATTTTTACGATTACTATGTGTTACTGAGTAAAAAATACTTAAATGTGCAAAATCACAAGAAAAGCATCTTAGTTGACTCAGTTGTTTTTTTTTATGATTATTTAGTAAAATTCTAGAAAAATATTATTAAAATTAATTATAAAAAAGTGATGGATTTTTTTTTATTGGTTTATCTAATTTTTACAACTTTTTAATAATAACATTCAATAAAATATACATACACGTTAATACGAACTCTGGTGATGACTCTACATATTTTACGAAGGCATTTAGTACCGCTTCCTAAGAACAGAATTATCTGGGGGCACGGGAGTGCCCCCCGCCAAGACAGCCAAGCGAAGCGCAAGGGCACTACCTACTTTTTCTCGAAGTGCTTCGTCGTTTTTTTGAAGCCTCATAACTTGGGTTTGGATTATATCATATAAACAAAATTCTCGAAACATGATGTCAATAGTGAACTTATTAATCATATTAAGTTTCAATAACATAGCTCTTATACTTTAGATTTTATTGATATCTAAAAAACCCCGATTTCGTCACTGACTCACTGATGATCATCAAAACTCATAGGGTGCTTCCGGAAGTCCCAGAAACCTGAAATTTGGTGTGTAAGCTTGTACTAGTACACAATCAACAAAAAAATTACAAAACATGGAAATTTCAAACAAAAAAAAACTATAGTATCTTACAAAAAGAAGTGAAATCCCACCAAAAATATTTTTATGTAAAATGTTGCCAAGACATTGGCCGTTTCGCTACCGTCACTTGTAGTAGTTCTTGTAGTAGTGAAACGGCCAAGCCACATATTTTGACTACGGTGTGTAGAGTTTGTGAAGTTAGAGCTTGTAGAGTAAGTGCATGTAGAGTTATAAGCTTGGCTCTACATGAAATCTGATAACTTTTTGACAGTGCACGCCATATGTCTTGGCAACATTTTACATAAAAATGTTTTTGGTGGGATTATCTCTTCAGGGAATTGTTCAAATTGCGGAAATAATTATAATTAGGTTGGGGCTTCTTAATTTAGGTCTGGCAAGTACGCAGAGGATTGGTTTCTAACTGCAAGTCATCTATCTAATGTTTATTTTTAATTGATAAAAATTGTATATCGATCAGAATGAGGTCTTACGATATCGTGGAGCAATAATGGTGAATAACAATTGACACGTCGGGGTTGTTTCATTGATAGTTTGATCATTCTCCGTATTTTTATAAACATTATTAGCCCGTTAGCTAATTAGTACCAAAATAATTAATAATCCTATTATCGCATATTCTATTACACGAAGCTTTTATAAAATATAATTTGTTGGATATGGTGCGCATTTTGCGAATGTGTGAATTTGTGCGTTCGTTGTCACATTTCATCACTTGATTCGAGTTATCACCTCGGTTACATACAATTTTGGCATGCACATACTTTGTCAATTGTTGTAACATCTACAAACAATCACAGTATTTAAGATGAACACGTAGATTTTTTCTTCACTATCATCCACATACCGAAGACATTTGGATCTGTTCACCATGTTCGCTCTGGTAAGTTCAACATCACCTGATTAAAATATTTAGAAAATAATAAAAGAAAACAATCATAAGGTTGCATAACTATATTCAAAATGTTTACTATAAAGCCTTGCTAATATTACAATATTATTAAATTACAAGCTAAAGTGAGCTTTCCCGAACAAATAAATATCATACCTACGAGCTCTAACCAAGCTGTTCGTCGGAGATGATAATCGAACCCACGAATTCGAAATGGTATCTACTCTCACAACAAAAGCCGTAACACTCACTTACCTTGATTCAGTCTTAATTTTTTATTAAATACTTAAATTTTGTTACCAATTTACCTTACGGGAAAAAAAAACTACATAATATGTTGACTGCGAAACCTCAAATACCATTCATAGCCAACACAATCTACAAAGTAATAATTTATGTATGTACTCATTATCACTGATCTTTCTAGAAATTATTCGTTTTCGGCATGGCTGTTGTTGCTCTGGCTGCTCAAGAATCAACGGAAAAACCAGTGGCAGAAATTATAACAGAAACGACCCTTGTAAGAGAAGATGGATATGACTTTGCGTAAGTTATCTGAACAAACATTCCCAATTAAGATTAAGGAATCAAGTGAAAAATATAATTATATCCTAAATGAAATTAAGATACAGGCTATGTACTTATATAAAATAAGACTTCTTATTTTTTTTCTTAAATATTCATGACCTATACGTTCCCTCCTCAAAGGCACTGTATTTAATTTAGTAGCACCTTATATAATTTTGATATATATATTTACAGGTTCAAAACAAGTGATGGTGTATCACGACAGGAGCAGGGACAGCTGATCACAATTGGGGACCACCAAGGAATCGGCATCAAGGGCTCCTACTCCTACACCGCTCCTGATGGTCAAGAGTATGAAGTCTCGTTTACCGCCGACGACAAGGGCTACAAACCAACAATCAGAATTGTGAATGGTAGTGGAAGTCAATAGTAAACCCAAAGATAATTAAACCTTCCGTTTTTTATTTATAAATAATAATAATAAATATCCTGGAACATTCCTCACACACGGTCATCTGATCCCAAACTAAGCAGAGCTTATACTATGGAAACCAGATAACTGATATAATACATATACTACTTTTTGTTTGTAAATACATACTTAATATACATAATTACACCCTGACTCAGGACATACAGACATGTCCATTATTGTCCATGCACACAAATGTATGTCCTGTCTGGGAATCGAACCCACGATCTGCGGTGCGATAGTTGGAATCTTAACCAACTGCGCCAAATGGCACGTTATTCAATTTATTAAAGGTTTTTATTATATTTTTACTACTACTGCCATATTGATTTGATCATACTAGCTTCCATTCTACGGAATTCCGCATTCGCGCTCCCAAGGGATATATTGTTTTCCCGGGATGAACAATATATAACATATTCTATATGTGTGACAAAGGGTTTGGAAGAATTCGGTTTTAGTATGGAGCCTGGCATTCCTATCGTTCCGCCATTTTGATTTTATTTCAAAAATGGCGGCCACGGATGAGTTATATAATAAAAAAGTAATTTTAAAAAATGTAATCTAATCCTAATCTGACACTTATTTGAAGTCAGCGAAAGAGTACGATCCAAATACCTGCCCATATCATATTTGTTTCACCACTCTATGCAAAGACTGCCAGGGTTCTTCCAATACCCCTTTTGTCTAGTCCTAAAACGAATGATGAATAACACTGCCGAAATAAAATAATTTGAATAAAATATGATTTTTATGTTTAACCTACTACCTAAACAAGTACAATTTCTCAAAACATAATATTATATTATTATATTAATTGTAAGTTAAATCAGAGTACTCCCAAGTATTAAAAATAGTTAATACCTACATACAAAATTAAATACTTATAGGGATGTTTGGTACAGGATTAGGAAATTAGCAGTAAATATTTTGAATTTCTACGAAGAAAAACCTTATTAGATGTGTGTAATTATTTTAATTTAACAAAATTGTATAGTAGAAAGAACATCTTCTTAAACCTTCGATCTTCTTATCATCTCTTTGTGAAAACGTTATTTATATTTCTTCAGCAGATTAATCAGCAATAATATCCGAACACTCCTTCCATCGAGAAATTGTTCGATGACTCTTTCTGAAATAAGTTATCCGGGCTTAGATTTTATTCTAATCATCACATTTAAATTCAAAAGCTTAGTTAAATCATACGTTTACTATTCTTCAATAAATATTCAGAATATCAGTATTGGTTTGGGTCATTTATAATCATTTTATATACTTTGGCACTCCCATAAAAGCTGATATAAATTAAATTTTGAAACAACTATAGCTCGTACACTGGAATATCAACAGTGTGATTACTAAAATCGTTTGCATACCCAAATTTATGAGAGATATTATTTACAGTTACAATATCAGATATAAAAACAGGCAAAAAATTAATCTTACCCAATTCACCAACATGCTTTTCAGTGATGCCAAAGGAGAACTGATTCAACGTTTGCTAAAATTGCCTTAAAATACCACGTAAGTACCAGCTCTACTACTAGAAATACAAATAAATATAGTAACATGATAATAAGTCGAGGCACGAATTGACAAAGTGACAAGTCACGATTTTCCGTAATTATCTAAATCATGATTACTATAGTAGAAATTACAAACTATTAAGAACAAGAAAGTGAGCACTTTTTCCCTAGATAATTAAAACAACTACATTAAAATACATAAATTATTAAAAGAAACAAAAAACCCGACAGAGTAAAACAAAAATTAACTTTTGCAGGTTTTGAAAGGTTGCAGTCGGGGATAAACAAATATTACAAAAAAAATACATACTTAGGTTATTGCTTTGTCCTCGACTGCTTTACAAAATTCAAGTTTTATTCAAAAAGATTGAAGAGCTTGTTTTTCTCTTTTCAGTTAATTTTTGTTTTACTCTGTCGGGTTTTTTGTTTCTTTTAATAATTTAATTTATTTCATACTGTTTAGTTTTATACATAATGAGTTGTATGTATTAGTAAGTAAATAAGCGGTACGGTAAAGTAACGCTAACAACCATCGCAACTTTGTGAGTTACGTACGGTAACCGCTCAGTACCTACTGTCCTTGCATTAAACGTGTTTTTTTGCAGTTTACGTCAAAACGGCAGCAGAAAAGTATTATAATATATATATGGAAATGGGCTGTTTACAAGCTTTCATTTGATACCCATATTGTTATAATAACGAAATTTTTGTTTTTAATACCCCCCCCCCCCCTCTTTTTTTATTTGTAAACGCCATAGAAAATAATATAGTCTATGACATTCCCACAGTTAAGACAAAACTAACGACACCTCATATGTTTAAATCCATCAAGCCATTTAGGCTGCAGAGCGTGCCAAAGAAATAGACATACATACATACACTCGAAAAACCCTTTTTCCGGTCAGTCGGGTAAAAAGTTAATTATTAGCAAAAAACTGAAAATTTAAAGCTAAAACGTGGCCAAGTTACATATCTACCAGTAGACATATTTTCGTACCTATATAAAACGAGGTATGCCCCCATATCGGTGATATTATTTTGCGCTAAGGTTTTCAATTACGACTGTAAACCTTATAGGTATCTTTTCGTATTTAAATACAAATTTGATTAGGGAATGAGCTTTGTGTACTGTACTATACCTACTATTCCTTATTCGGTGTCACTTTTGTAATTTAATATCGATGTTTTAATTAACTCGGGAACAAATAGCTCAATTTTTCAGGGTTTCGTAACCGAAGGGTGCCAAACGGAACCCCATTACTAAGACTCCACTGTCCGTCCGTCCGTCCGTCCGTCTGCCTGTCAGTGGGCTGTATCTCATGAACGGTAATAGGTAGACAGCTGAAATTATCAGAGAGTATTTATTTCTATTGCCGCTATAACAGCAAATAATAAAAAATAAATAAAATTAAAAATACAAGAAATGTCTTTTTTATTCATAGCAAAGTTCAGTTAGTTAATATTGTACGGAACCCTCCGTTTGCGAGTCCGACTAGCACTTGGCCGGATTTTATTTATATTAAATAGTTTCTACTATAGTCAAATTTTAGAAATTCGTGACATTTCACTTTATCAATTCGTGTCTCGACTTATTATCATGCACTTTATTTATTTGTATTTCTAGTAGTAGAACTAGTACTAACAAGGTATTTTAAGGCAATTTTAGCAAACGTTAAAACAGTTCTCATTTGGCATCACTGAGAAACAAGTTGGTGAATTTGGTAGGTAAGTATTTTTTTCGTGTTTTTTATAGTAATTATGGACCTACACGAATACAACTTCAAAATTTAATTGATTTCAGCTGTTTTCGGAGTGTCAAGGTATAAAATGATTATTAATGAGCAAACCAATACTGATCTGAATATTTATAGAAGAATAAGAAACGTATGATTTAGCTTATGTTTTTACATTACAATACAATGTTTAAAAAAATACTAAGCCCGGATAACTTATTTCAGAAGGAGTGTTCGGGCATTATTGGTGATTCATCTGCTGAAAAAATGTTAATAACGTTCTACACAAAAATATGATTAGCAGGTCGAAGGTTTAAGAAGAAGATCTTTCTGGTATAAAATTTGATAATTAAAATAATTACACACATCTAATAAGGTTTTTCTTCGTAGAAATTCATAATATTTCCAACTAATTTCCTTATCCTGTAAGTATTTTACTATTTTTAATACGTGGAATTATTCTCACTTAAGTTTAAATTAGTAATTTTATGTTTTGAGAAATTATATTTGTATATTAGGTAAATCATAATAATCACATTGTATTCAAATTATTTTATTCTGGCAGTGTCATTCATCATCCGTTTTAGGACTAGAGAACATAATATAGCTTAATAATAACAATGAACATATTTGGTTTAGCAGCAAAGTAGACATTGGAAAGTAATACTAATTGTAAAGAGTATACAGTTTAAGATTGAGCGGGGGTAGGCTGGTCATCGGCTTTCTGTTCCGTGGGCTGGTATCCATTCTTGTCGGCGACGAAAGAGACAGAGATATGTTGGCCATCGGGAGCAACATACTTGTAGCTGCCCTTTACCAAGAGACCTTGCTGGTCAGTGTCGTTCTTGTACTCGCCCTGCTCTTGCCTTGAAGTGCCGTCGCTAGTCTCAAACCTGAGAAAATGTGTTCGTTAATAAGTGCAGCAAGAGGATGAAAAAAATATTGTTCAGATGTCTGAGTTTATTTCTCTTTGCATTAAACATAGAGAGAATTATGTTAAATTGTATTTAAAATTACGTTTCTTTCTTCTACTATTAAGTCAACATAATAGTTAAATAGAAGACGAAAACATAAACCATGTGTTAATTTTGCCTTGTTGCTTAAATCATAAATTACCCATAGTACTTTGGGTATCATAAAATGTACCACGCAATTCACAATTGATCGTAAATAATACAACATTAGGACGACGACTAGGCGAACCGCAACAATGTTAATGCATTATGTTTATACCTAAATGGTAACTACTCATTAGTAAAACTCCTTTTATACATAAGCAATATTTCGTGATAACTAAATACATATAGGTTGAGTTACTAGAGGACATTTGGTATTGCTGCTTTATTCCTTAAAATTATCATATAGCAATGTTATGAGTCATAACATTGCTATGGGATATGTTATACCAATTAGAGACTATTATGGTCATAACTTATGAGTATAATATTCTCTGGTAGAGCATGGAAGGTAATTACAATACGTTCAATCCATAGATCTCGAGTTAAATCTAAGGTCAGTTTAGGTGAGTATTCTAAAACGTAAATTAATGCTTCAGTCAAGTTTTGAATCGAGATTTAAAAAAATGAATTTGGAACTTGCACCATACATATTAGGTATATTTTCGATTAACACGATCTATTCTTGAGACTCGATCTGAGTTTGATCTCGTTCTATAATCTTGATGAAAATTTGTATGAGCAGTGTATGAACTCGGAACATAAAATACTTTGTAAACTAGGAACGTGATTGAAACTGCAGATATTATAAATATCACGTTATGAAATCCACACGACCAAAAACCGAAAGTTTAACATAACTTTCATGTTTCCTATTTACCATTCTTGTTACATAAAGTAGAAATTTTGTTCAAGATTGTTTATCTTTTTAGCAAAATTACTTGGTATTGTTACAACTCCCATGATCTTTAGTTTTACGACTACACATACATGACACGTGGAGTCAGATATACACAATACTGTAGATAAGGTATTTTACTTAATATACGTATTTTTTTAACGTATTTAAGAATAAGTATTTAGAGTATGATCTGTTTTAAATTTCAACTACTGTAAATCTGCAAATATAACAGAGATAGGTGATTAAACTTACTCGAAATTATATCCATTGACATCGACATCAGAGTCCTGTTTGACGATTTCCACAGGTGCCTTGGCATCCTTGGCTGGGTCCTGCGGCACAGCGCACACAACGGCTAGAGCAGCCAAAGCGAAAATGGTCTGAAAATAGTAAATTAAAATATTATAATATATGCCAAATTTACAGTAATCTGGAATCTGTCACAAAACTAGGATAAATAGGCGGTTATTAAAATGACCACTTCATGATTGGATTGATTGAGATATGTTCTACATTTTAGTTTAGTTGATTTTGATTATATAATAATCATTTGTTGGCTTTGATCTAGTTTATTTCACAATATGTTTAATTCAAATTAAATTCACTTACAATCTTCATCATTTTTTTATGATTTGTAAAAAAAATACGGATTGGAAGGATGTGTTGATTGGTGGACGAGTCCTGAACGTCTATGCTCTGAAGTGGCAACCTGGGCTATAAATATCGTTTCAATGTATTGACAATGCGATGTTTCGAAGTTTCATTGGGAGGCAAGGTGTTAATCACAATCATGCAAACAGTTTATTTAAGTCCACGAAAATGTTACGGGGATTTGTCAATTGTGTAAATTGTTTGCCTGCGCCGTCGCCGCGCGCCGGCCGCGCCCGAGCCGTGCGTGTGTCACTTAACCCACATTTCTTGTAAAGCCCACCAATTTTTTAATTCTTAAAGAAATCATTAAATACAAACACCAATATGAGGTAAGCAGAACAAATATTTTTATTTCAGTGAAGTTGATAAAATTCCGTGAAATTGACGGCAGTTTTTTTTTAAATATAAGTCCAAAAATATAAATATTATATGGAACTGAAACGCATCCTTTAGGGATGACTTTTGCATTATATAATTTGTAAATAACTTAATGATAAATAAAAGAAACAAAAAACCCGACTGCGTAAAACAAAATATTACTGAAAAGAGAAAAACAAGGTCACATCTATAGAATTTTGAATATTACTTGAATTTTATAAGGTATTGCTGTCGGGTATTTGATTGAGGGATTCCTCGTCATTTGTTCTCGGTAAAAGTCATCATCATCTGCATGCCCTGTTCCCAATCATTTGGGATCGGCGCAATATGTACGCTTCTGCCATTTGTCTCTTCTATCGTCATACTGTTCTCGGTAAAAGTATCGACAAAAAAACCAATCAATTGCGAGTCGGACTCGCGCACCGAGGGTTCCGTACGTTCGTTGATCACGGGAATGGAGTCTCGAATATTTTCCCCCATTTTTCTGATTATGTTATTTTTTTATTTGATGTTACTACAAATTTACGGTTTTCCTCCTTTACTTATGTGGTACATGGCCTTGATTCTTGCCAAATTTCATGATTCTAGGTCAATGGGAAGTACCCTATAGGTTTTGATTCCCTAGCGATCGTCAACATATTCGGCATAAACGGCCGTTATACGGTTTTTAAAGAAACCGTGAGAAACGTTCAAATATGGCTCTTATGCAAAAAACAGTCATACTTAACACAATGTGCCAAATAAACTTCTACGGTCGCTAATCACTGACACATCTATCCATATTGTTCTACAAAGGTAAAAAAAATCTCTAAAAAATAAATTTCCCGCCTCGGTACTGATGTTTAACCTTAAAATGGATTTAGTGTAAATATTTCAAGAATTATGTAAGCCGACAGACACATCGAACTTATCGGTAGAGCCAGGCGTAGTCCGGACGTATGTATTTTACAATGTACATACATAGCTTCATCAGTAGTACCTATTTATTTTCCAGGAACATCTTTCTCTCTCAATGCCCACCATAAAAATCTGGGAACTCGATTATAAGGCGCCGATCCTACAGAGAGAGTTCTAGAGTTCCGAGTTCTGCATTCCGTGTTGACTATTGTGCATACAGCAAGCAGTCTAGAGTTCTAGAGTTCTGCAATATTCGCTACTGATCGCATATCATACACTTTTTTTACTTTCAAAGGCCCCACCTAGCTTACAGTCAACTTGGAATGCAGAACTCGGAACGCAGAACTCTAGAACTCATCTCTGTGGGATCGGCGCCTAATATCTTGTCAATAAAAATGTGCAGGTTGTT
The DNA here is from genome assembly GCA_951394255.1 of Polyploca ridens. NCBI lineage: Eukaryota > Metazoa > Arthropoda > Insecta > Lepidoptera > Drepanidae > Polyploca > Polyploca ridens. The sequence goes on from OX596250.1 coordinate 9,791,368, forward strand.
GTGTTTTCACACAAAAGGTTTACTATCTTATATTATACCATATTCTTATAAACAATTTTTTTTCATTTATCAGTTATAATAGAAAAGAAGATGGAGGATGGATAGAGGAGGCTGTTTCATAAAGTACGATGCAAGATGTATGTCATTTAAAGTAAACAGTACCCGACAATAATAATTAAGATCTACCTGCTCGAGGTCATTTCAGCAAATGCGCAGTTCTAAGTGATGTGCACTGCAGTACGAGATAGTAGCTAAGTACTTACATAATACAGTTACCCCAGTTTTAGGGTAAAACAAATATTTTTATTAATAACAAAGAATGTTTTAAGAGGTCTAAATTACCGTCAATATTTTTAAGAATAAAGTACAAATTTAATAAAAAGTTTCGCTACTACAAGAACTATTGTATTACAGAAAAGTAATTAACAGTGAATACATTTTTCACTTTACGGCCATGTGACGGTAGCGAAACGGCCAAGCCACATATTTTGACTAAGGTGTAGAGTTTGTGAAGTTAGTGTTGTAGAGTTAGGGCGTGTAGAGATATAAGCTTGGCTCTACATGAGATCTGATAACTTTTTGACTCGGTAGACAAAAGGACATTTATAATGAAAGATTTCATTTTTCATATAGTATTAAACATTCTTGGAATATACATTATAACTACCAACATATAACACACAAACAATTATCTTGCACTCCTCCCTATCGCTATGACTATCTTGAAAATTATATATATCTATAAAATCCAGCTCTAGTTCTGTCGAAATATGCAGCAGAAGCTCTCTAGCTCTTGGGGTGAGAACTACAACATTATGTTTAAATTCGAGGTCTAAGATCTTCTGATCAGGCGACAAAAGTAAATTATGGACAATATTTTCATTTGTCGCTGTCCTTTTCACTTTTCAGGCATGGTCCTCTCTATATTTCCGAAAATCTTTTTGCGGGCTTCTGATGCTTCTTCCGACATTTGACAGTTTACAAATAGTTACGTAGTATTTATTCCACATCCTGTATAAGACCTACGATTATAATATATGCCATGAGCGTAAGGTTACGTAAACAAGGACTTTAAAAATCATAGTACATGCTATTATTATTTACTACTTCGTTTAGATCGTTCGTATTATAGCGTACCGGTTATCTGTACAGTATTACCCAACTTATATGGCGCGTCGTGAATCTTCGTTCGCACAGAAAAGAAAGTATGGCCCCGAAGATTAACGAAAGAATGCTTAAAACTTACAATCAACCTTAGATCACTACTATAAGGTTCATAATACACTGCTGCTGTTAGTTCCGTCTCCCTCGCAAGTCACGCCCCTCCGCACGGCGCGCGCTAACATGACGGCAGCTGTCGGCCAATAGCGTTTCCCACGCTTTGAAAATGTATCTTCTGCGCAGGTACATCGGTAAGCCATATTAATTGGATACTACTGTACGAGTATATCGATACATAATTTCCCCCTATAGTTATATCCTGATGTTTTAAAACTTTAATGTCCAAACTAACATACATATACATAACAATAATTTATATACGTATGTACATATTCGTTTATTCTTAAGCAAACACAGCATGCAATTAATTAATATCCAACGATCTGTCTACATTAATATTTTATGATGATCATTAAATATATTGCGGAATTTAAATTGTGAATCTGCGTTGTTACGCAGAGCCACTCAATAAAGATGCCATGATACCAAAAAAAAATAGTTATTGTGTAGGTAAGTAGTTACTTATGTATACCAGAGCCATCATTTGGAGATAAAGAATGTAAACAGACATAAAATTTTTATTTAAAGAAATTATGTTGATAGCTACTTTACCGACCGCTTTCTTGTACCACGAATCACACAACGACAGGTATCGTCGACAAACTGGCGTCATTATTGCATGCGAGAGATAAATATCCTGGGACATTAATATCCTGAGACATTCCTCACACACGGTCATCTGATCCCAAACTAAGCAGAGCTTACTATGGAAACCAGATAACTGATATAATACATATACTACTTTTTGTTTGTAAATACATACTTAGTATACATAATTACACCCAGACTCAGGACATACAGACATGTTCGTGTACACAAATACATGTCGTGTATGGGAATCGAACCCACGACCTGCGGCGCGTAAGGTGAACCCGTCAAAATGATCGCTCGCTATTGTAATGTACAGTAGTACCTAACTAATATGGCTTACCGATGTACCTGCGCAGAATATACATTTTCAAAGCGCGGGAAACGCTATTGGTCGGCAGCTGCCGTCATGTTAGCGCGCGCCGTGCGGAGGGGCGTGACTTGCGAGTGAGGCGGAACTAACAGCTGCAGTGTATTATGAACTTTATAGTAGTGATCTAAGGTTGATTGTAAGTTGTAAGCATTCTTTCGTTAATCTTCGGGGCCATATTTTCTTTTCTGTGCGAACGAAGATTCACGACGCGCCATATCAGTTGGGTACTACTGTAACTCAGTAGAGATCGGTTGTTTACATATTTTTTCTTGACTCAATGGCTCTGGTATAGTTACATATTCATGAGATTTGACTCCGTTAGGAATTAGTTGATTATAGTCATTGAGTAAACAGCCCGTGGAGTGCGCGACTCGTCGGCACGTTTTTGTTACAAACAAGTCACCGATTTAAGTTAGGAGGAACCGGTTAAAATTGACTGACGCAAAGACAACTGATTCTTGTATATTGTTTTAGAGTTAATTAATCTATTTTGATAATTATTTCCTTAATAAAAATAATAGCAAACATAGCATAAGTGCAGGCAATGGGTTAGAGTTTTTTAAATAAAATAGGTTTAAAATATTAGATGTTAAAACAGAGAGGTACGTATCCAATCAATGGGCTAGAAGAACCGCAACCAAGTCTCTCAAAAAGACATTGTAATCGAATAGGGCACCGCCAATAGGGTCGAGTTCAATGCCTCTAAAACACAGGCCTGTCTATTTTCTGCCAAGAGGAGTCTCTTCCACCTGACTCCCGAATTGCGTGATGTATCTGTGCCGATATCCAACCACCTTGATCTTTTGGGTCTCAATTAATCCTCCGACCTTCATTTCGGACTATTCAGACGGTTCATCGAGCTAAAGGCTAATACTGTTGCCAAAAAACTTGGTATCCTGAAAAAAATGAGACGGTACTTAACAATGGAACAGCTTCTAAATCTATACAAAGCTCAAGTTTGACCATATATGTGGGATGGCTAAGCCAAATATCAATTTGCCACTTTGAACTCGTTATAGAAGCGCTCGATAATTGAAGATAACGATCTAACGAGCGAACTGCAAAACCTGGACCTTCAGTTCAGATTGCAAGTTTGACGTTTTTATACAGATTGTTCCTCGGAGAATGTGATAAAGAACTCAATAATTCACTAGGGGTCAGGAGGGCCTCCTCCGATTTGTGGACGATATCCGTCTTGCCGTACCAAGCATTTCGATTCTCTCTCTTTTCTTATACGCACGGCAAAACTGTGGATTGCTCTCATGGAAAATGAGTTTCCAAACACAAACAACATGGGTATGAGGATGCCAAGATAAATAAATTTGTATTGTTATAGAATCCCGACACACGACATAGTCAAGGTTAAGAGCTGGTATGCTATTCTGTAAAAGGTAAATCATCTCGAAAGTCATCTCGCAACTCACCTCGCAAGCCGATTTGGCGTGTTAATTATATTTCAGAATACCAAATCCTATTGAAAAACGTCAAAATACTCACCTGTCGTAGTTCATCTCACTTCCGTCATCACTCGGTGGCCCTAGTGTCGAATTCAATGATTTTTAAGAATAAGAAACTCTAATCTCATCGCGGATTCAGAAGTGATATTGCAAATGAACTTTACAGAATACCACTACTGAAAAGAGTTGATTAGATGTAGATACCTAAGTAAACACATGGAAATAGGTATGTATTTGATTACCCATTGGCCCTAGCTGATAATGATATTGACATTACCATCGAATTACATTGACTTGATAAGTACCTACTTACCTATCTGTTACATCATTATTAAAATAACCAGTTAAAATATCATCCCAAGATTTACCTTGGCATTACGATTTTACCAAACTGCTCATTAGAATGACGTGTACAGTTTTTTTTAAATAATGTTAATTGTTTGTGAACTTTATTATAAGAATACAATATTATTATATTTATAACCTCGAAAATGTTAAGATATAAAATAGATACCAATTAAATTAAATTAATTTTAACTTGTCATAAATGTTCACAAAAATCTAATATTACCTATACAAAATTAGCACAAGCTATAGAGATATTAGATTATAAAAATCTAATGCGATGAAAATAAATGAGTAGGTACCTTCATTTAAACTCCTATAGGAACCTACTCGTACTTGTAATATATTACCTACACACGTGTAGGTAACGTAAGTACCTATTATACACATTTCAATTTACTATGTCAACGCAATCCACTGCGCATCGTGTCTAAGCAAGTCATAATGCAGTCAAAGTCCGGGAGGTGGCTGTATTAAATAGGAAAACACACTAATTTAAAGACTCAATCATTTTAACAACGGAACTCAATAAAAGAGAAGTGTGAAAAAACTTACACAATTTTACCCTTACTTAATACAATGTTACCCTTAATTTTTCAAAACGAACTATATTAAATGTATGTGGTGCACGCTTGAACTTATTTAAGGGGATACATTCCAAAACTACAAAACTTGCCCAACATTTAAATAAGGAAGTAAAAGGTCTACCCCCTTACTCATAAAGTGCTAATTAACTAATATACTGATTAAATGGTCACGTAAATAATATCACATTATTTGACAATGACAATAGAGTGACGTTATTTACGTGACCCTTTAAAAAGTATATTAGTTAAATAACGTTTTCTGACTAAGGGGGCTAGTCCATAATTTGACGTAGGTTTCATCTTTTAAAGCGATGGGTAAATTATCCCTGAAAAATACCACTCCATTGCAACCCGGTTGGCCCTCTTTACCCACCAAAATATCGTGCATGAAGCATATGTTGTGAGGAATTTTATCCGTGAAAAATTAAAACCATTTATTTTTCCTTTTAGACAGCTAATATATTTTAATTGACATACATGTTTTTTTATTTGACAATACAAAAACCATAGAGAACATTCAACTGATTCAACCTCTAACATCCTCCCTTTTTGTATAGTCTATTATAAAAATAACAAATACTAATTTAACAAACAATGTAACCCAATTCGGTTCAATATTGTTATCATAGATGGCCTGCTAAGAGCCTTTGTTAAGAAATCAGCACTTTGAAGTTGTGTACCAACGTGCTGAACCTTAAGTCTTCCATCTGCAACTAGTTCTCTCACATAGAAGTGTCTGATTGCAATGTGCTTTGTTCTTCTGTGCAGTTCAGGATTTTGAGCCAATTTCACAGCGGCGTCATTATCAATTTGCAGTATGGGAACATTCTTCAGAGCAGAAATTTCATTAAATAGTCTTTGCAGCCATACTATTTCTCGTGCTGTCTCGCTTGCTGCCACTATTTCAGCTTCGGTCGAAGAAATAGCAACTGATGACTGTTTACGACTTGCCCAGGTGATAGGTCCGCCAGCATATAAACAAAGGATGCCACTGGTCGAGCGACCGTCCTTGACGTCTCCTGCGTGATCGGAGTCACTAAAACTTTCTAGTATTCCAGACTTGTAATCCTTTTTGTACGTTATTCCATAGCTTGATGTACCTTGTAGATAGCGCATTATTCGCTTTACCTTTAATACATCTTCTTTTGAAGGATTTTCTAGGTTTCTGGAAACAACGCCGACTGCGTATGCAATATCAGGTCGTGTTCCTACCATGAGATAAGCTAAGGCACCAACAACTTGTCTATAAGGGTATGACTTCTCGTCTATTCCCTCTATTTCAGACTGTCCTAGTGATGCATCTCTGATTATAGGTGTAGTTACTGATTTACAACTGCTCATCCCAAATCTAGCTAAAACCTTTTCAGTATAATGTTTCTGCGTTAAACTTATGGAGCCATCATCTTTATATAGTAGTTGCAAACCTAGATAGTAGTCTGCAGGCTTTACGGTTATCTTAAACCTTCGTTTAAGTTCTGCCATAAACTTGTCTGCATCCTTCTGTTTTGTTGCAGCTACGAGTCCGTCATCGACATATAATGCCAATATGATCTTATTCTGCAATCGCTTTCGAATAAATAAGCAAGGATCAGTTTGACTTTGTTGAAAGCCTATGGTCTTCAAGTAATCCACGATGCACTTATTCCAACATCTTGGTGCTTGCTTAAGTCCGTATAGACTTCTCTTTAACTTGCAAACTCGTTTAGTTCCGTCATTGATACCTTCTGGCTGTTTCATGTATATCTCTTCATCGATAGATCCATTTAGAAAGGCAGTTGTGACATCAAATTGAGTCAGAGATAAACCTTCGTTTGCAGCAACGCTTATGATCGACCTGATTGTCGTCATTTTTGCAACAGGACTAAACGTTTCGTCAAAGTCAACTCCGGGTTGTTGGGAAAATCCTCGAGCAACAAGCCTTGCTTTGTATTTATCGATAGTACCATCAGCGTTCGTTTTGATTTTATAGATCCATTTGCATGAGATAGCTTTGCGATCCTTGGGTAGATCAACTAGAGACCAGGTTTTATTTTCTTCTAAAGACTTAATTTCACTTTTCATTGCTTTTAGCCAATGCTCCTTGTCTTGACTCTTAAGTACGTCAGTATATGTTGTAGGTTCATCATTTTCAGTTTTATCATCTACTGATAACATTACGTAGTCACCAAGTCTTGCAGGTGGTCTTAGCTTTGATCTGTCTCGAAGAGTTATTTGTCCTTCATTCTCTATTTCTCTATCTGGCAAAATCTCATCGTTTATCACTTCCAAGTGTTCTGGTAATGTTTGATCTGTTAAATCGTTGTCCACATCATCAGTTTCATCATGCTCATCTTGAGTTTCCGAAGATAATTCTGGGATTCCGTTACTTATCTCTATATCAGGTGTATCTTCAAACGATTCAGGAGGTATACACTCTTGAAATGTATCTGTACTTTCACCTACTTCCTCCCTTACATCATGAATCGTTCGATCATTCTCCTCCCTTGCAAAAAGATTCGTTGGTAATCGTAGACTTATTTCCATCTCAGAGTTTTCCTCAACAGATTTTGATCCAATATTCAATTTCGTGTCAGATCTGCCGATTGCTGATTCTTGAAATATTACGTCTCTTGAACGTACCAGTGAATTTCCATTCAGAAGACGATACCCGTCATCATTATCATAACCGATCAATAAACATTTTTCTGCTTTCTTGTCCAATTTCGTACGCTTTTGCTTGGGTACATGGGCGTAACAAGGACTTCCAATGATTCTTAAATGACTTATCTTTGGTTTTTTGTTAAACCATAATTCGTATGGTGATTTACCATCAATAGGAGTGGGTCCTGTACGATTCAGCACATACGCTGCGGTATTTATAAGTTCTGCCCAACAGGCAATAGGCAACTCTTCGTGCGCGTACATCATAGCACGTGCGGCTTCGACAAGCGTTCTATTCTCTCGTTCACTACAGCCATTTTGCTGTGGCGTATATGGCATAATCAATCTATGCTTGATGCCATACCTTTGTAGTATTGTTCGAGTTTTCTCGTTATCGAACTCTCCACCATTGTCGCTTAATAGTTCTTTTACAACATGACCAGCTACCTTGCTTTCTTCTAGCATCAGTTGAAGCTTTGAATGGACTTCAGACTTCTGTTTCATGAAGTATACATAGCGGTATTTGCTGAAATCATCTTTAAATAGAACGAAATAGCGATATCCTTTGTAAGAAAATGGAAAAGGTCCACACACGTCTGAATGTATGATCTCGCCAGGTATTTTTGCTCTGTCTCTGGTTCCGAAAGATCGTCTTTTCATTTTTCCAAAGCTACAACCTTCGCAACATTCCTGTGTATTATTCGGTACCTTAATCTTCAATTCCCTTTCAATTAGCTTCTTTACATGTGTTTTGCTTTGGTGTACAAGTCTCTCATGATAAATCTGTAATAAATCCTGGCGTGTCAGTGCATTAATTTCGACTAGAATTGGTGGCATTACATTCTTCACATTAAGTTTAAATAGCCCTCCTCTTTTCTTTCGAATGCCTGTAACTTTGACTTGACCTTTAGATTTCAATCTACAGAACTCAGGTTCAGATTCGAATAAACTTTGCGGTAATCTATCCTGCGCTGCTAATAATGAGAATAAATTTTTCTGCAGTGTTGGCACGCACCACACATCGCATAAGGTTATCATTTCTTTATGATCTCCAACCATGGCCTCTAACTTTATACTTCCTTTGCCAGTTGCTTCCACTTTTTCACCATTTGCTGTCATTACGGTATTCTTTGAGCTAAAAACTTCAAACGTATGAAATAAATCTCTCCTGAATGTGACGTGGCTTGTGGCTCCACTGTCCAGATACCAATTATCTTTGTCAGGGTATAAGCATCTATCAACTTTCATTAGGACTGTATTATTTACATTATTTGTATCTGTGTTTGGCTTGGGAGGTCGACCATCATTCAACCACTTAGAGCATTTTCTTACCTTGTGTCCTTCTTGACCACAATAATTGCATTTAATCTTTTTATTGTAAGCCTTTACTTTCTTCTGAAAAGATTTTACTGTAAGAGCTTGGTTTTTCACAATTGTAGACGTAGAAGCCTGTGTATCTAAGTTTCTTTCAAAGGCACAGAGTTGTGAGGTTAGTCTCTCTATAGTCCTCTCCTTTTTACTCATAAGTAGCCAACTAGATTTGAAAGTAAGGTATTCCTCTGGTAAAGTATCTAAAATCTTACATATCAGTAGTACCTCTGGTAACTCATTGTTTCCTTCTAGCTTCATAATTTCTTTGTTCAGTTTGAACCAAATATTCTTTAGCTTTGAAAGATGTATAGCCATATTGTCATCCAGTTGCTTCTTGTACTCAAAAAACTTTAGACAATTGTCATAAATTAGATCTTCACTATCTCCGTCGAACAGCCTTTTAAGTTCTTCCCATACTTGTTTTGATGATTCAAAACGCATTACTCTTTGTACGATTTCGTCTTTCATGTTGCTCGTTAGAATGATAAGTATCGTGCTATCTAGTTCTTGAAACTTTTCTGAAGCAGTTTTGTCATCTGTATCTGTACATAAAGCTTTTTCATATCTACCTTCTAATAGATCTATGGCTTTTGGGATTCCCTTCAGTAACATAGATATTTTATACTTCCATACCAACCAATTGGTGCCATCTAGGTTTCCAATGTTAAATCTCGTGATATCTGGTTTGGTTGCCATATTCACTATTAAACACTGTTATCGTATTTTATAATAATAATAATATCGATCTTATAATCCTAAACGCTCTGCTACCATGTTGTGAGGAATTTTATCCGTGAAAAATTAAAACCATTTATTTTTCCTTTTAGACAGCTAATATATTTTAATTGACATACATGTTTTTTTATTTGACAATACAAAAACCATAGAGAACATTCAACTGATTCAACCTCTAACAGCATATATGTATTATTAATATCGTAACACAACTTAAAAACAATAAGATAACCATCATTTTACTTTAAAACAATGGCTTTTACGATAGTTTTTGAGGGGCTGAAATTACTATAATCCGAATCCCAACAGGTTTGGTGTTGGTCCACCAAGCTTTCTCGTTTATACCTACCAATTATTTAAATTGATGAAAGTATACTTTTAAATAGCCACCTCCCGGACTGTCAAGTATAAGTTGAAATATTTTATCATAAAGTTCAAATTAAACTTAATTACTTAATTAGTACGTAAAACTTATTTGAAACTAGTTTTTGCCCCGTGGTTTCATGCGCGTTTCCGATGGATATCTTACATGAATATAATTTAGACTGGTCAGTTGCTTCTCACTTTATTTTTTGATATAGGTACCAAATGAAGTCTTTTTACGATTACGTCACATCTGTGAGGCTACGACCCTTTTGTTGAGGATACAAATAGGTATATACACGTGGCATTTTTGTTTATACCATGTCTACGTGTATTCTATAGCATTACTAAGACTAACACGAAAATTGTACTACAAAATGACATCATGGATCGTTTATGCAAAATAAAACCATTGAAATTTGATAAATTGTTGTCGGAATCGGATTACATGCATTTTTTGCTATAAAAACAGTCACGAAACTATGAATCCTGCATCCAACATGCATCCAACTCATAAAAATTATGTATTTATTAGTTTTAAACTAATATTATATAGACGATGCACGTTTTCATAAATACTAGTGGATAAATTCTCTTTACGTATTAATATAATAAATAAACTATAACATTATGATTATGTTTATCATGTATGTGTGTCAAATGCATGTTTATTTTATTAAAATAATGTATTTATAATGCATTTTTATATTAATATATTAGCTTTTCCATATAAACTTTAACTATGCCAAATCTCACAGTTCTCCTTGCGCTGAATATAGACTTAAAAAAGGATCAATAGTTTTTGCTTCAAGGACGTCCAAGCTCTATATACCTATTATAGGTAATATATATTTTTAATAACAATTCGGCAAGATTTCCAGGAAGTTGGCAGCATTTGCCAATAATTTCCATGACGGGTGTTAAGATAGTATCGGCAACGCGCGATTGATCCCCTATGGTATTGCAAACGTCTATATTAATTAAAAGGCTATGATAACTCATCTTGGTAGTGAAGTCGAATTCCGAGACAGAGCTTGAACTTTTCATGAAGTAAGATATCTTGAGGAAACCATAGCATAGTGGTAGGCAAAAATTGATATATTTTATATTTATATGATATATAAATCTAAACTTGTCAATAGTCACAGTGATAACAAATTTTGTGTATGTAGTAGTTCCCCCTAAGTTTCTTTTTGCAGACTTAAGTAAGTCATGCTCAATTTAAGGCCTTTGCTTGCGGCGGCGTCGTGTGGCGGGTCACTCACTTCCCTCCAATATGGCGAGGAGGGCGATGGCTGCCACACGCGTCATACTTGTGAACAGGTGCTGCTTGTGGGGACTGGTCTGCTTAAGTTTGCTATTTACTTATTAAATATAGATTCTGTCTACTTTGTAGTTTTGCCGCCGCGGCGGGGCATACAATTGTTGTCAGTGCGATTAGAATGTAAATAACTATTATGGTAATTAATCTAAGCTTGTTTTGAAAAGAGTAATTGCTGAGTTTATTACCGGCTCTTCTCAGTAAATGCAACCTTCCGAACCGGTATTAGAGTATAAGAGTCAGACTTTTCATAAGTGCCTGCGATGGTTTATTTGAATAAATGATCCTACCAAAAACATGTTCATGTAAAATGCTGCCAACACGAGACCGTATGGCTTCCACTGTCAAAAAGTTATCAGATCTTATGTAGAGCCAAACTTATAACTCTACACGCCCTAATTCTACAAGCCCCAACTTCACAAACTCTACACACCGTAGTCAAAACATGTGGCTGGGCCGACAGTGGGTACCATATTGGGGATATCACTTCTTTATGTAAGTTGCTTATGACATATTTTTTTTTGTATAATTTCCAATTTTATATTTTTTTTTGTTGTTTGTGTACCAATACAAGCTTACCTACCAAATTTCAGATATCTAGGACTTTAGGAAAGTACCCTATGAGTTTTGATGATCATCATCAGGGATGAAATCGGGGTTTTTAAGATATCAATAAAATCTAAAGTATAAGAGTTATGTAATTGAAAATGTTTAATAAGTTCACTATTGACATCATGTCCCGAGAATTTTATTTATCTGGTATAATCAAAAACCAAGTTATGAGGGTTCAAAAAAACGACGAAGCGCTTCGAGAAAAGGTAGGTAGTGCTCTTGCGCTTCGCTTGGCTCGTATCGGTGGGGGGCACTCCCGTACCCGCAGAATTAGAATTTTGATTTTTTTGAATTTTGGATACTTTTTAGTACCCACCTGGCTGGCTAACACCCTCAAGTAGAAAATCTGTCGCCAAGCATCTACTGGTGTGTTACGACAGCTGCAGTTGAGAGCCAGTTCCTTCTGGGCTTTGTGTGCTTACCACCTTCAGCCACATCATCACTGACCATGGTGAGATTGAGCCCAAACACAGGTAAAAAAAATATATGCTTTGGTGTCCGCTTACCATCAAGGGACCGCCATATTTTCCCTAGTCCATAATTAAAAGATTAAAAGTCTTATAAATCCATGATCTTCGTTCATTATCTTAACTAACTAGCAGTACCCCGCGATTTCACCCGCGTTTCCGGGATAAAAGTAGCCTATGTCCATACCATAGGCTATCTGCATGCTAAATTTCATGATGATCCGTTGAGTAGTTGAGGCGTGAAGGCGTAACAAAAAAAAACAAACTCACTTTCGCATTTATAATATTACTAGCTGTACCCCGCGATTTCACCCGCGTTCCCGAGCTTAAAAGTAGCCTATATCCTTATCCATACCATAGGCTATCTACGTGCCAAACATAATGATCCGTTGAGTGGTTGAGGCGTAAAGGCGTAACAAACAAACAAACTCACTTTCGCATTTATAATATTATTAAGTAAGGATTAGTAGGATATATTAGTTAGGATTAGTAAGGATAACATACCTACACATCTAGTTTTTCCCACTAATCCAAAAACGGTTGACAGAGCTTTTGCAAACGTATGACACCATAACAATAATATAAAGATGCTTTCAAATGAACCCATTGTGTTTTCACTCACGTATTATTTCTCAATCTGTCTGTCATGATTTCGATATTTATTTTTGTGTAATATTTAGAAATTATGGTTACATAAAAAAAAACTCAGTTGGCTTAAAATAATGCACTAGCTGAATATATAGATTTAAATAAACACCATATAACTCTACATTGCAGTCAGTATCTTTAATATATGCAGGATGAATATTTTTTTCTAGCCGGTATGGGCAAATTCTGAACTACAGGTCAGGGAAAAAAAAATAGTTTTTTCGAAAAAATGAATTATTTCTTTATCGTAGACAGTTATATTTTTGAGTAGGTACACACGGCTACAGATCAAGCTATACATTTCTAGTATAAGCTGACCTCCCATTGTACGGAAATCCTATACAATGCGAGATCAGCTTATACTGGAAATGTATAGCTTGATCTGTAGCCGTGTGTACTACTTGTTATCACAAGTAGTGTCTACTCAAAAATATTAAATCTGATTATTTTAAGTTTTAAATTTCAGTTTGATGAATATTGTTGAATTATTATAATAGAAATAAAGGAAATAAAACTACGTGTTTGATATTATGCAAGAAAAATATCTACAGTACCTACATGCAAGTTGAGTTAAAGCTTAAGATTTAGAAATATCATGACTAGAATCAAAGCTAAAGTTTTAATCAAAGTGCATATATTTTTCGTTTAATAGGAATCGGCAAACATCTCGAAGACTACTCAGAACAAAATATTAGACAACCTTACTATATTCAAATCAAAATTTTGGTGGTTTACAAAGCCCGTCTTCGTATCTGGTCAGCACTACTAGTGAATCATAAGTAGCTATGTATATAGTATAAAGCGAAAACGATCGAACGATAATCGACATTTTAGGTAATAGAACTGTTTAAAAAGTTTTAACTTATGCAATACATAGATAGAGTACCTATACATTATTTTGTAATATCACCTGTCCATTAATTATGTATGGTGTATGAATACACCCAAATCTATTGTATTATGTAACATTCAACCATAGGTAATATTATTTATTGTTGAATTTGATATGTGACCATGTCAAAAGGTTGATAAAAAAACTGGCCAAGTGCGAGTCGGACTCGTACACCGAGGGTTCCGTACAAATTTGTAGATATGTAAATAGTTCGTTCATTACGGGAATCGAGTCTCGAAGATTTTTCCACTTTTTTCCGATATGTTTTTTTTGCGATATAACTACTTTACCGTTTTCGGATTTCTTCCTTAACTTGTGCTATATGGCCTTGCTTCTTGCCAAATTTCACGATTCTAGGTCAACGGGAAGTACCGTATGGGTTTTGATTCCCTTGCGACCGTCAAAATATGCGGCATAAACGGCCGTATCTTTTTATTGCGTTGACTTAGAAGTTTGATTTTTTCACTGCTTTAAGAGTTTGCAGACTTGAGTATTTGATAGTAATTTCAGCTTCATACCTCCACGCGTTATTGAGAAAAGGGTCTTAACAGACGGACAACAAAGTGGTATTATAAGAGTTCCGTTTTTTTCTTCTGAGGTACCCTAAAATGCTAAGGTCTCTTGAACTTTGAGTGGATTGAGGAACGCGTCATCGCAACCCATCCTTACATGATGTCAGCCTTCTGTTCTGCAAGTGCTGCACCACGGAATATATATAAAATGAACGATCTTACACTAGTTACTCATTCGTTAGTTTGAACTCAGCACGAATACTAACCACCATGCTCAAATACGTGAGTTGTTAATAATTAATTTATTAATTCTTATTTCTTAACCATAATAATTACAAACACCATGAGCTCCGTTGTGATTATCTTAAATTTATTGTAACTAATTAATAATTATAAGAAAATCTTTGTACAGTTCAGAGTGTCTTCATTAAGTAATAATAACAACACAATGGTTTTTTAACCTTTGACATAATTATTGCATGTTTGCAATTATATTTCAACAAAGTAACGTATTTTAGTATTTAATAGCCAACATTTTACAATATATTATAATAGACTATTTGCGTCTTGTGGTATTCATTATATACAGGTCGTTGTTTTGGTCAGCGACGAGCGACTCAAGGTCGATAATAAAAAAGATACTGGTGCTAAAAAAAATATAAAAAAAATACTTTATTTTTTTTAATAATAAAAATTAAAAAATTAAAATTTTGAAAATCATGTAATAAGCTAAAGTGTAGACATAATACTCAACGGGAGTACGAGGGAGTAAAGGGGTGGGGCGATGGCGGCTTGCGCCTAGCTCTAGTCTGTGCACGTGCCTATAGTATATTTCAAATAACATGAGTTCGGTGACACATGGTATTTTATTAAATTTCTCAATGGTTAATGTTCATTTCGATATAATAAAGGAATACTATGATAGAGCTAGGTTTCACGAAATATTGTGAATATTAGTTCAGAGTAATAAAATGGAATTTCACTAGATATTGGTAAAAAACCCTTGACCTTGACGAGTCATCCTATGTGAAATAGAGTATAGTAACCATACTTTGCGGTAATTTTATTTCAAATTGAATAAGGTATTTCTCAACATATTTACAGTATTTAATGGAATTAAGTCCATTTTTGGGGAATATATATTTTGTACTACCGCTCCTGGGTCGCTTGTCGCCGACCAAAACAACATCCTGTATGTATAAAATTGAAAAATGTTCCCCCCAGCATCAGAAAAGTAAAAACTCTACAGTCAATGGTATTCATATTATTCATGCAATTTATAATCAAGTAATGTGTTTATGTGATTATTTCTATCCTAAATCATCATGTACTCGTATGTTTCCAGGTAACCGTTCTTTGCGTGGTCGCAGCGGTATGCGCGGGCGCACCTCAACAAAATCCGCAAGATGTGCAGATCCTGCGCTACGATAGCAACGTTGAGCCCGACGGTTACAGCTTCGCGTAAGTATTCTATTATTTACTTATGCAATACATTTTAATTGCATTCATACATTACCTGTATTACCATTTGCTTAGAATATATGCCAATTAATATACAAGGTATAAATATTTGTTGTCTTTAAGAGTGCTTAAATTATGAAGTTGTACCTTAATTAACATTTTCTAAACATGAGATTATTTGTGTGATTTATCTTTGATTTAATAAGCCAAAAAATTGTGTACTAAATACAGTCTATCAATGAATGTATGTATCGATTCCCACACATGTATGTATGTACTATAAACAAAAAGAAGTATATATCAGTTACCTGGTGTCTATCGTACAAGCTCTGCTTAGTTTGGGATCAAATGACCATGTGTGAAGAATGTTCCAGGATATTTTTTATTTAATAGATACTAATTATATTATAAAGCGGAAGAGTTTTTTTGTTTGTTTAAACGGGCTAATCTCTAGGACTACCAGTCGGATTCGATTTCATTTCACTAATAGGAAGCTACAGTATCCCCGAGTATTATAAGGCTACTTAATATCCCGGAAACGCGAGTGAAACCGGGGGGAACAGCTAGTTTAATATAAATATATTCATGTTTAGTTACATACAGTTCTAATACAAACTGTACATTTATGTTATTATCTCTTACTCTTTCATTAACATACATTGATGTAACTCCAGGTACGAAACAAGTGACGGTACATCACGTCAAGAAGAAGGCAAGCTCGACAACCCTCAGTCTGAGAACGCAGCTTTGACCGTCACTGGACAGTATGCGTACACCGCTCCCGATGGCAAGCACTACACTGTCACCTTCACAGCTGGACCCAATGGTTTCCAGCCCAAAACCTCCTTGGGACAGAAGTAAAAACTCTACTAGACCATGTACATAGTTAATACTCGCACAACAAAGGTCAAAGTATCCTGTGACCGTCATACATATGTCTTAGTTTTTTTTTTTTTAAGTTCTGTAAAGTTTGATACACCAGTGAACTCGATCTCAATTATATTCTATGCCAACTCTGAGCATGCAAAAGAGGGATCACTGTTACAAAATTCTTGTGCCATAAGGACTATATTTAGTACTTTTGTATTTTTTTTATATAAAGACGTTATAAAGACAACACATCTATGAAATTACAAAGTTTGTGATGAATAAATGGTATTTTCTTTTCCTTCATAACATTATTTACAATTTATAATTATTTGAATAAATACTAGTTTATGAAGATAACTCAAAACAAACATGGAAATTAGTTCTTTATTATGAACATGGATAAGATATCCATGTTCATAATAAAGAAAAAGACATCATAAAACCCTTTTAATTTGCTCGACACTGTTTGATCAATAGCTGTTCGTGCCCGGCATCTCAAGGGTGAAATTTTTGAATTTTCCGGTGGATTCTACAAAAAATATATTTCATACAAACCATCCTTACCTTTTCTGAAAATTACGCACACATTTTTGGCCAAGTGCGAGTCTGAGTCTTACTCACACCCCGTAGAGTCAAAATGTTCTTGGTTCGAACCATAACTGTTGTAAAAAACCGGACCACATCCTACTTAACTAATAATTTTGTTTGTGAAAGATGATTTCGAAAAATCTGTGCTAATTAGAAACGTTAATTAGAATCGTTCTATTATTCCTGTAATATTCACATCAATATCTATCTATCAACTGTAAATATTTCAGATATTTCGCATTGCAAACTTCGGGGATAAGGGGAATGGTATTTTTTTACATTGTTTATCATAAGTCAAAACCTACGCAATTCCTCAAGTCCAAATCCTGTTTTAGAATTTACAAATGACGCCCTTTCATATGATACTCCATTTAAACTTGTAGTCCTACTTTGAAATTTCGATCCTCTATTTCGGCACCGTTTGTAGAGAAATTAAAAATATTTATTTAAAAACAAAACAATTGTAAAGCAATATTTAAAACCTGCAAATTGGTAATCTGCAAATCTGGTTCAACGAGAATAATAATACTTTTTAATTTTCTTTTAAACAAGTTTTTTTTATATTATAATAGTCGACCAACTTAATTATCAGACCATATAAGCAAAGTCCTTGTCAAGTCGAATAACAAGCCGAAACTCGATGGGGTTGCGTCGTTTTATTACAGAGTTCCTATGGCCAGCTACTTCATTAGATCAACTCCATCAGTTATAATAATATTGCATTGTTATCCGATTTACATACATGAATGTAAAATTTCAGATCAATCCGGGAAGTGGGTCAAATTTACCTTTGAAGATTTGATTACTAACTGACAGACAGACAGACACCGGGATAAGTGAAACTAAATAAAAGCTTGTAAAATATCAACAAATATAATTGGAAGATTGTGGCTATAAGGTAAAGTAAAATAATATACAATCGATTGTATGACTATAAAAACCTTGTATTGTTTTTATTACGATTTTTTACTTAAATTATCAAAATCAAAATCAAAAAGTCATTTATTCAGTTTAGGCCCTAGTAAGGCACTTATGAACGTTATGTACATACAGTTGAATTTACCACCGGTTCGGAATACCCTTAAACTGAGAAGACTCCGGCAAGAAACTCAGCAAGGTTTTTTTTTTTTGTGGAAGATCTTTTAATATTACAGCTTTTTTCCAAATACTTATACAATATATACATTATTATTTTATGCTTATTCGTACAATTGTCACTTAGCCAGGGGGATGCAAGTGCAGAGAGAAGCTACTACAACCATATATTCTTGTCTTCCACGTAATGAGCCGCCTTATAGTAGGCTTTGTCAATTAACCTCTGCTTTATGAAATCTTTGAATTTATCATAAGACATTTTAGTTACTTCGAGTGGGATTTTATTATAGAATCGAACGCAATTTCCGAGAAAAGACTTATTAGCTCTAGATAACCTGAATCTAGGTGTCACAATTTTATCTTTATTTCTTGTATTGAAGTTATGGCGGCTACTATTAATTTCAAATAAATTTAAGTTTTTACGGACAAACATAATATTTTCATAAATGTACTGTGACGGTAACGTTAAAATTTTAAATTCCTTGAATCGACTTCGTAGTGATTCGCGAGGACCCAAACAATAGATTGCGCGAATTGCACTTTTCTGCAGAATAAATATAGTTTCAAAGTCTGCAGATTATACATATTAAAGCATTTGGCATTTAGAATAGTCTGTTGTTATAAGTGTTCATTAATAAGCGTGAGATTGTTAACTATGCACAATAAAATTAATCGATTCATTTACATAAAATAATAAATTAACAATACCTGAATAAAATGTGTGTAAAATTAAGGATAAATATAATATTACGTATTACTGTGTGAAAGTTTGTTTGTTTGTCGACTCTTGCTTGATGCCTCAACGGCTTAACGAATCATGATGAATTTTAGCACGCAGGAAGCTTATGGCATGAAGAAGGACATAGGTTATTTAATGTGTATTGATATAATGTAGTTTTATTAAACATCACAACACTTAGAAACTACAAAACCAAGGGTGCTCTAAGAGGAATAAATTCGAATAAATATGTTTCCATTTGAGCACGCAATTAAAATATTGATCGGTGATCAAAAGGGAATACAATAGGTGCTCAAAGCATTGGTGCTCAATACATCGATGCTCAAACGAGAATACTTCCATAGACGCGCTCTTTGAAGTTAATTTACACTTAGATGTAACAACATTAGGTTTAGAAATTTCACACTGCAAGTGTTTAAATGTTCAATGCATGTTTCGTAAATCTAGCTAAATGCCAGCACACACATGTCGCGAAGGTTCCTCGTGCATACAGACGTAAATATTACAAGGTATATTTTTATAAGCAAACGGCCTTCACAACCACGAATTCAATAATCAATTTAAATATTATAAAGACGTAAAACTTTTATGTAAAGCGTTATTTCAGGAATTACTAATTTGATTATGAAAATTATGTGACTAATAGTAAGCTGCATTGTCCCGGAGTGTTAGAAGCTACTCTTCATCCCGGGAAGGCAAGTGGAAACGCGGGTTTAGTACTAGTTTTTACAAGCTTTTAATTAACTTGCAATGTATGTACATATGTATGTTTGTTCGGGTGGAATCTTGCAGGTCGAATTTCAGCCAATTCCAGTGGTCGGATTGACTTGATATTTGGTATACATTAGTATATTGGATGACAATGCAAGTACAGTCAAAAAGTAGTCGCTCAAAAAATGCTTGTATAAAAAATTAAATTTTTAACAAAGAACCTAAATACTAAATAATCTCATTTCAGTTTTCACACTAAAGTTATAGATTCCGTGTATATATGTCTTTATCTGACACGTGACGTATGGTGATTGAAAGAGTGAGACGGAGTATACTATAACACTGATGTAGTTATAAAGCGATTATGAATAAGGGAAGAAGAATACTTGTGGACTTGACCATAGTTAGTTTTAAAAAACAAGCGTATTGCAAATTTGCATGTAATGATCAAATGAGAAGTATCAAAAAATCCCCTCTTTTTAATAATTTTGCGTAAGAGTAAAGTATTGTCAACGAGCCACAAACGACAATGCAATGCGCGCAACTCTCGGCCACGAGTGTTTGTGAACCTTCGTTATGTCAGATTTATTTAAAATGGTTACAAAATGACTGACGAAACATGTAACCTTTTGTACATGAAACGTCAAGAGGGTCAACACTAATGCTAGCAAGCTGTATAGGTAATTTTAGTTTATGATCTTTTCGTTAATTAAAATTAAAGAGGGAAACAACTTACATTTTCACAAAGCCGTAGTACGAAACATCGGGATATACACGGTGACTTTCAAATCGTTTTTTCGCTAGAACAAACGTTGTTCAGACCATGGTCCACTAACATTCTATAACATCAAATGAAATAAATTACGTCATTGGTTTTTGAAAAAACACAAAATAAAGTTAAAAAAGTGGGGATTATCGTTACTCCTTACAACCCAGACAACGCGCTTGCACTTCAAAGTAGTTGTTACGGCGGCATGCCAGTTTTGTAGCAGTTGTGGGAATCCGCGGCTTCCTGAATTTTTGTTTTTTTTCTGTATTGTGGTTTTTTCAAAAACCAATGACGTTTTTATTTATTTCATGTTATAGAATGTTAGTAGACCATGGTCTGAACAACGTTTGTTCTAGCGAAAAAACGATTATAAAAAAATTATTAAGTCACCGTGTATAGTTACATAACATTTAATCTGTTTTCAAAAGTAAACTTAATAATCGTCATTCGCATTGATGAATATTATAAAAAAAAATATTATTATTATTAAAATGTCTATAAAAATTATTTCAATACCCTTACAGTCTAAGTTCTGATTGCTGCTGATCTTATGTCTTTGATTAATCATCTGCTTAATAATACCTTAAAATATTCAATTAAAACCCGTTGGATCCATTGTTTATTGAGTTCAAGCAATTAACAACAGTAAATAATATATTGTGATTCGGAGCCACAGACATAAATCTAAATAGATACCGCAAATCCCTCCATATGCATCCGTATGAAAAACAAGCGTTTCACTTTTTTTATACCTACCATAATGGTACAAGATTGATTTAGCTAGGTTGGTATTAGAGCTTTAACGTGAAAATTAAGCGATCCTATTTGACAGCCAAACACTTCACTCGTTACACATCTGGTGGACATGCAGACTCATGCGAGATCCCAGTCCGCGCGAAACAGTTTCAAAAGAAGAGCTTGCTCTGCCTTTTTGCACAGCTTTTAACACGTGAAGTACATACACTCGCGTCATCTATTTAGATTTATATCTGTGTTCGGAACTCAAAACTTAAAATAATTCTTCCTGCAATACAAAAAAAATTACTCACGCTATTGTGATGTTTTGCAATGTCTTGGCCGACAGGCGCTTTATTTTATACACTCATGAAAAAGAGTTCAACGCGTTACTCTAAAAATTTATTTATAAATCACATGCCATTTATTCAGTTATTTTATAGTTTTTATAATCCTAAAGAGTGACAATGAACGTCAAATTACCACCATTTCAAAATGATACTATAAGTCGCCAAAAGTCTACAGAAAAGTTAAAATTCAAGTATATAGAAACGCAGTTGTTTTTTTTATAAATTAAAATTAACAGTAACTAATAACTACAAACAGAATTAGAGTACGTATCAACATAATTATTTTCCCAAATATTCATATAATATACCTGATCATTACTCATTAAAAATAGATAAGGCGTACAAAATATAGTAATAGCAAAGTCGCGCAGGTGTTCATTCCAATAATATCGCTAAGATGATTGCAACTATATGCACTTAAAATCCAGATAAAGCGATTAACTCCTCGATATTTGAATACAATAGGCCTTCTATCATTGGAACATTAAGGTCTGCACTAAATTACGTGCAAACGTGAACAGTGTCATCAATCGTGACTATCTGTGTAAGATCGGACGTGAGGCGACGGCGGCCTGCTTCCACTGCGGTGGAAGCGGCCAGGATTCCGCATCGCACACGCTCGCAGTGTGCCCTGCGTGGGAACCCGAGCAGCGGATCCTGGTCGGCCTGATCGGGCGGAATCTCTCCCTGCCAGCAGTCGTGTCGGCGATGCTGAGCGGGGATACAGCGTGGAGGGCCGTAGCCTCCTTCTGTGAGACTGTAATGGTCCAGAAGGAGGCTGCTGAGCGGGATAGGGAGAGGGCCGATCCCGCTCGGAGACGACGCCGCCGAGGCGCAGACGTGCCTCGTGGCGGCCCTCCTGCCCTGTAGCTGGCTTAGAATGGAAAGGCTTAGAATAACAGCTACGGTGTTCCCCTGCCTGTCGTAAAAGGCGACTAAACGGGGCCTTTGGGGTCGTGGGCAATCAGGGCGGGGGCCCTGTGCATCCAGAAGCGACCCCAAGGAGGACGATGAGTCGATGTGGTCACGACTCATCGTGCGATAGCACAGCGAGGGTGCTGGGGGGAGGTATCACACTTCCCCCGGGACGAGCTATCTTAGCGCCGCGCGTGGAGGGGTGAGCAGGTACGCGTTCAACACGAGAGCCCGCCCCCCTCTCTATAGCGCAGATAGCGACCACCGTGGGGTTTTAGCCGGTAGAAGTCCGGCATAACCTGGCCGCTACCTCCGGGGCGGTCGGGTATCCTATGAAGATTACCCCACGAAAAAAAAAAAAAAAAAAAAAAGGCCTTCTATCATTGGAACATTAAGGTCTACACTAAATTATGTACAAACGTGAACAGTGTCATCAATCGTGACCGAGTTGAGTTCCTGAACTGCATCGATCTAAGTAGCGCGGGTGCATTACATAGGTCATTCATGATCTTATAAACAAAAACATTCATTGGTATTTTAAACTTGTTAATATAACGTCGACCTTTTGTACATGCAGTTAATTTATGCTCACTAACTTTGATATATTATAATTTTTGTTTAAACTTATGTTTGAATAATATTATGAGATCGTAATCGGTAGTACAATTTACTGCAAATTTTATGTTTTTTTTTTTTTTTTTTTAAATTATAAGTAGTAGGTATGTACTTGCACAATTTGTTACAATTACATAGGCCTTAATTAACTTGATGAAACAATGAAATGTTTCCAGAACTGCTAATTAGTCAACTGCTAATGAATTGGTATTACCTCAGAGTATATAATATACTACTTACAAGTAACATTTCATGAAATGACCAGAGGCCTTAGCACGAAAATCTATCGCAAGCGTAACGTATTCGTATCGAGAGAGTTAACTCAAATTTGTATGGGCATGTGTCATTCGAATGCTGCCAAACGTTCAAATCGGTAGCACGAACATCTACGTTAACCTCACGTCACACTACGTAAACGTGGTTTGGTATATAATTTGAAATTGGAACTATTTCTGACGTATGGTATCGTCTACTCGCAAGCCAGCTAACGTAAACTTTGTCACCGTAATTTTTTCAGTGAGAGCGTTACGTGAACATCTAGCATCTTAGTTGGTAATTGGAATATTTCGAACATGTTATTTTTGTAAGCATTAAGATTTTTAGTTTGTATTTCTTTATTTATAATCTTATAACTAAATATGGTGAATCATTTAGTTAAAATAATATAATTTTATTTAATACTACATTTACATTTATGTTAGTTTTAACTAAAACACATTCAATTGGGGAGCCTCATGTATTGTTTGACTACTATCCGAATTTTTTAATTTTTAGGCGAGTATCGAACCCATTGATTCTCAAACACCTATATATACTTAATTATAATAAGTGTATAAATGTTAGGGGATGTCGATAGTTCAAGTTGAGCCACTCTTTATATGAAATCCTCTAAAACTGATAAAACACAAATCTAGAAATGAAAATCGTCGAGTTTATTTCTAACGGAGTCACAAGACTCATCTTCTTCGTCTTGTTATGTTCTAAATTCAAACCTTTAAAAACGTGAACTCTTTGCTGTACGTTCAAAAATATTTCCACATTCATCACATTTCAATGGTGAAAAAGAAAACATTTACATGGGAATGATGATGTAATACCTTATATCGTTAGCTAATAATATAAGATAAGCTGATTATTTCATTTAGTTTATGTTATTGGAAATAAATATTTTAATATTGTGTACCAATAAAATCAAAAATGTATGTTTCAAAATTTCTAAACGAATTTAACGTAGCTCGCAAGCTAGGTTTCGAGTAGACGATAGAACTTCTGTCAAAAATGACATCTACTCGATACGATGACGCTACGAAGGCGATACGAAAGTGGTTCATGCTAAGGCTACTGATTTTCATGTTTGTTTTTATTAAGGTTTGAACATATGTTTTGAATCTTCATTAGAACAGGATTTATCTTTACTTGACGATGTTATCAAAAATATTGGAAACACTAATAACATTGAAGGTAAACAAAAACATATCGGCCATGACGCAATAACAACTCGATTTTGTATAAAAAATTATTCGATGCTTGCCAAATATTTAGCAAGTTTATTTTTAACGAGGTTTCTTGGACTGCACTTAAGTATAAATAGGTATCGCTTTAAATATACACAAATATGTATCTATTTAATTAGCTTTGGCTAAATATACTTATATTTTTTTTATAAAATGTACCTGCGCTTAGCTTCACATTCGCTCCGGGACGAGCGATGTCGAAACGATGATGCCTATTCATTCTAGCCTTGAAGGAATCCAAATGATAGGTGTCAGGAAACGCAGACACCGGTAGTGTATTCCGCTCTTATGAGGTTTATGATAAATGCAGAATCATATTGTGTGTCCAGATATGCAAGATATCTACAAAACGTACGCGAGGAATTCTCCCGGTGCCTTGCGGTTCGCTGCAAGAAAGGTTATGATGGAATCAAATGGAATAATTCCTGTGCAAACTCCTGATATTCATTATTATAAATTGCTTACTTTATAAAGTATCGTATCTAAGGACCAATACATCATTTATAAACAAATCTGGATTTAGCCTTGCCATATACAATTTTATAGCAATAAAAGTAATAAAATAATAACAAGTATTTCTTTTAACTCTTTATTATTGATTAATATCTTAGCCGTACAAGATATCAAATATATTTATTTCAACAACATACTTAATATTTATCCACATATCTATACAAAATTCAGTCCTGACTAACTGACTGACTGATATATCAACGCACAGCCTAAACCGCTGGTCCTAGAGACATGAAATTTAGAAGATATATTCTTTGTGAAGAGTAGGTATCCACTAAGAAAGGGTTTTTCGAAATTCCCGGTAAAATAGGGGATGAAAGTTTGTATGAAAGTCCGTCAGTTTCGAAGTTAGGATCTTCAAATTTTGTGTTAAGGCTGAAGATTGAAAATAAATTTATACGTGTCTCAGTGTTTTTTTAATAATTCCACCCTCGAAGCGGGATGAAGTTGTTTTGTTTTCTTTTATTGTTGTAGAAAAATATGTCATTTGTTTCCTGTAGGCCACGCGGGCGAAGCCGCGAGCAGGTGCTAGTTTATAATAAATATATAAAATACTTTTATCTCTAAGACCTGATACTTTTTTCGCAATCCTCCCCGTACCATGGCATGCCTATATTGCGAGAGACCATTTTGGCGATAACAAAAAACAGTTTAACTGCGTAAGCACACAAAATAGATACCTACATAGGAAAATCTTCAATAGAAAACAAGTTCTAATAAGTAAATCATAAGAACTGGTTGTCACCCTACCGGAGGTAGCCGTTAGGGCCCTCACAATACTGTGAAAAGAAAAACATCGGCATGAAACATAAAAACATTGAAACACTTAACCTTGATTACAGTGTTAATTGTAAGATAAACACTTTACACTTAGTTTTGACCTTTGTCAATTAGTTAGAATATACTATTTGGTCGTCAAGTTCATACGGTATGATTCAGAAAGTAGATCCCTACTTTATGTTTTTTATACGATAATTCGGCAAACAAGTTTACGGTCCGCCTGGTGGTAAGCGGTTACCGTAACCCTATGGACGCTCGTGATACCACGGATGTTGCATCACATTGTAATTTGGCTGCGGTATTCTGTAAGGTTGAGGTACTTCCCCAGACGAGCTGCTCTTTGAACGAAATGCTATGCTCTATGCTATGTTCCAAATATTAGCGTACATGTTGTCCAATAGAAATCATTAATTAATTCAGCGCAACTTGGGCTTTACTCAATATTTTAAAATAATATAAACAAAAATTGAATGTATTAAATCGTATTTAAATGCTCGTACAGGTACCTATACGAATCGAGATTTCATTTATAATAGAAATATAAATGAAATAGTATCTTTATTTACAACAAATATGTACAAAATATAATCTATTTATAAAAAAAATCCTCAAGTCTGCCGCTGCTTCCGATTAACGGCAAGGTTCACAGAAGGCTGGCAGCGTTTCCTCTTTGGATAGCCAAGCTGATGCGTTGGCAGAAAAAGCTCCCCGCCCGCTGGTCTCCGGAGATCTCAATTTTGATGAAATAGTATTACTAGCTTTTACCCGCGGCTCTGTCATAATAGAGGGATCATACTTAGGGTGGTTAATAACTTTTTAGAGTCTATTGAATTAATTTAGGGTATATCGGAACATCAAGCATCAGATCAGTCATTTTCTTGCTCGATATGAAATGAAATCGTAAAGACTTCAGAAATAATAAATACGCTACCACCATGCTAAAATTTCCTCACGATTGAGCCTTCGTTCATCGAAAGCTCATCGTAGGATTCGAACCCGTGACCTGATAACGGCATTCGACGTCACCTTCGAAAACATAACATTTTTCATGAAATCAACAAAAAACGTTAAAAAAATCTAAACCGTGTTACCCTGCTTATGGTCAAATATCAAAATCTATAATAATAAGAGATCAAATTAAATAAATTTAACGACAGCTTACGAATACCGCAATTATAAAGCTTTAGTTTAAAAGTATTTCGTTAGACTAAATCCAAAACACGAGTGATGACTACGTACTTTGAATAAATTCAGAGCATTATCTATGCAAGGATTTGTTCGAGACAAAACAAATACACATTAAACGAGGGATTAAGTAAATGGACAGAACTGACACTTAATTCAAAAGCAAACGAGGATAAAATCACAAAAAAAAAAATAGAAATAATGGTCTCTTATCTTTCCATGATAGTTATATCGTATATATCTCGAAAATTGTTATTTCAAATCTTCTTAAGATAATTCCTATTATCTATTGATTTGAAGAAATAGTACTAGAAGTCACCAAATAAATTGTTAATTCTGAGAGTTTTCTGAAATTGCTTAATATCGTATGAAGACCGCAAAGTTAAAGTAAACCATAAATAAACTCTCATTTTCCCATTTATTGTTTTACTTAGACCCAATCTAAATAGTAGTAATAATAAAATAGTAAAAGTAGAAAATAATTACATGAGTTACTAATTTACTTTTGTCTCAAAAATAATCATTGTACATTTTATTATTCATTTATTACGCTGAAGAAGAAACAATATACTTAATTTATGATCATGTTTAATGAAGTATAAATAACAAGATGCAATGCAACCACCCCGGAAATGTAGAGTACATGTCACGCTTTATCTAACTATACTAACTATACTTATAGGTAAAATAGTATGATAAAATCTGCTTTATACGGCTACCTGATCTATGGACAAGTATTAATAAATTACGTGGTCCAAAGAATCGGCACAGTCTCGTGCGAACTCTTGCGCAACAGGCCGCGACACGGCCGTTTTTAACCACGCCCTATATACGGCAGGATATGAAAGGTAAGACCTGGACCTGTACATAATATATTAATATCGTATTTTGTTATTATTTTTCCAGTTGTTTTTTTTAATAATGCATTTAACACTGTTTTTCCCATTTCATACAATTTGTAGGAAAATTTGAATTGTAAATGTAGACGTTAGTTATTGAGCCCAAAAAAGTTACGTTTCTGTACTAAGGGCTAAGGTAATATTTGTTCTTAGTAACCCAACTCAAGATTTCACCTGTATAGTGTATAAGTCTATCAGGGGAGCACATTGCATGATTTCCATTTTGATAAATTTTGTTGAAATTCACCTGTAATCTTAAATAGACTACCTCGCTAAAGTCCAGTAGTAGAATATAACTTAAATACTTTTTCGTGTACTTATTACTACTACGTCTCCTCGTAAATAAGTAGATGGTAAACAATGTCACACACAGTGTACACAAAACGTATTTTAGCTGCCTCCTTCACAACAGCAAACAAAAAGCTATAAATTATAAGTAACGATACTATAAACTTAAAGACGGGACTGTACGCATATCCGTGCCTCTTCATCACAAAACATTTTAAATCATTAAACTATAATACAATACATTACATAAAACTATATATACAACTTAAACTTATATGATGTATAATACATCATATAAGTTTAAGCACAATATCAGTAGTACATTAAATATAGCATTTTATCACACAATAGTTACTTAATATTTTTGTAACATATTTTTTGCATATAATTATTATAAAAGTAAAGCCATTTTCCGGTGGTTAAATTATTTACTTTCAAATATATCAATACATATAAACAAGATAAGTAAACTTTTGTTCCAGTAATATTTAAAATAAATTGCAACTTCTATTCTTGTTTTATTTTAAGTTTTTGTTTGTAATAATATTTTTTAGTGAACCTAACAATAAAAGTATTATCTATCTATCTAATTATGGTACCTTAGCTAGTGTAGGCAGGCAGTGGTATTATATACCTAATCACTTAATTTCTACAACTACAATAAAGTCTAGACAGTAAGGTCGTTGTTAAATTAGAAAATTATTAATGCACTTACAAATCAAGGCACAAAGGTCATCAAACCATATCTAAATATTCTAGGAAAATAAAACAATTATTAAACAAACCGAAATAATATGCTTGAATATTGCTATGAATAAATTTGCGTTAATTGAGTATCAATCGAATATCGTTAATCGAACATTATCAATCGAATATCATCAATCGAATTGGTTACTGATACTTTAGTAAAATGAGAGACCAAATCCATTTTAGGCCCGGTTTCGACCTAAGTGGAAATGGGTGGAGGGGCGTTGTATTTACATGCAAAAGTCACCCGCTCCAGTCGGCTTGAGTAATTATTTGCAAGAAGACATCTCATTTCCACTTTGGTGGATACCGGGCCTCATTCTGATACCTATCAAGTATCATTCACTCATCAGCACTTTCATGAGAATTGGTAAAATAAAATAAAATAATTGGAAACCGGTATACCAGGTGTTGCGGTTAACACATCAGTATAATACATAATACATAAATCATATCAGATCTAAATACGAATATATCACACCAACTAGAAATATTATTAACATTTAATATTGAAGTTTTTTTTTTTTTCAACCAAACCAATTACCGAATCAAGCGGGTTTTCAACATCTAAAAATAAATGTTATTAAAGGACGTTATAAGATCTAATATACATATTTTTAAATGGTTATTCTTAAAACATCTTAAAATCTAATTAGTTAATATTGTCATGTATTATAAATAATTTTATAATTAACATATCAGCGGGAATCCTTTTAAAAATAACATAATCAAATATTTCATTTTCGTAATAAACACCCACTATAGCATCGTAAACTTTAACAGAAGTAGATAATAACATTAAAATTTGAATAAATTTTATACCTTATGTAGGCTTAGCAATGATAGCCATAAAACTTCTGCATCGTAAAATATAATCTCATTATCAAAATATTATCAAGGTTCCGATATGACTTCATGCACGAAGATTCTTATTTATAAAAGCACGCCGTCGACAAACATGTGCTTAGGTAAATATTTGAGAAATATAATTATGTGTAAATTGGTATTGGTCAAGATTTCACTTTTATGCTTATAGCAAAACACAATTAGTTGAATAATTACCTAAATTGTGATCTTTACTCTATTCAATCACAAGCAATTGTAAAATTACCGATATTATTTAAAACAGATCTGAAAATAATAAATGCTTCAGTAAATAATTTTATATGTGTAAATATTTGTTCAATGTATAGCTCTATTAAATTTGAGGAGTCATATAATCGATGTTCAATCTACATAAAATAGTTAAGCGTTTTAGTTTGTTCATTACTTCACACTTTACACATCCTGGATAAGAATATGTATCTAAATTACACAATATTATTAAAGTATCAAAGAACTTGCGGACCTAATTCAGTAGATTTAACATGTTTTTGAATTATTTAACTGCTTCGCGATGTTTTCTTTTAAAGCTATATGTATACCTACTCGTATGTATATGTCTCCTATTTTTCATTTATATCCATTTTTTATTCAATAGACATTCCGTGTATATTGTTATCCGTATTACCTTAAAAAAATTGGCATAAACATGAAATTTTTAACACCTTAGTTGACCTTAAACTGTTATTATCGATTATTCTATAAAACATGAGTAAATTTTATTTATAGGCATCACTAAAGAATGTTAACTGTTGTGGCTTATTAGTACTTGTAATAAGTCGCAACAGCAACGTTATAGTAACAACAGTAGTTAGAACCATTCAGAATAAAGGTAGGGTACCAATGTTACTGTGCATGTAGGTATCTTGTAATTTTTTATCTTTTTATTATTTCTGAAGTATAAAAAGTAAAGAAATTTAATAGTAAATTATTATAAGAGAGGTAGAGTATAGCGATTTTTGCTTCAGCCAAATAACAATGTTGTGTTCCTGCGCGTGAGTAAAACCCATCAAAGACAGACCCATATACAGAATGTTTTTTTCCAGCCAGTGAAGGCAACTTCTGAACTATAGATCTTAGAAAAAATACTGAAAGGAACCCCGATCTGAATTTTGAAGAAAATAAAAATGGCATTATAATTTATTTTAAAAAATGAGTATTTTCGTAGATATGGATTATTTCAATTTTTTTTACTATTTTGCTTATTTTTGATTACAGCCTATACTTTCAGAAAAAAAAAACATAATTGTTTTTCTGACTGAACACATAATTCTAAAATAAATATATCTCATCCCAGCCGTTTTACGCATCCTACATTCCTCATTTTACGCATGCGGACTCAAATGAGGTGAAGCTTTTAAGCACACAAAAAATCGGTAAATAGACATAACACGCTACTTAACTTCAGCACACTTAACTTTATATTTGTGAACATAGTACAAATAGCCGCATCCGTCTTACTCTTCCGTACTCGAAACGTTACATGTTAGAAAGAGAGTCCGTAATTTTAATTTAAAACGTACCGTAAATTATATCATGGAAAGCTAACTTTAAGTTAGGAAAGATGTAGTAATTTCCCTAACTGTGGCAAAAATGGATCAACCGTTAAATACATTCATATTGCAAATATTTTTTGTGTATAAATAATTGTATGTACCTACTACAATTTGACGGTCCGGTCTACTTAGTCTTTCTTTATTTTCATTTAAAAAATCTGACGATCCATCTAATCTTAAGTGGCCACCGTCACGTAACTACAGTAGCAATGACAGGAGGATTATAAATATATTGCCGATCTTTTCAAGGTGTGGAAGGCACTGCCCTCTAGGCCTCGATGTCTCGAATGCATAATCTTCATGTCACGAATAACTAAACATTTTAAACAAACCACTCCACTATCAATAGCCATGTAATTTTCTTCTCATTTCAGATGTTTCAACTAAAGCGGATATTTTTAACGGTGAGCATCGTCACGTGCTTACTAATTCAAGCACAGGGTGCCGACAAATACACTGATGAGAACAGACCTTACGAGTTTGGATTTTCCATCGATGGAGAACAGCATAGACATGAGAAAAAAGGTAATGCCGATTCAAATGAAATATATATTGATTTTCCAACCAAGATTTTCTAGTCTTCAAATATAATCTGATATCCATCTTACCGATATTTTCGAATATTGATTTATTTCTTCTTTTCAGTATAGCTTATTTGAAATCCTTGGCAGTTAATCGTTTGCATAAATAGTAATCTTGTATAAAATACTGTGAAAGATTCAACTTTAATATGAGAACTGGTCACGTTTTTTGTTTCTTTGTCACTTATTAACATTATTTACTAATAAGCCGTGTCAAATATACTTATTTTATTATGTATATCTAATTTGAGTATCTACTTTTTCAAGTATTATTTGAATACATAAAGATCACCAACATTTGGTTGGATGATACCGCAGCCAACTAACGGCCAACTACCTCGTTTAATTGGCTATAAAACTCATAAAGACCGCACAGCATTTCCATAATCAACAGTTTATTATAAATATAAATTATACATATAGCTCCGTCTATATATTGAAATTTGATAAGTTACTTACAATAAGCATAAATATATTATTTTTTTATCACATTAAGATGCCACTTTAAATGATTTTGTATTATAAAAGTTATTTAAGAACTGTATAATATCGCAACATTTCATCTCTAGACTTCTATGACATCATAAAATTCAGTAATCATTAGACTTTTGTGTGTCAATAGATAGCTAAATTAGCAATTAATGGACATTCATTAAATTTATCATAATTCACTTCCTTTTACATCAGTTTCGTATTTACAATTCAATAAAAATCTGTGATTACCACTCCAACGTATTTTTACTGTGCGAATATATACATATACTTAAATGTATTATAGGTAGGGGAGACTGCTGTACCTTGATACTACGTGTACCTTGATTTAACAGAGACACCGGAAAGAAACGAGATAGAAAAAATAAATCAGTAAAAAAACAAAATGTTAAAAAAGACATGAAGACTATGATAAAAATTTTGAAAGTAAAGAAACAGATTCTTAAAGATTTATCGGAAAATTCAGAGGATTACGAAGAAAAATATTTATAATATAAAAGAAAACATATTTAGGCTACAATGATTGAATAAAAGATGTTAATGATGAATATGTTTTTGTTCAATTTAGTTTGAATTGTTATGCGTGAGTTATAAAACTATAAGAAATATAGAAAACTAATATAAGATTGATATTCGATTCTATAATCCCTTTTATCCTGCCCACGATCAAGGTACAACATATGTCGTATCAAGGTACATTGGCACTGTTGTACCTTGATCAAAAAACCACTTCTTATTAAAATAATAAAAAAGCTATGAAGATTTTAACCTGTACTTTTGTATATTTTATATTTTGAGATCAATTAGTTTCTTTTTAAGATAAAAATATTTTCATCAGCAAAGGCATCATACTTTTATTGTTATAAATATTTTAATGAAAAATTTATCAAGGTACAGCAGCTTTCCCTACCTATAAATCTAATCTATATTTTTTTATCATCATGACTATTCATTTACTTGCTAACAGGTAATGAACCTACTTAAATGGGATTAAATTGAGATTAACCCCTTGAGAGTTACTCTATTTAACAATATATTTAATTGTCCACGCAATAATAAAGAGATGTCTTCACAATTTTTCTGTGTAAAAAATTACTTACGGACAAAAGTCGTATGTTTATCAGTGTATGTTATTAGCTCCACTGCTCAAAGAATAATGATTTATACAGGTAATAAAATCCTGAGAAATAAATGACAAAAGAAATATAAACGGGCACTTTAAGTGTGTGCTTCAGTATAATTTTAATGTTACATAAAGCAATATCATTTATGTTTTGAAATTGTATACTTATTATTATAATAACTTCAGTGGCTTTAGAAGATTTCAAATAGCATTGAGATCAGTGACTCATTGTGTTTTATACGATGGTTAATGTAAATTTTGATATTATTTTATTAGGGAATATCATAATAGAGGTTTCATGTAATATTCAGTGTGGTATCTCAAAGTAATCAGTGGAATTACACAAAATATTGGTTAAAAACCTTGCTTTGTCATCATAACTTATTCTCCGTAAAATAATAGCAGTGAGCATGGCGTAATTTTGAGGTCCCATTTAGTAATAGATTTACATTTTACACATTTCATAGTACCTACTTAAATAATATTTTCTACTTTACTGACGTGATCTTGGCAATAAATTGAACAAATAAATAACTTTGTTTCAGATAAAAATGGCATCATTATGGGTGAATATGGATTCATCACAGCTGATGGAGTGTATCACGTTACAGTTTATGCAACTGACGAATTTGGGCACTTCAAGATATTATCTATGAAAAACATTCGTGTCAAACCATGTAAGTAAAACATGCAATAATTATAGGCATAACGCAGAACTGAGTACGTACCTGCGGTAGTGGTGCAGTGCTGGAGGGTGTTTCATTGCGTCAAATGACAAAATAGAACTAAAATTAACTATAGTGAAACTATGAGTGAAACAGTTCTGATACGTCACATATCACACCCTCCCGCACCGCTCCACTACCGTAGGAACCTATGCCTGTAAATATAAATATTCTTGTGTAGTACAATGATGATAATAGACTTGAACCCTTGTTAAAACAAAATCGTAATATGACATATTTTTTTGAAACTCTCCAGCATTCTCCTATTTTACTCCTTTAGAGTACTTCGAAAGAAAGAATAATTATTAATATTGGACTATGAGACCAAAAAGGCAAAGCGCAGGTCCATCGGTTGAAGTTATGCGTTTTATGTCAGTCCATTAGTATTCGATTTTTACTTACAGTAATAAACTATTACTTAAATACCCACTTCGAATATTATTCTGAATAAAATAAAATAAAATAAATATCCTGGGACATTCCTCACACACGGTCATCTGATCCCAAACTAAGCAGAGCTTGTACTATGGAAACCAGATAACTGATATAATACATATACTTCTTTTTGTTTGTAAATACATACTTAATATACATAATTACACCCAGACTCAGGACATACAGACATGTTCATGCACACAAATGCATGTCCTGTGTGGGAATCGAACCCACGACCTGCGGCGCGTAAGGTGAACCTTAACCAACTGCGCCAGCTGGCCCGTCGAATGCTTTATTTATTTAATAACAACAATAATTATAATGTTATTAATACAAACTAGATGAAAATATTGACAAATGAGATAGAAATATAATGAATATTTACAAAGGAAAAGAAAAAGAGAAGACAAATAATATGAATTAAAATTAAAAAAAGAGAAACAGCCGTTCATAATAAGGAAAGCTCTTCCAGGTCGCTGCCAGTGGGTAAAGTGCCTGGAACGCTGAAGGCTTTGCCACGCTGTATGGCGATGCTAATCCTCAGACCTAGGTCTGGTCACGGGAAAAATCGATCAGACGTTTTGAAATTTCGCGAAATATATATATTTTCGTATAAGCTTCTATAATAAATATACGTTTAATGATATAAATATAACTATTTACAGATCCTACAGTATCTTCGAGACACGGACATTCTCTCGAATTGCCACCGTCACAACAAGCCCCAGCGTCTCAAGCACAATCCCCATTACAAACATTATCACCGCCTTACAAGCAGTCTATGTCTCCAGATTTAGCCCCAGTTCTGCCTCCACAAGAACAAGAAGCACATAAATTTGAAACTGTGAAAAACGAACCGCCATCAAAATCATGCTCACATTGCAGCCTCCCTACAACTTCGACTCAAGCACCACCGCTTGCACCAGCGCCTACGTCGTTTGTAGCCTCTGCACCAAAATATAACAACCCTAGTCAAATAGGAACATTACAAGTAGGAAGCCCTCAGTATCCTCAAGAAACACAAGCTCCTCAACGTTATCCAAATCAACAAAGTAATCCACAACAAAACAGCGTTGGAGGTCTACAAAATAGTATAAACAGTCCTCAATATTATCCACAACAAGAGTCCGGATCACCTCAGAGTTTCTCTGGCCAACAACCCAATGTAATAGATAACAACGTTCCTATTCATAAAAACTATCCTCAAGAAGGTTTTTCACAAATTCTTGGTTCACCAGAAAATTACTTCGGTAAAAAAAATAATGCACAACAAAACAACATTTTCGGTCAGCAAAACTATGACCGTCAACAAGGTCAAGAACCTCTACAAAGCTATGCTGGACAACAGGTTAATCGAGAACCAATCAATAATATCAACAGTGCAACAAATTATCCAGAGCAATCTCCTGGATTTTCTCAAAATAGCCCTGCTCAACAAAATATCCTACAGCAAAATGGACCACAAACAAGTCCTCAAGGACCTGGCACTGCGCAAGAAGGCTTCTTTCTTCAGCAAGGTGTAAATTCAGGAAACAATAATAATCAAAATCAAGGTGTAGGAGACATATCTTCTAATAAAGATTCAAGTGTTATACCAAGTCAAAATAGCCAAACCAAACCAAATGACAATTCAGGAGAGACTTTACGATCTGCAAAGCAATACAACCCTCTTGAAGAACCATCCGTCTTTAATACAGCAGGAGAAACTACCGCTTCTATAACACCGCAATTAGACCAACCTCTTACAAAAAAGCCCATCTTACTTGCAGCTCAAATGCAAATTGTGGATAAAAATACCGATATTCATTACAAGCGACCTGGCGAACAAGATGGGCTTCCAGAAGGTTTGACAAAAGACGACATGACACAACTCTTATATACTTTTAACTATACTTTAGGATTCCAGGGGCATTTTGAAGAGGGCTACACCAATGGAGCAAAACAAGGCTACTACTTTGTGACTGGAAGAAACGGAGTCCGAACGAGGGTAGATTATGTGGCAGATAGTAATGGATTTAGACCTAGAATTACTCAAGAAGTGCTTGGTCTACTATCCGATGAAGTTCCTAAGCCAGAAACTGAAAAAGATGAAAAATATGGCCTTAAAGGTTACGAATTTAAATGGTTGTATTACCCAGCTGAAGCTAAAGCGTGATAAATAATCATTATATGTAACATAGTTTAAATACCAAATCTGGCTTTAGGTTTTAAGAAAATTATAATTAGCTTGTAATATATTTTTTATTTGTAATTACGTGTAATGAAACTCAATAATGAAAATTCAATATTTTAAAGTATTAAAACATAGTACAATAAAATTATTGATGAACACTACCATCAATAGTGCCATCATATTATAATGTAGCTAAGGCAGAAAATGTGATTATTTTTAATGAATAAAAGTTTATTGAAGTTAATAAAAAAAATACGAAATACAATAATTTGTCTGCTGTCAATCATAGCTTACCTAATGAAATCACAGTTTAAACAATCAACGTTTATATTACCTATATCAGTACTGGATGGATGTCTCAAAAACGATACCTATAAGATCATTGTATCAACTAAAATATACCTCAGCTTAACTACAACGCCACAGAGCGATCGTTCTCGACACTAATATCAAAGATCAAGATTTATGAACGCCATCTAGTTCTATTCTACAACACTACTTACATAGATTAATAATAATACTTTGAGTTAAATAATGTTTCAATGGCCAGATGGCATTTTGGGCATGAGGTATTCTATACCTTGCGAATTGTGATTTTTAACTAATTTATGAATCAACACTAGCATTTCAATGCCCTAGAAAGAAAATCAAACACAAAATTCAGCGATCTCCATAGGTCAAAGTGGTGAGGATCAATTTAATACTGGATTAGATTTGCGTAAAGGTTTAACTACTAAGGGCGACTTACGCCAAAACACAAAATTAGATTGAGACTTGATTCAAGGAAGTGCAAGTTAACCTAAGTATTTGAAAATAGTTAAGTAATAAAATATCACGGAAAACATAGATATTGAAGTTTTCTATTTAATTCACACAATAGTAACAAAAGTTCGTTGTTTCGTTGTGATGGTTTAAAAAGTTTTATTTACAATAAGTGCGCATTCAAACCGCAGTAGATGTCGTGACCCAGCCGCAATAATTCAATTGTACTTATAACAAGCACAATAAGGGGAAAATTACATAATATTCGCATTCATGAATGAATCTCTGTAGCTACTTACTGATACTATCACTGCATGCTTTTGGCGGGAAACTACGAGCAGTCTTACCAAAGCCGGCGCGTGCGCAACACGCGTTCGTTATTCAAATCCAAACTCTATGCGATCGCGAACGCGACATCTTGTCTCCTACTCTTTGTTTTAATAAATTGTTTAAATGGAAGTATTGAGGACACACCTCATTTTCTATTGTATTGTACTGTATTCTCTTTAACATGGTGTGAATATGCTTTGTTAACTGATAAAAGAAGTGTTAGTTCTACTTTCTCAAATTTAAAACAAAACAAGCCCATTTGGATGTCAATTTAAATTATTACTTATATTGATATTCGACGGTCTCAGGTCAAAGAAAAGCTTCATTACATCGAAGTAAGTAGGACTTTAAGTTATACAATGTGTACTAAAACATTTAAAATATTATTATAAGAATAATTTACTAAGAATATTCTGCCCGCTGCAATGATCTAACAAAATAACAGGTCTTTAGAAATAAATAGGAGTGCCGCAAATTTATTACTTATCAACAATAAATAAAAAAGTTAAAGGTGATTTGCTTCACCAATGACACCTATTAAAATTTGGCTGCATTTTGGCACTATTAACAATTAATATTTTATGCAAACATACTTTGTTCCCCTGCTTTTAGTTTGTCGATAAATATCGCCAAAAAATATAGTGCCTACCAACCCTAACAGCTAATTAAACTTTTCTTCTGATGTACCTTTATGTGATAGTTAATGCAATAAAGGCATGCTTATCGTATTAATCTTAATCCTTATAAACCATTACAAGCTCTTACTTATCCTTACTAATATTTATGTCATCTTATCTGTCCGTTTGTAAAGTTGTCACTCCAAAATTACTAAGCCGATATTTAGGAAAATTAACAAGGGATGGCTTAAACCACGGAAACCAATATTAGATACTTTTTATCCAGGGAACACTCGGACAGCACGTGCACAGTCTTTTAATAATAATAGAATATATTTTATAGAATACTAGCTTCTGCTCGCGGCTTCGCCCGCGTGGCATACAGAAAACAAATGACATATTTTTCTACAACAATAAAACAAAAGAAAACTTCATCCCGCTTCGAGGGTGGAATTATTAAAAACGCTGAGACACGTACCTGTACATTAATGTTCAATCTTCAGCCTAAACACAAAATTTGAAGATCCTAACTTCGAAACTGACGGACTTTCATACAAACTTTCATCCCCTATTTTACCCCCTTTAGGGGTGGAATTTCGAAAAACCCTTTCATAGTGGATACCTACTCTTCACAAAGAATATACCCTCTAAATTTCATGTCTCTAGAACCAGAGGCTGTGAGTTGATATATCAGTCAATCAATCAGTCAGTCAGGACTTTGTATTTTATATATATGTAGATAGAATATACTTATTTACTAACCTACCAATTGTAATCAATTTTAAATTATCATATTTAAAAAAATACAAGAGTTATTCTTATCCTACTTTAAAAAATGTTTAAGTATATTGAAATAATAACATTATATGAG
This sequence comes from Polyploca ridens, assembly GCA_951394255.1. Classification (NCBI taxonomy): domain Eukaryota; kingdom Metazoa; phylum Arthropoda; class Insecta; order Lepidoptera; family Drepanidae; genus Polyploca; species Polyploca ridens. The sequence goes on from OX596250.1 coordinate 9,830,881, forward strand.
ATCATACGAGTAGGTACGCATCAAATAGAGAACCTTTTCAGTTTTGAAGTCCGTTTATAGCATATGAAATAGTTTCATGAATATAATTTTCAGACCCTCCATATAATTAAATATCTTTAAAAAAAAATGTTGGTCTTATTACTTTATCTAATTAAACATACAAACTGTCAATATCATCTATCATAAATCATTAACCTACAGAATACATAGCTTATATAATGCGGGACAATTATATCACAAAATATAGGATATTATTGAAGGGTAATAAATAACTCATAATAAAGCAGTCATATAAAACTTCTTAATACAACTAAAGAGTAATTATACAATATTAGGATGGTAAAAAGTACCTATGTGATTTAGATTAGCGATGTAATTTTTGCAAATTATTCAGAATTCAAATATCACATAAATGCATTTTTTATTTTATTTTTCAATATAAGTACATCTATAAGTCCTAATTAGCAAGCAATTTGAAGACTATAATTTGATTAAGTAGGTATTGTGATAAATATAAACATAAATATAAATAAAAACGAAGACGTAGAGTTAAGTTTAATTTGAGACTAACTTACGCTGAGCTTATTTAGATGACGCTTGTCTGATTGTTTATTTTGCCAACTGCAGTTTGCTGATGAGTAGGCAAAAAAATTATCATTAAGAAATAATAACAAATTTCTTTTGGTTGACGAAAAACCAGTTGCTGAATATTAACGAGCTGGCTTCCATAAATAATGACCTTTTTCCGCTCAACTCTAACTCATTAGAGTGCAACAAAAACGAACAAAACTATGCACTCAAAGTCATTCATCATTCCTTCAGAAGTAATAAAATTAGTAAAAACTACTTATGTTTTAAATAATTAACTATTTTCTTAACGGAAAAAATCATAATGGTCTATTTTTAAATTAAACATTTTGCCATACTTATAGAATTAAATAACAAAAAATGTGGTCATGACAATGACACATTCAATGGCTTTATATTTTTAATAAGCTTCAGTGATGCTTCATCATAAGCTTCAAGTTTATTGCCGGCTCTTCTCAGCAAAATCAACCTTCAGAACCATGCATTAGTGCATTAGAGTATTAGAGTTTGACTATTCATAAGTGCCTGTGAAGGCATATATGAATGAATAAATTATTTCATTTCATTTCATTTCATTTCAACACGTAGGTACATAAGTTACCGCATAAGGCGTAACTTAGTTTTCCTGACGTCCGTTCGGAAGGAAAGTTTTTCATAACTGATGTTCATGTTTCATAGGTGAGGTAATGAGGAAACCACTTTCACACTAAGGTACTCCAATTTCTGTAGGAAGGTGATCTTGCGGTATTCGCCAAAATTCATGCGTTTTTCGTAAACTGTAGCTCTATACTACATCCGATCAAAAATTGTTTTAACAACCGCAGTATATCAACTAAGAACGAAAATATTCACAACTTTCAATTGCTAATCTCAAATGAATAATCAACAAAAATGTGTAGGTAAAAAGGAGATAATTAAAACTTGTTTCTTTAAAAACGCCGAATAAAAATTAGAATTATCAGTTCAGGTGACTTCTGAGTCAGCCGACTTGTCTTAGCACGTGATTGTCGCAAGACACTGTCACGTGTTTTTCCTCTAAGCACCGATTGATGAACATTCAATTTCGGTTGCACACTAGATGTAACTGAGTTAAAGACTTTTCTAAAATATTTTTTGTATAATATGGGGGAATTTATTTTATATACAAAATTTATAAGGTATATTAATAATCTATACATATAAAATGCTTTTCTATACATATAAAATGTTTTGTCCTGAATAACTGACTGATGAATCAACGCACAGCCTAAACCGCTGATCGTAGAGACCTGAAACTCGGAGGGTGTTTTCTTTGTATGACGTAGACATCCGATAAGAAAGGATTTTCTGAAATTCTACCCCAAAGGGGGTATGGGGGGTTTTTCTACTAAAAACGAGGGCAAAGTTTGTGTATGGGACAACGTGATTCCTTGGTCTAATCCACTTAAAATTCTGCATAATAAACATACTTTAACAGAATTGATGGAAAACATGTTTCGTATTTTATTTATTGAAACTCATCGCCTAACGGGGTTAAACACGGATAGAAAGTTATTTTAGGGGTGATTTGCATCGGCTTTGATATCAATACTCCTTAGTGCTTTTTATGAAAATATTCTTTTATATTTGACATTCAAATTTTAAAGAGTATATTGGAAGTATTCCCATTTGCGCACCGATTTTTTGAGCACCGATCCTATTCCCTTTTCAGCACCGATTCATATTTTAGATCGGTGCTCAAAAGGGAACAAAAATTAAATACGAAATCATTCCCTTTTGAGCACCGACGGTTTTGTAGCTTCTAGTGTTGTGGTGTTGTGGTATTTACCAGTATAACAGAAGCTCGAAGGAGCTCTCCCTAGTAACAAAACAACATATATTATATAATTCTTTCCAAAAAATGTATACTTATGAACAAAATTGTACCAGGATAGCAAAAGATCGAAGGAGCTCTCTCCAAAAAATTGTTTAAAAACAAAACCTGGTACCATTTTTTCATAAGTAATAATAAGTTTACATTTTTTGGAAAGAATATAGAATATATGTTGTTTTGTTACTAGGGAGAGCTCCTACGAGCTTCTGTTATACTGGTACTATTTAAAACTATGGTGTTCAAATAAAATATATCGATGATAAAATAGTTTTATTTTACAGAATGTTATAATATGGTATGAATTCGAAATTTAATTGTTTATTATCAATTACAGATGAATATTAATTATTTATTACTTTCCTAGACTTACATTTTCGCAATTCGAACAAAACACAAACAATACAAGTCATCATAAGTTTTTTATAAGGTAAGATGACCTGTGATGATTTTAGAGCATCAGCTAATATTTTAAATTGTACAAGTATAATAGAAATTTGAAGGATCTCTCTCTAGTAAAAAAACAACATATATATTCTTTAAATTTATGAAAAAGCAGAGAGCTCCTTCGAGCTTATGTTATACTGGCACAATTTAAAATATTAACTGATACTGTAGAATCGGTGCTCTAATGGGAATATTCAATAGAATAATGTAAGTACTAAGTCTTGGTACCATTTTTTCATAAGTATACACTTTTGGAGGTATTTAGAGAGAGATTAAATATAAGTAAAATGGAGAGTACATTATGTTTCATAATTAGTCAGTACCTAGGTAATATAAACAACATTAAGTATATTTTGTTCAGCAATTGACAACCAACCTAACAAATTGATCAGAGCTCAAAGCGGAATAGTTTTGAGGCTCTAACGATTATACTTTTTACTTTTTATAATAAAAATGTTGATTTTTATCGATAGGTTTTATTAAACACCACAACACTAGAAGCTGCAAATCCGTCGGTGCTCAAAAGGGAATGATTTCGAATTTAATTTTTGTTCCCATTTGAGCACCGATCCAAAATATGAATCTGTGCTGAAAAGGGAATAGAATCGGTGCTCAAAAAATCGGTGCGCAAATGGGAATACTTCGTATATTGCATTGCACCAAGCTTTTATGTGAGTTTAACTTTTTTTGAATAAAATCGGATTGAGTTTTTAAATTTTTGTCTGTCTGTTCCGGTTCATAGCTGATGTTATAAGGAATAACTTAGCTACTTTTATTTTTGAAAAATAATTGGTGTTCCGCGCATAAAAAGTCAAACCGTATGCGAGTGAAACCGCGGGGGTCTGCTAGACATTATATGTAACACCAACGAGGTACGCCACATCGAATTTTAAAAAAGTATCAATATATTGTTATTATTGTGTTCCATTAAAAAACGAAACGTAAGATTTAAGTTGAACAACAAGTTTTGTTCATTTTTAAATAAGTCCATCGACCAGTCTACAACGCTTACCTGAATTCTTGGGAAACTACATCATCATGTCTCTACTTTTTTCGACCTTCCTCCGATTCGATTAGCATTTAGTGCCAATAGTATTATTTATTACCTAGAATGTAGGTTATAAGACGTTCCAGGTCAAAACATAAAAATGTTGTCATTTTAATTACACAGTAGACTGAACCGCACCTTTTTATTTATACATAACAATATACAGTCCAAGATAAGATTTATCTGCAGAATTCTATAACTAGTAAGTAGTATGAACAGACAGGGAATGTAATGTAGTTCTATTCTCGTATAAAGAGACTATATATTTTAAGTGCCATAATTATGATATAATTATGAAGCAAAATGTCAGGTTTTTTTTTTTTTCTTCAATGGCGTCACGCGGCTTGTGTATTTTGCAAATTTCAAGTAATATTATAAGTTCTAGTCACAATGAATTACTTTCACATAGTCCTCAGTCAGTCACCGTCCATAATAGTCATGTTTTAGTACAATGGTGGTCATTGTACTAACACTTTTCACAGACTTCTAGAGACAACTTGAAAAGCCACGATACACATAATTCATTTAATTTCACTTCACTGGTGCACATGTATTGATCTTTATTGGATAAAATACCACCGATTATATGCAATAAAACTCATAATACACGAATTTATGACAATAAAAATGAAAAAGCAACGTCACTCTGCAAGTTTCCGCCAAAAAGTCCTCAAATGTCAGATTAATATCACATAAAGATTAGAAAAAATAGACAGAAACTATAATGAATCGTTGTTTTACTACGGAACACAAATAAAATTTATTTAATTTTAAATGTTCAAAGGAAAACACAACGTGCTTACTCTAAAAAACTCTCGTAAAAAGCAAAATCATTTTAGTTGGTTTATAATCAAATGTATAGAAGTTTAAAAATAAGTATAGGTATCTTGTTGTTACGGAACAAACCACATCTAGGGACATACACACTTCCGTTACCTTTAACCACATAATAATAATCTATATTATGTGTCTTTACTATCGAGTTACTTATTTGTTTCTCGTACATGTCTTTGTTATGAATAAGTACATATATCTTAATTTCACACATCATTTATCGGTATGGAAAATCTTTTAAAATATCTGAACATATCTGAAGTGATTCATTTTATTCTAAATCACAAATTAGGAACAATGAAAGTAATAACGATGACTGTTATATAATATGTATGTGATTAAACAAGGCGTGTTATAAACAGCTGTCAATTGTTTCTTATTCCTTTGGAACGTGTAACATTTTCTTATGGGTTCGTATAGACGGCTGTCTGTCAAGCCGAAAGCCAATACAAAATATCTGTTTAATATGCAAAAGACGTATAAATTTTCACTATCGTTCAATGTCCCATTGTACTGACACTTTCTATAGTAAAGATCGCCTTAATATTTATTGTATTCATAACAATTACGTATTTTCGTTGTTTGCGCGTGTGGAACTGATGTCACGATTTTTTGGTGTGTAATTGATATCAATGACTTTTTAGGGCAGTTAGCTTCTCTAATCTTAATTTAGTTTTTCAATATCTATAATAAAATATGACACACCGACTGAAATACCGATTTAGTTTCATAAAAAGTTTTTTTTTTTTAATTAAAAAGATGTATTTTGACAGCTTATCTCTTACATGATCTGATTGTGATTAAAAAATTGTTTTTTACAATTGGAAATTTATTATATCCTTAAAAACCTACTTTCCGGTTTAATTTGAACATTATTTTGTCGAACAGTGGTTATTGGTAAACAAACTAATATTGTAGATTTATGGTAAACTAGCTGTCCCCCTCGGTCTCACCCGCATTCCTTGCGTAAAAAGTTGCCTAAGCTTTTATATTATCCCATAGGTTTAGTCGTGAAAAGGTAACAAACCGACAGACAGAATTACTTTAGCATTTATTATAACATATATATAGAGATTGAAGAAGCTTTAAATCATGTGACAATTCGAGAAGAGTCTTCCTGTAAAATTAAGAAAATCTTAAAGATCTCTCATTTACAGCTTACCATTGAATACAAAATATTTTAGCACAGCCGAAACATAACAAAATGACCATTTCTCAATGTTTTTACCAGATTACCTGTTCAATGATGAGTATTTATATTAATGTGAATATAAACCTGCACTTTGCCGAACAATGATTAAATTTGCATAGGCATTAGAGCGTCATACTTTATAAGTGGCATCTCAATGTCACAAACCTGTGTGACGATGGTAATCGCAGGCGCATGTACGCATTGACGGACGCCAACGCTTAACCTTGTCACTAAACTAGAGCACGTGAACTCGTACTATTGATAGTGAAATATTTTTCTTCTGACTCGACTAAACAATTTTAAATGACCAATTGAGCATTTAAATGTAGTGAATTGTTCAGTTTGTTTCGAAACATTTTTATTCAAAAATATTGAAGCCTTTCTATGCCTTTTGAGCTTACCACTTTTGACTACTTAATCTCCCACCATACCGAGATTGTAGTCAAATACTTGCGTGTGGCCATAAAAGGTAATAAGTAAGGTAATTTTTTTAGCAAAAGCAGAGATTTTGGCTTCACTTCTATAGTGGGCCGTGTTCCGTCTGAACTTCTTTTACGTCTGTGTTAGTTTAAAAAATACTATCAAACAGCAACTTTGAATTTTAAAACTATTTATTGTCTTTTTTCAGAAACACCAAAGTATACGTGGGATGAAAAATGTTTAACCGAGAACTTTTTCTTTTGGTAAGTCATACAAAATGTCTTCTTTTATGTATAGCTTTTTGGCAAGAGGTGGTAAGCACACAAAGCCTTACTATAGAAAGAAACTGGCTCTCAAGTGCAACGGTCAGAACCCTTTGAGAGGTTGATGCTTGACAACAGATTTTTAACTAAATACTTTGGTGGTACTTAGCTAGACGGGTACTACAAAATACCCTACCACCGACCACACTAAACTATTATCCATTACATATAACTGCTTATAAATCAAGTGCGTATTTACAACTAGGTACCTAGCTAGCTACAATATAGGTATTTAAGTATGACAGGTCATATCAACTTACATTCAGAACAGAGCGATCAAACTATCAACCGATCAACCGATCAACCGATCAACCGATCAACCGATCAACCGATCAACCGATCAACCGATCAACCGATCAACCGATCAACCGATCAACCGATCAACCGATCAACCGATCAACCGATCAACCGATCAATCGATCAACCGATCAACCAATCAATCGACCAATTGATCAGTCTATCAACCAATTGAGTAAGATCGCTCTTGTCAGCGAGCTCACAGGAATGCTATTTTACACAGGTATGCTGTCCTGTGGAATCCTATTTTAGGAATAATTGTATTCCTAAAATAGGATTCCTCGCCAGTAATTGAGTGTAAATCTAATCTGGTGTTTTTATGGGTGTAAATTGGTTTTGCCACAACAGAACATAAGGATTTTGCTTATTTTTTTACCTCTGTAAATTGGTTAAAAAAATAAAAAAATGCTTTTTCATGAACGTAAAATGTTTAAAATATCGTGTAACCGTGAAGCTAAATAATAATTTCAAAAAAAAATTTAAAAAAATATGCGAAGAAGTCCTTAAACAATTGGACGCTTGCAACTCACGCGTTACTATACAGGGTGTAACGGAAACTGTATATACATTACAGTAATCCACTTTTTTGGTACGAGGTGCACAGATCGCGGAAGATAAAAATTTATATTAATATTAGTAAGGGACGCAAAATGACAATGACCCTCATTGACCGGTGACATGTTGGTTATGATTTTAATTCAAAAAACTTGAATTAAAAAATTTGGTTTGAATTTTTTAGTTATGTATTTTGAGCTGAAAATTTTTATAGAGAGTCTGTACCTGATGTAGTCTTCACCCCCTTCGGATGTATATACCCTTTCCGTTACACCTTATATAACCCTTCCACCTCCCCAATGAGCTCATGGTGCCCTTACTGACACGCAGGAACACAGCATCCCCATTCGAGTTAGGTATCTTTGAGTGAAATAACGCTATGCTCTACCTCTCTTGAAGTTAAGAAAGGGAACTTATATTATCATACTATTTTTTAGATTGACTGACCAAAAATAACAAATATTTATAATAATCTGTTCTATATATGATCTATTCATCAATCTATTCATATATATGTATTTCCATTCGAATAATGAAACTTACAATACATGAAAGTACCTATATTTTAAATGAGTTTATAAAATTCACATTTTATAAACTCATTTAGTGTAGAGACTGACGTTACTAGTATAACTTGCACCATACTAGATATTTTCTTGCAGATTTAGGTAATAAGTAAGTACGTAGTACCTGGATTGTGTTAACAGTGATTTGTTATCAGGAAAGTTAAGATTTTTCAATTTGTTTGCCCATTAATGTGCAATGAACCGAACAACAGTTAACATTTTATTGCACATTGACTTCCTCGTTTCCTATTTGCAGATTCTTTTACTTGCGTGATGTAATATCATAGACATGAATTTCACTTTTTTATGTTTAGTCATCAGTCAGTACTTTTTATATGGAGCCTATGCGGTAAGATTTATTGAACAATACTGTACTTCAGGTGTCTCTAAAAAAACAAGCTCTGATTATAATACAATATGTGATTGTATGTAACACATCGTTATGGAAGTATTTCTACAAAAGCTTGTATTTGCCAATACGAGCAGTTACAAAATCTGCGGACCAGTTTACAGATCCAATCTTGTGTCGTTCACTATGTTATTATTTTGTTGTAAACTTGTACGTGACAATCATAAAAAAAAACTTGTTAGTCTAGTAAGAGTTGAAAAAGAATTCATCGAAAATGGCATACCTACTATTTGCGAACCCCTTTCATATTTTTTGTAACCCATTAGATATCCAGTTAGTAATTGATACTTATTTTCAGGTTTATACAAAGGATGTCACTTGTATAAAAGATAAGGTACTTACCCACAACATATTATCAAATATAAAAGGGAAACTACTAATATTATAGTCAAGTAAAATGTACCTATAATATAGTGCCAGTAATGGGTATTCATTTGGTATTTCCACAAAATAAATACTTTAGGAATAACCAATATAAATTCCTCTGAATTTAAAACAATTTACAATATTTCCTCGTTGTTCCATCAAGCCTAACATATCACAATGATTCAGTTTTACTTGGAAGTTGAAACAATATAAAACAAAATAGTTAACAGTGTATAAATATTACTCATCATTTCCGATTACATGTAGTGTATTCATATAGATATGTATATGATACTGTAATATTTTTCAGGGTCAAAGTATTATATGTAAAGCATCAAGGTCCTCTCGTCGAAGTGCCAATAGCATTAATTATAATCTGCCAATATATGACCCCTACATTCCGAGGTCAAATGCCGTAATGTACGAGTGTTCTTCCCTAGAATGCAAATCAGTGACTTTATACTCCATGACTCAGGTGGCATCCCCGAAAATAATGCTAAAGTCTTGTTTTCTTTACACAAATGAAAATTACGAATGCGAAACAATAAGATACAACTATTTCAAAAACATTGACAAGGTATTGTTCTTATCGACCAACGTACGAAACAAAACGTTTTACTTAGTCGATTGTTTAGTTTACTCAGACGGTGGGCGAGTATGCCATAAGAAGGACAATGTTGATTCATACGCCAAATTGGTCGACACTGGAACTCTGGCGAGGCCGAATGAGCCCAACGTGCTGTCGCAGGACGAATTCATATGTGAACAAAGTTCAGATAGAAAAATTAATTGTGACCTTAATCTTTACGTTCCATTTAAAGACGGTCTTAAACTAAAGAGCACTGATAATATTAATGGTGATATTCTTCTGAAGACCGGTACTTATCTGGCGACGTTAAGTCGTAACTGCATCGACTCTTGGTGTGGATACAGCGGTCATATATCACCGACAAGAAGAAGCATGCTTAGATACGAACCCCCAGGTGGCAAAGTATACCGTTGCTACTATGCCAATAGGCAGCAAATCTGTAAAGAACTATATAACAAAGATAAGCCTGTTTACAACGATCGAGGTTGGCTGAGTGCCAGATAATAAAAAGTAAAACTTATGATGTTTTTGTAATATCCTGCATTTGATAACTTTATTTATAGAAGTGCTCTACAAGTGAGAATATTTAGATCATTTAGACATTTTAATAATTATAGTGGCGTGTGATCTATTCATGAAGATGATGATGAACATGTCTAAATATTCACAACGTGTAATGGTATTGTAGTGTACGTACACACACAATTGAATTAATCAAGTTTATTGTTTTCGAATCTAATTAGAATTGAAATTTGTTCACGAGTTGATATTTTATTGGGGGCAGTAAATAATAAAGTAATGGTAAAGGTATGTGTTGACGTAACTGATGACATAAATCCTTGGGTATGATCTTCTGGAATGCTTACAATAGTAATGGACAGTAGATTATTATACGGCAGGTTACTATTGTAGTAGCGGATATCATATAAATAATAAATAGGTAAACATATTTATAGGTATGATTTCATATCAAGTAGGCTGTTAAATAATTGATTAGATGCTCATTAGTGTATGAAATTTTTCGCTTTTTCGTATTGTACAACAAAATTGCTACGATATACAAGTGAATAACTACACTTTCTATCTTCCATCCATCAATGTCAATGATCAACGTCGAATACTGAAATATTGCCTTTACGTTTTATGGTGAATTCAATACAAACAAAATTACTAAGTACATTTTTAATCACTTATGCCAGTGGACTAAACCGTTGAATTTTAACCTTAATACACATCCGTTCAGTAAAAGAGAATCTACGAGTACACACAGGTCATATTGTTACTTTCGATATGTAGGTAAGACCTGTTTGAAGTATAGGTATATGTTTTTGTTACGAAGGCTCCGAGAGTGAAAGTAAACGGACTGCCAATTCACAATATTCTACATACAGTTATATACAGGACAAGACCCAATTTCACATGATAAAACTTGATTTTATTATCGTTACATAAATTGTTGTACAATACATTTTTAAAGGTTGGACTTGTTATGAGACCCAGTTGTCCTGCATTTTATAGCTTTACAACGTAAACATTAAGTTAAGAAGCAAATCCGTTTTGTTTAAAAAAAAAATTCTATTTCAAACCATCATAATACTATTATAATGACAATATTAAGTTACAAGAATACAATAACTAGGTACAATACAATATAAACTGGCAAAAAAAACGGGCACCTTACAGTCATTTGCTTTTCTATGGATAATATTAATATTTTTAGTATGTCATTAGCGTAAATGACTATAAATTTCTTATTATAAATAAAATAATAAATAAATATCCTGGGACATTTCCTCACACACGGTCATATCAATGGGAATATAGTTTTTTAACACTTTAAATCCTGGAATCGGGTTTTTAGTCAATGTAATCAGAAAATGGTCATTTTTATGTGTATAATGAAATTAATACTAAGAGTATTTTTATTAAAAAAAAGACATACTAAATAAAAATTAATAACGAGTATGACCTCCCCTTGCAGCGATTACGGCATGTAATCGTCTTGGCTTTCCACCAGGCTTTTGATTGTGTTCTCACAATGTGTTCCCACTCAGCCAAGATCACACGTTAAAGCTCCCTGATGTTTTGTGATGGTTGGACAGATCGTACTCAAGGCGAGTAGGTGGTTAGGTGGTCCCAGTCGTGCTCAAAGGGGTTAACGTTGGGGCTCCGCGCTGGCCAGTCCAAATGACGAATACCGACCTCTTGCATATAAGCATCTACGTCGCCAGAATGGTGGGCCCAAGCATTATCGTCCATGTAAA